>CM065777.1:887627-1202682 GCA_033296515.1 Macrochelys suwanniensis | reverse complement strand
TGACTGTTCGATTCCCCCGGGGGGGGGGGCAGGGTACACGCTGGACTGTTCGATTCCCCGGGGGGGGGGGCAGGGTACGTGGACTGTTCGATTCCCCGGGGGGGGGGGGGCAGGGTACACGCTGGACTGTTCGATTCCCCCGGGGGGGGGGGGGCAGGGTACACGCTGGACTGTTCGATTCCCCGGGGGGGGGGGGCAGGGTACACGCTGGACTGTTCGATTCCCCGGGGGGGGGGGCAGGGTACACGCTGGACTGTTCGATTCCCCCGGGGGGGGGGCAGGGTACACGGACTGTTCGATTCCCCCGGGGGGGGGGGCAGGGTACACGGACTGTTCGATTCCCCCGGGGGGGGGGGAGGGTACACGGACTGTTCGATTCCCCGGGGGGGGTACACGCTGAGAGCATCACCCGCCGCGGCTGCAAAGCGCAGACTGGATGCCCCGGGACACCCCCGTCTCCTCCTCAGCCCCGGGTGGGCGCGCGGCCTCTGTCACGTGATGTATAAATCCCGCCCAGTTGTGCATGTGACCGGAAGTCATCGGGCTCTTGGCCTCGAGTAACCGGTGGTGTCTGACGTCACTTCCCGGTGCACCAATAGGCTGCGGGAGGCGGTGGCACAGGTACGGGGGGGGCGGGAATGGGCGGTGTTAGTGACGTCACCGCGCGTTCTGTCCGGGACCCGGGTGTTTGGCGGGGCGGAGGCAGGTCACGTGGGGTGTGGGGGGATCCCAGCAGGCTCCGCGCCAGGGCCTGGGGGCTGGTCTCCGACCCCCGCGAGCCGGGGGGGGTCCCGCTGGCAATGGGGCGGGCGGGGGGAGCTGAGCGCGGCGCCCCAGGGCTCCCCCCCGCGCCCTGGGTGTGGGCAGAGACCGGGCGGAGTCCGGCAGCGCCCCCCCCGCCTGGGGCCAGCCCGGGGTCAGCCCCCCCCCCCCCCGCCTGGGGCCAGCCCCCAGCCCAGAGGTCAGCCCCCCCCCCCCGCCGGGGCCAGCCCCCCATCCCCAGCCCAGAGGTCAGCCCCCCCCCCCCGCCCGGGGTCAGCCCCCCCCCCCGCCTGGGGCCAGCCCCCATCCCCAGCCCAGAGGTCAGCCCCCCCACCGCCCGGGGTCAGCCCCAGCCCAGGGGTCAGCCCCCCCCCCCCCCCCCCGCCTGGGCCAGCCCCAGCCCAGGGGTCAGCCCCCCACCCCCCCCCCCACCGCCTGGGGCCAGCCCCCATCCCCAGCCCAGAGTCAGCCCCCCCCCCCCCCGCCCGGGGTCAGCCCCCGCCCCCCGCCTGGGGCCAGCCCCCCATCCCCAGCCCAGAGGTCAGCCCCCCCCCCCGCCCGGGGTCAGCCCCCCCCCCCAGCCCAGGGGCCAGCCCCAGCCCGGGGTCAGCCCCCCCCCCCCGCCTGGGGCCAGCCCCCCATCCCCAGCCCGGGGTCAGCCCCCCCCCCCCACCCCGCCCCTGGGGCCAGCCCCCAGCCCAGAGGTCAGCCCCCCCCCCCCCGCCGGCGGGGCCAGCCCCCCATCCCCAGCCCAGAGGTCAGCCCCCCCCCCCCCCCGCCTGGGGCCAGCCCCAGCCCAGAGGTCAGCCCCCCCCCCCCCGCCTGGGGCCAGCCCCCATCCCCAGCCCGGGGTCAGCCCCCCCCCCCCGCCTGGGGCCAGCCCCCAGCCAGAGGTCAGCCCCCCCCCCCCCCGCCCGGGGCCAGCCCCCCATCCCCAGCCCAGAGGTCAGCCCCCCCCCCCCCCGCCCGGGGTCAGCCCCCGCCCCCGCCTGGGCCAGCCCCCATCCCCAGCCCAGAGTCAGGCCCCCCCCCGCCCGGGTCAGCCCCAGCCCAGGGGTCAGCCCCCCCCCCCACCCCCCCCCCCCCCCGCCTGGGGCCAGCCCCAGCCCAGGGGTCAGCCCCCCCCCCCCCCCCCCGCCTGGGGCCAGCCCCCCATCCCCAGCCCAGAGGTCAGCCACCCCCCCCCCCGCCCGGGGTCAGCCCCCGCCCCCGCCTGGGGCCAGCCCCCCATCCCCAGCCCAGAGGTCAGCCCCCCCCCCGCCCGGGGTCAGCCCCCGCCCCCGCCTGGGGCCAGCCCCCATCCCCAGCCCAGAGGTCAGCCCCCCCCCGCCGCCCGGGGTCAGCCCCCCCCCCCAGCCCAGGGGCCAGCCCCAGCCCAGGGGTCAGCCCCCCCCCCCCACCCACCCCCCCCCCCGCCTGGGGCCCAGCCCCAGCCCAGGGGTCAGCCCCCCCCCCCCCGCCTGGGGCCAGCCCCCATCCCCAGCCCAGAGGTCAGCCCCCCCCCCCAGCCCAGGGCCGAGCGTCAGGCGGGGGCTGCGGTTTGAGGCCCGTCGCCTGGGCACTGTCCCACGGCGAGTGAAAGGAAAATCCTCTTCCCGGCCCGGGCACGTCGGCCCCATTGACTCTGCCAGAGGCTCCCCGGCCGGCCGGTGCCTCGCTGGGAGCAGCCGCAGCCCTTGGACTCTGAGCCAGATGGGCCAGTTGTGAACATGTGGCCTGAGCTCCTGCACGTGGCAGCCACAGACCCCCCCACCCACCCAGAGCCTGGGGCTGAGTCACTGACATCCTCAAATCAGGGTTTAAAGACTTCAGGGGACAGAGACTCCACCATTCACTAGTTCAAACCAGCGAGCGACCCGGGCCCAGGCTGCAGAGGGAAGCGAAACCCTCCCAGGGTCTCTGCCAATCTGAGCTGGGGGAAATTCCTTCCCCGCCCTAAATCCGGGGATCAGTTAGACCCTGGGCATGTGGGGGAGACCCACCAGCCAGACAGCTGGGAAAGAATTCTCTGCAGTAACTCAGAGCCCTCTCCCCCCGCCCCATCCCGAGTGTCCCATCACCGGCCGTTGGGGGTATTTGCTGCTCACGGTCGCAGATCGGCTCCATGTCATCGTAGGCAGCCCCCCCCTCCATCACACCCTCCCCTCCATAAACTGATCACGCTCAGGCCTGAAGCCAGTTCGGGGTTTTGACCCACTGCCCCCCTTGGGCGGCTGCTCCAGAACTTCTCTCCTCTGGTGGTGAGAAACCTTCCGCTAATTTCAACTCTGAACCTGTTGATGGCCAGTTTCTAGCCACGTGTTCCTGTGCCCACATGGGCGCTTAGCTTCAGTAACTCCTCTCCCAGCTGGTGTTTGTCCCTGCGATCGATTTAGAGCAATCCGATCTCCCCTCGGCCTGCATCTGCTCAGGCTAAACAAGCCGAGCTCGTCGAGTCTCCTCTTGTAAGGCGGGTTCTCCATTCCTCCGATCAGCCTCGTCGCCCTTCTCTGCACCTCTTCCAGTCGGAATTCAGCTTCCCTCCCCGCGGCAGAGCTGCGCTGCTCCCAGGGCTCCAGCCGAGGGCTCAGCAGTGCCTGGTATAGCGATACTAACGCTCCCCGGCTCTCCGGGATATCCCTCGCCTGATGCGCCCTAGGACTGCGTTAGCCTTTTTCACGGCTGCCTCACACTGGCGGCTGCTAGTCCCCCTGTGATCGACCCCTGCACCCAGGTCTCTCCTCCTCCATTGCTTCCAACGGGAACGGCCCCAGCTTAGAGCAGGGATTCTGGTTGTTAGTCCCCAAGTGCATGACCTGGCACCTTGCATGGATATCTCTGCTCACTTGGCACTAGGCTGGGGGAGCGGGTGGTGTTGGGGATGAGTGTGTCCTGGGGCAGTCACCCGCCTGTGCCCAGTGTGATGCTGTGAGCACTGGCTGACAGGAGGAGACAGGACTGAAGCCTGACCTAGGCTCTCTCACACTCACCGGGGGCTGATTCTCCACTTCCTGACCCGGGAGTTTGCCACCGTTAAACAGACGCTCTCTCACTTGCCGTGCTGGGAGCTGGGAAGGCTGCAGAGGGGCCTGCCGGGCGAGGAGGGGGAACAGGGCAGTGACTTCCCTCTGCCTTCTCTTGTCCAGCTGGCTGCAGGCGGGATGGCAGCGCTGTGGAAGTCGTACCAGCGGCTCCTGGCCCAGCACCCCTGGAAGGTGCAGATCCTCACAGCTGGTAAGAGCCTCTGGCTGTTCCTTCCAGTGTCTCTGCCCAGGGGGTTTCTCGGAGGAGAGTTGCTGGGAGGCTGAGCATGGGGCAGGCCCCAGGCCTGGGAACTGCAGGGTGGAGTGAGGCAAAGGGGAATGGAGCGAGCTGGGTCTCACGCACTGGAGCTAGGACCCTTCTAGCCGCTGCCTGCGCTCGGGTCTGTGGACAGAGAATGCTGCGCCTCGGGGCTGGGGAGGTAGGCAGAGGGACAGGCTGAGCGCCGCCGCTGGGCAGCTATCCGTAGTCAGTAGAGGAGGTTTGGGAACGACTTGATAAATTACACAGCAGTATGTTCCCCAGGACCAGACGGTATCACCCAAGGGTTCTGAAGGAACTCCAATATGAAATTTGCTAGCTGAGGTATGTAACCTATTGCTTAAATCAGCCTCTGGACCAGATGACTGGGAGCTAATGTGATGCCGATTTTTAAAAAGGCTCCAGAGGCGATCCTGGCAATTACAGGCTTACTTGGAGTCGTTATAGATAATTCTCTGAAAATATCCACTCAGTGTGCAGCGGCAGTCAGAAAAGCGAACAATGTTAGGAACCGTTGGAAAGGAATAGATAATAAGACAATGAATAACATAATGCCACTCTAGAAATCCACCATGAATACTGCGGGCAGTTCTGGTCGCCCCATCTCAAAAACGATCCATTAGAATTGGAAAAATAAAGAGAGAGGCAACAAAAATGATTAGGGGGATGGAACACCTTCCATATGAGGAGAGATTAAAAAGACCAGGACTGTTCAGTTTAAGGGCTCCAGAGGTGATCCCGGCAATTACAGGCCAGTGAGCCTGACTTCAGTACCGGGCAAACTGGTTAAAACTATCGTAAAGAACAGAATTGTCAGACACAGAGATGAGCATGATTTGTTGGGGAAATCAGCATGGTTTTAGTAAAGGGAAATCAGGCTTCACCAATCTACTAGAATTCTTTGAGGGAGTCAAAAAGCATGTGGACAAGGGGGATCCAGTGGATATAGTGTACTTAGGTTTTCAGAAAGCCTTTGACAAGGTCCCTCACTAAAGTGAGGTGTCATGGGATAAGAGGGAAGGTGCTCTCATGGATTGGTAACTGGTTAAAAGATAGGAAACAAAGGGTAGGAATAAATGGTCAGTTTTCAGACTGGAGACAGGTAAATAGAAGTGTCCCCCAGGGGTCTGTACTGGGCCCAGCCCTATTCAACATATTCATAAATGATCTGGAAAAAGGGGTGAACAGTGAGGTGACAAAATTTGCAGACGATACAAAATTACTCAAGATGGTTAAGTCCAAAGCAGACTGTGAAGAGCTACAAAAGGGACTCACAAAACTGGGTGACTGGGCAACAAAATGGCAGGTGAAATTCAATGTTGATAAATGCAAAGTAATGCACGTTGGAAAACATAATCCCAGCTATACATATATAGATAGATAATGAGACAGAAAATATCGTATTGCCTCTATATAAATCCATGATACGCCCCCATCTTGAATGCTTCCGTATGAGGAGAGATTAACAAGACTGGGACTTTTCAGCTTGGAAAAGAGGCGACTAAGGGGGGATATGATTGAGGTCTTTAAAATCATGACTGGATGGACAGGGATGGTGTCCCTAGCCTCTGTTTGCCAGAAGCTGGGAATGGGCGACGGGATGGATCGCTTGATGATTCCCTGGTCTGTTCATTCCCTCAGGGGCACCTGGCACTGGCCGCTGGCGGCAGACAGGACACTGGGCTGGGGGGAGCGTTAGTCTGACCCAGCCTGGCCATTCGTATGAAGGGGAAGATGCTCTTAGTCCCTCCGAACTAGTGGGGCCAGAGTTGGGGGTTAGCCCTAGTGTCCTGGTCTGCTCCCAGTTTGGGGGATTCCATCCCTCCTCCCGGCACTGCCGCGGGTCAATACAGCTGTGCACGTAAACAGCCACTGGCTCCACCCCAGAGGTGGCTGCAGCTCTTGCGGGGGCATTCCTGGGTAGCATGGGCCCGTTTCGGTTTGGGACGTGTTCATGGTGCTTTGGAAATGGAAGGTGTCTGCAGGGCAGGCTGGCATCACCCTTACCCATTGGAGCCCATCCACTTCCCTCCCACGTAGGTAGGGGGCAAAGGCTCCTGCCCCAGAGCAGAGAGCGCTGGTCAGGGGCCATGGGGCAGGCCAGCCCTGAGAAGGAGCCTGGCCTCAGGGCAGGGGTGTCTCCCTCCCATGCCAGCTGCTCTGTGGGGAAGTGGGTGGAGCTTGTGGCTGCCTGTGTGCGTCTCTCATAGGCACTGACTTCTGCTGCCCCCAGCCCTGCCCCGACTCCACCCCCTTCCCCAACTCCCTGCCCTCGCCTCTTCCCCGCCTCCTCCCCTGAGCGCGCCCCTCCCTCCTGGAGTTTGTTACGCCGCAAAACAGCTGGTGTGTGGCGGCAAAGGCTGGGAGGCAGGTGGAGAAGTGGGGACGCGCTCAGGGGAGGAGGCGGGGGGGGGGGGCAGGGAGGGGAGCTTGGCTGCCGGTGGGTGCAGAGCACCCACTAGTTTTTTCCCTGTGGGTGCTCCAGCCTCGGAGCACCCCTGGAGTCGGCCCTATGGCGTCTCTGTGTGTTGCTGTGGGTGGGGAGGTGTGCAGGTGTCTCTGTGTGTGCGCGTGTGGATGTGTGTTTGTTGCTTTGGGTGGGGATGTGTGTGTGTGTGTGTGTGTCTCTCTGTGCTTGTGTGTGTGCACATGTGTGTGCATGTGTTGCTGTGGGTGGAGCCGTGTGCGTCTCTGTTGTGTGTGTGTGTATTGCTGTTGGTGGGGATGTGTGTATACGCGTGCGTGTGTATGTTTTGCTGGTGTGAAGATGTGTGTGCATGTGTATCTGTGGCTGGAGATGTGTGCGTGTGTGTCTCTGTGTGTGCGTGTGGGGATGTGTGTGTGTTTCTGTGGGTGGAGATGTGTGCGTCTGTGTGTGTGTGTTGCTCTTGGTGGGGACACGTGCATGTGTGTGTGTTGCTGGTGTTGGGGTGTGTGTTGCTGTTGGTGGGGACACATGTGCGTGTGTGTGTGTTGCTGTGGGGCTGGGCACTGGCCACGCTGGGCTGTGGCTTGAAGCCTGGAGACCAGCCCTTGGAGCTCTGGGTGTGCCTGCCCAGTGCCAGCGTTGTCTGGCCGTGCTCTGGGGTGGGCAGCCCCACGCGGAGAGGGGTCCCCAGCTGCATGTGCCGGGACTGCCGGCCCGGCAGTGAGCAGGGCAGGGAATCTCCGTCCGGTGGGTGCTTGGCTCTGTGCGCTGGCGGATTCGCATTCCCCCTCCCCTGCTTGAGTGGCAGGGGCGGGGCGCTGAGGTGGGCAGTCCCCTCCCTCCAGCCCGGGCACCCCACGCTGTTCCTCCCCCAGGCGCCCCATGCCAGGCCTGGGCTGTCGGGCTGCAGCCAGGAGAGGGCAGCACATGCTCAGGTTTAGGCGGCGTCCGGGCTGAGCTCTTGTCTAAGGTCTCTGGCTTCCGTCTGGGACAGGCCAGTCACTGCCTGGCTCTCCCCAGCCCTTCCTCAGGGCTCAGCCGCTGTGCTGGGCTGCAGCTGGCTCCAGGGGTCACTCCTGGCCTGCAGCTCCCCAGGGATGCACGCAGGGCGGGGCTGGCTCGGGCTCGGCCCAGGCTGGATGGCCCAGGCTATGTGCACAGGACTGTTCTGAGCTAGGCCCAAGACAGCCTGGCTAGGCTGGGCCCTGTCCCACCCGGAGATCTGCCAGGCTGGGCCCTGGAGCTCTGTGCTCCCCTTTATGCAGCGCTGTGCCCTCAGCTTGGCTCTGGATCTGTGCCCGCTGGGTAGAGCAGCCCTGGCCCCTTTCACCAGCCCTCCTGCTGCTCCTTGGTCTGCCCTGAGCAGGGTCCAGACGGGCAGCCCCTGCAGAGAAAGAGCTGCAGCCCTGCAAGGGGGTGGCCCTGGGTCCCCAGTCCCTGCCGAGTCTGGGGGCAGGGACCCTGAGTGAGTGTGAGGCGCTGGAGGACGATAAGGAGCCCCGAGTAGGCTAGCGGAGGGGCAGCCTGGCGCTGGGGGGGCAGGGACCCACCCTGGCAGCTGGCTGGGAGCAGGGTGAGCACCAGGGGGCTCCGGCAGGGAGCAGAGTGAGGCTGCATGGCTGGGGCAGGCTTGGGCGTTACTGACACCAGGCTCAGGGTTCCCTGGATTAACCCCTTTGTGCTGCGGAGCAGGAGCAGGGCTCGGGGCAAGACGCCAGCATGAGGCCATTGGCCACAGCTGCCTGGGGCATCGGGGGGGCGTCTTTCTGCCGCTCTGCGGCGGCTGGCGGGGCCAGAGCGCAGCCTTGGAACCAGACTGCAGCACGGCCGCTCAGATTCCTGCTGCCGAGGGTCCCACCCTTGTGCCCCGCTGGTCAGCTCCGGGGGCTGAGCCCGCACATGCCAGGCAGGACCCGTAACCCCTCAGACGACCCGGCGCGGGAGGCCATGGGGGGGCTCGGTTGTTCACGTGTAAGAAGACTCAGTCCCTGCTTTAGTGCAGATCTTGGCAGCCCCCTGAGCAGTGACGGCCCCGCCGGGGTGGTGAGCAGGACGCTCTGTGCCCTGTTGCCTGTTTGTTGGAGGGAGTGGGTGTGTGGCGGGGGGCTGGCTCTGCTGGATGCCCAGGCTTTTCCACCTCCTGGCAGGAGTCTCTGGACTCGAGGCTCAGGTGTGATGTGCCCCTCTGCCCACAGCGGCCTGGCCTGTGTGTGGAGGCAGCGGCCGGGCGCCGGCTCTGCCCCAGCGGGGATGAACTGGCGAGCACAGGCTGCGTAGCTTACCAGGAGACAGCTGAGGGGTGATTTTCTACCTGCGAGGGGAGAGGCCCTTCAGCCAAGCGGGCAGAACACGAGCCAGTGGCGGGGCTGAGCTGGGGCAGGGGCTTGCGATCTGTCCAGGCGACTGCCCCTCGCACCGCCCCAAGGTTCACCTCACTCACAGACCACGTGCCTACAAAATCAGCCCTAGCCGTCCGGGAGCGTCCCAGGCACAGTTACTGACAAATGACCGACGTCCCCACTGAGTTATAAACCGATTGGAACAGCACTCCTGTACTTACCGCCCAGTGCCTAGTGTACGGAGAGCAGTAGGAACAGCTCGTTGGCGGTAGGGAATTGTCGTTTGGACTGACTTTGCTAGTGCTTTTTGTGGAGCCTGTTGGACGACTAGGGCAGTATCTGAAGGAGTTCATGTACCCGCTGGGTCCCCCTGGGTTGAGAGGCGCTGAGCCGGAGAGCTCCAGACTGGAAATTAGGCGCAGGGGTCTACCCGTCAGGGTAATCCCAGCACTTGGGGTCTTCATATCCGGCCTGGCTGGCTCTGGCTCGCCAGCAGGGCTGGGCTGGACCCAGGGCCGGTGTGGGGGGCTCCCTGGTCTGGGCCGTGCAGGAGAGCTGGCGAGCCGGTCACAGCTGCCCCTTATGGCCTTCAGACATACGACTGCCCCTGCTGAGGCTGAATTGGCAGCGGCCCTGGGGGGCGAAAGGCTCCCTCCCGTCTCCTAGGCCACGGAGCCAGTGGGAGCCCGGGGCTCAGAGCGCCAGGGGGCAGGGGCCGACCACGAGACCTGGGAGAGCAGCAGCTGCCCCCTGGGGCGGGCTCCTCATACCTGGGACCCGCTGTGGGCACTGCACAAACGAGGCCCGAGAGATGGCCGGTGTCTCTGCACACCGCCAGCCCGGCCGCTGGGTCTCTGGAGGCCTCGTGGCAGAGGAGGAGATGTGAACGGGGGGCAGGGAGGGGCTGGGAGTCCCCCCACGCATGGGGGCAGCCGGGGGGAGCACCGAAAGCCTGTTAGAAATGTAACGGGTGGGCAATGGAGGCAGCCCCTCGATGGTAGGCCACGAGGTGGGCTAGGGCCGCGATCGTCCAGCAGCACCCTGACTGCTCTGCTCAGCCGCCCCGGCCGGGGCTCTTGGGGGGTTTCCTGGTGCGAGGGTGGGGTCCTGCGTTTTCAACCTGGGGCTGGCGGTTTGTTGGGCCCGGCGGGGGGTCTTTGTGCATTTCCTGCTCTCGCATCTGGGCTTGTGGCCTCCTGGCCCCAGGAGGGTTGGGGCCAGAGCCTGGCCGGACAGCAGCACCCCCCGCCCCCAACACCAGTTATTGGCAGGGCACATTGGCTGGGGGGAGCTGGGCTGCCATGTGAGCACAGACACAGGGTCCCAGCTCTGGCGTCTCCGGCACCCATCCAGTGCAGGGGGCTGCTCCCTTGGATTTCACCGGCCGTGGGCAAGGCTGATGGGCAGGTGCCAGGCTTGGGGGCCGCACAGGACCCGCCTCGCTGCTCTGCAGGCGAGGTGCGCAGCAGGGTGAGTCTGGCGGGGAGCGGGACCAGGGGCGTGCCTGAGGGCATCACAGTGCCAGCGGCGAAGGTGGTACTGCTGCCCCGCTGCTCTCTGGCTAGAGGGACCCAGCGCTTGGACCCTGCAGACGTTTCCAGTGGGCTCGGTTTGAATCCCCAGGGACTTGGCCTCTTTGACTCGCTGCCTTCAGGCTCACTGTGTAACCCCTGGGGCATGAACCCCAAAGGATGCGGGGGACTCGGCTGCCCATCCGGGTGCAGAGTTAGGAGGCATTCCTAGACCGTCCGGTCCACTCCCGCTGCCCTGCAGCGCCGGGACGCGAGCCCTGTTCTGATGGGCTGAAGAGGGGTCGGCTGCTAGCAGCGTCCTGCAAACAAGCCCTCGCGGCGTCTCTAAGCTAGAGCCCGCTGCTCAGGGCCTCCTGCTGGCCGGGCCTGGCTGGATCCCCAGCCTGTAGCACAGTGACAAACTGCAGCTGTGAGCCAGGTTCTCGGAGCATCCCTGGGGCTTTCCCCCTGCTCAGTCTCCTCTCCTAGCTCTGGTAGCGCAGCATGCCAGCCAGCCTGTGTCCTGAGTGGGGTCCCGTGAGCCCCTCCTGCTCTGGCTGTCAGGGTGAGTCAGCAAAGCAGCTCCACCCTGCTCCTGGCACTAGCCCGTCACGTGGCAGAGGCAGTGAAGTGCAGGGGTAGGGAGCCCTGAGTTCTACCCCAGCTCTCCTGCTGTGCAACCTGCTTCCCCGCCCTGCCCCCTTTGGCTGGCATGGTTGGGAGGGGCAGGGCTGGCTCTCACCACATGAACTGTGCCTGGTAGGGGCGACACGCTGGAGGGACACAGAGGGGAGCACCAGCTAAGGGGGAGCAGATGCCCCCCACGTTGCCTGCACCTGAAGGACAGCTACATTAGTCAGTTGCTTCTGTCCCATTGTTGCCTAGAGATAATTTTTAAGTCTTCTGAAGCTGGAGAATGAGTTCAGGATGATCCAGGCACAGTGAGAGAGATGCAGTGGCAGTGCTGGCCGGGCCTGGCTGAAAATGAGTCCAAGAGCTCTTTCTTGATGGGTAACAGCTAATTTAGGCACCATCATATTGTATGTATAGAATCATAGAATCTCAGGGTTGGAAGGGACCTCAGGAGGTCATCCAGTCCAACCCCCTGCTCAAAGCAGGACCAACCCCAACTAAATCATCCCAGCCAGGGCTTTGTCAAGCCTGACCTTAAAAACCTCTAAGGAAGGAGATTCCACCACCTCCCTAGGGAACCCATTCCAGTGCTTCACCACCCTCCTCGTGAAATAGTTAGTCCTAATACAGGCAGTCCTCGACTTGACATTCTAGTTACGATGAAGGCACTTATGCCATTTATAAACGGACACCCTGTTTTGTCTTTCCGACCAATTTTGACTTTCCGACGCTTGAGCTGATGCAACGCCGCGCCAGCGCACAAGTTCGTACGTGTGCATCGACGTTCTGCGCCGCCGATCTCCCTGACTCTAGACGCTCAGTAGCTGCTCCAACGCCATTTTTACATGCCGATTCTTTGTGCTTCCAAACTTTTTCTTAAAAGTTAGTGTTTCTTTGCCCATAATAACAGCAGGAACATGTTAAGGGCTCAGCTCCTATGCAATCAACTGTTAAGGGCTCAGGTGAAGCAGCTGATGAGGCAGCTCATGTTTTTCCTGAGACATTGGCTGAGAGCATTGAAGAGGTTGGGTGGGAATTGTGCTCAGCAGGTTTTTAATGTTGATGAAACTGGGCTCTTTTGGAAAAAAAATGCCACCGAGAACCGACATGGCCAAAGAGGAGAAATCCATGTCAAGGTACAAAGCTGCTAAAGGTAGACTCACTCTTCTCCTTGGTGCAAATTCTGCAGGTCACTTTAAACTTAAACCTTTGCTTGTGTACCATTTGGAAAACCCCAGGGCTTTCAAGGGATATTCCAAGGCATTTCTTCCAGTGATATGGAAATCTGATCCTAAGGCATGGGTCAATAGGAACATTTTCGAGGATTTGTTTAATCATCATTTTGTGCCAAGCGTCAGGGATTATTGCAGCAAAAAACATCTTGCATTTAAAGCATTGTTAATCCTCGACAATGCTCCTGGTCATCCACCCAGCCTTGATGACATGCATCCTGACATCAGTGGTGTTTCTGCTCCCCATCACCACCTCACTGTTGCAACCCATGGACCAGGGGGTAATTGCATCCTTCAAGGTCCACTATCTCAGGAGCACATTTGCCTAGGCCATCAGGGCAGCTGAGAGGAAGGTGGACCCACTCTGAAGGAATTCTGGAAGGGTTCAACATTTACCATGCACTTAAGAACATGGAAGTCAAACAATCCAATTTGAATGGTGTTTGGAGAAAACTGTGTCCTGATTCTGTCTCTGACTTCCAAGGATTCACAGATACTGTTGAGGAGTTGACCAACACTGTTGTTGAAAGGGGCAAAGAACTCAACTTAGACATTGCACCAGAGGATGTTGAGGAGTTGCTGGCATCATATTCTGAAGAATTAACTAATGAGGACCTCATTGATCTGGAACAGCAAAAAGTGGCAGAGGAAGAAGATGATGCGCCCACTGTTGAAGAGATGACTCCTCATAAAGTCTTGACATCAAAAGTGTTGGCTGAGGCATTTCAACATTTGGAAGCTGCCATGTCCCTGTTTGAGGAACACGACCCCAACTTTGAGTGCAGAGCATCTGAGAATAGGGGCATATCCAACATGTACAGGAAAAGAGGAGAACATCTGTCCAAACTTCCTTGGACACTTTCTTTAAGTCCTCCCAAATTACCTCAAAACCCCCCCAAAACCCCATCCAATTAGACCCACCCATGAGCTCAGAAGAAGGTGTCCCATCTCCTTCTTCATTCCTTCCGTAGGTTTCTTAAACTACAAATGACATGACAAGATCAGCAATGCCCAGGAACCAATTGCGTTGTAAGTCCGAGGACTGGCTGTACTATGTTTCTTTATGTATGTTTAGCTTATTACGTGATTGTTTTATGTCAACATGATTGCTATTTACAATATAAATACATGGATGTAGCTATATTACTTGTGTATAACTGATTGAGTACAAATATCTGGGTTATTTTGGTGAAAATGGTGTATTGGGCCTTGGTTCAAGGACCCAGTTATAACATTGGTTCCTATGGGAAAATGGGTTCCGAGTTACGATCTTTTGACTTAAGATGCGATTTTCAGGAACCAATTGTGTCGTAAGTCCAACCTAGACCTCCCCCACTGCAACTTGAGACCATTTCTCCTTGTTCTGTCATCTGCCAGCACTGAGAACAGCCGAGGTCCATCCTCTTTGGAACCCCACTTCAGGTAGTTGAAGGCTGCTATCAAATCCCCCCTCACTTTTCTCTTCTGCAGACTAAATAACCCCAGTTCCCTCAGCCTCTCCTCATAAGTCATGTGCTCCAGCCCCCTAATCATTTTCGTTGCCCTCCGCTGGACTCTTCCCAATTTGTCCACGTCCCTTCTGTAGTGGGGGCCCCACCAGTTCGGATTGTATTTTGCCATGTGCATTACTTTGCATTTAACATTGAATTTCATCTGCTATTTGTTGCCAAGTCACACAATTTTGTGAGATCCTTTTGTAGCTCTTTGCAGTCTGCCTAGGACTTAACTATCTTGAGTAGTTTTGTATCATCTACAAACTGCCACCTCACTGTTTACCCCTTTTTGCAGACCATTCATGACTATGCTGAACAGCCCTGGTCCCAGACCAGTGCAGACCCCTGGGGACACCTCTATTTACTTCTCTCCATTCTGAAAATGGACCATTATTCCTGCCCTTTGTTTCCTGTCTTTTAACTGGAGTGCCTGGGAATGCTTTCAGGATCATCTCAGGATCCTTAATTTAATTTAATGACAAGCCTTTTGTTATCTTAATTACCCTGCCTCTGTTTATACACAAACTCCCTGCACCAAGGGTGGAAGTTTTCCCAGCACAGAACTCTACATTCCACACTGACTCCAGGGTGCTGCTGGGCCCCTGCCCCCTGCAGGCGATTGGGGAGGGGCATGTGACCCTTGCCACCCCCACCGTCCCCCTGTGTCTCCCTGCCCTGGTCGGCTGGGGCTTGTGCGCCGCGAATGCTGCTCCGTACGGCGGGTGCTAAGAGCTCTGCCCAGGTCTAGCCGGATCGCCCCGTGTGGGGGGCCATGGGGCTGTCCCTGTGGGGCAGGCTGGGCTCCCCCGGCAGCGCTGCCCTGGGGTGGTTTTACTCAGCTCTTCCCCGGGAGGCAGCGATTTAATCTCCCTAAAAGGGTTGGTGACGTGTTGTTTGCTGAGGGGGGAGGTGGCATAAATCCTGGCGCGAGCCTGGCGCTGGGCCATGTTTACCCAGCGCAATCCCGCAAATGGCTCCTCGGCCTCAAGGACGCGCCGCCACCCGCCCCTAGTGCTGCCATCAGCTGTTTTGGGAGCCGGGGGCGGCAGGACGTGCAGCCCGGAGAGCCGCTGCTGTCAGTGGGGCTCCTTCGGGAGGGACCGCAGCCACCCAAGCACCCGCCACGTTCCCCAGCAGCCTGGCCGGGAGTGCAGGGCCCAGCCAGCGGGCACGGGGCTGCAGCGCGCAGGGCAGGCCGTGCTACAGGAGCTGCATGCACGGGGCACGTGGGCCCCCACACTTCTCACCCCCGAGTGTGAGGTGCCCAGAGGGGTCTGTGCACACCCACCCAGAGTGTGAGCGAGTGTGAGGTGCCCAGAGGGGTCTGTGCACACCCACCCAGAGTGTGAGTGAGTGTGAGGTGCCCAGAGGGGTCTGTGCACACCCACCCAGAGTGTGAGCGAGTGTGAGGTGCCCAGAGGGGTCTGTGCACACCCACCCAGAGTGTGAGCGAGTGTGAGGTGCCCAGAGGGGTTTGTGCACACCCACCCAGAGTGTGAGCGAGTGTGAGGTGCCCAGAGGGGTCTGTGCGCGCACACACACACACACTTGCACACCCAGAGGGTGTGAGCGAGTGTGAGCTGGCTAAGAGACCTCAGCTGCTCATGGGTGCGTTGGCCTCTTTGGCTGGTCTCTGCTGGTGGTTGTGCCAACCCCGCTGCATCTCCCTGCCATGCTGCTGCTTCTCAGCCACTGTGGTCAACTGTTTTCTACCTGGTTTATTTTTCTCCTGTGTGTGTGATGGGGAGCAGCATGGCCGCCAGGCCGGAGGGGTGAGGGTGTGCTGGCCGGCTGGATAGGAGAGCGGCAGGCTGGGGTGGGTGGGGAGCAGCAGGCCGGGCTGGGACGGGTGGAGAGCAGCGGGCTGGGGAGGTGGGGAGCGGTGGACCAGGCAGGTGAGGAGCGGCAGGCCAAGCGGACCGGGCCAGGGTGGGTGGGTGGGTAGGGGTGGGCCGGGTAGGCCAGGCCAGGTGGGGAGTGGTGGGCTGGGGTGGGTGGGAAACGGTGGGCGGTGGGCCGGGTGGGGAGTGGTGGGACGGGCGGGCTGAGGCAGGTGGGGAGTGGTGGGTGGCCTGGGCTGGGCCGGAGTGGGTGGGGAGTGGTGGGTGGCCTGGGCTGGGCCGGAGTGGGTGGGGAGTGGTGGGTGGCCTGGGCTGGGCCGGAGTGGGTGGGGAGTGGTGGGCAGCCCGGGCCAGGCCGGATGGGGAGCGGCAGCCCATCCCGTCATGTAGGAGGAGACAGCAGGGGGAATGGCATGCTGACCAGGCCAGCCAGGCTGAGGTAGGGGAGGAGCAGGCGGGCGGGCGGGAGCACTGGGAGAGCGGTGTGCCAGCCATGTGGGAGGAGACATGGCGGGCGTGGGGTGCTGGATAGGCTGGGTTGGAGAGGGCGGGGCGTGGGGCGCGGCTGGCTGGGGAGGGCGTCATGGTGGGGAGGGCGGGACCCACTGGTGAGAGTGTGTCGGGGGGCATGGCCGGCCGAGGAGGGTGGGTTGGGGGCGCAGCCGGGATGAGATTTTGTCTCTTCAGTAGGCTCAGGGTTTCCTCGTTCATCCCAGCTGGACTCGGGCAGATTCCTTGCTCCTGGCTCCTTCACTTCCTGCTCCACTGGCACGCTGCAGAGTCACGGCCCCGTGCATGTGTCCTGCAGAGCGGGGGGGCCGGGCGTAGAGCGCTGACTTGTCTGGGACCCAGAAGAAACAGGCTCAGTTTCCAGCTCTGCCCCAAAGTCCCCATGTGGCCTTGGAGAAGGGACGTCAGCTCACTGCACCTTACTCGTAAGACGGCCTGGCCTTGCTCACCTCGCAGACCTGTTCGTGGGAGACGCTCAGATGCTGTGGTGATGTGGTCCTAGCAAACAAGTATTCTTTAGCCAGAAACCCCAAGGCAAGTACTAGCCGTGTGCACGGCACTGAGAAAATTGCACCCCAGCTAGCAGGAAGCATTTTACAAGGACTGGCGATCGCTGATGGCATCGTCCGGAGCCTCTCCGTAATGTTACCAAGCAGAGCTGGGTTGGGCCCCCGAGGGTGAATGAGAAAGCGGCCGGGGGAAGGACACACAGGCTCTCCCAGGGCGGTGGGATGAGCAGTGGGGCCGGAAGATTGTCGCTGCCGTGCAGGCGGCCAGAGGAGGAGGCTGCTGCATTCGGGAGTGGCCCGGGAAGGATTTTAGCGGCACAGTGGAAAGCGCCAGCTGCCCGCACTGGTGAGCGTTGGCAGAGAGGAGCGAAGGGAAGGAGGTGGGGGAAGAGGCCTAAGGGGCAAAGGGGCACTAGGTTTCTGCCAGTTGGCACAATTAGCTCCCTGCTGCCATCCACTGATGACCTGGGGGAAAGACTTCCTGAGCAGAGCTCGTTAGCAGAGACGCTCGTTGGGCCGGGGCGATGGGTCACACCCACTGGTCTGGGCTGCGGGGTGATGAGCGGTGACTTCCCATGTGGTGTGCTGCGCTGTGGGGCCCGGAAGCTGTAACCTCCCTGCTGAGTGTGGAGGCCGTGCCCAGGTGGCCTGTGGGAGTTTGCCGCGTGCGGGCAGGACCCTGCCCGTGGGGTGCTAAGGAGCCATGTGTCCCTGGGAAGGTGGGACGCCGAGGCACAGGCTGAGGGGAGCCGCGGTGGCTGCAGTCTCGCTGTCCGTCTCGCAGGATGGGTGCGCGTTGCCTCGGGGAGATCTCCGGCCAGGTTTGCGGGTGGGCCCGGGCCGGTTTTGTTCATAATCCCTGGCTCTGGCCCTGGCCCTGGCCCTGGGGGGTTGGCGCCCAGCAGAAGGGTCACTTCCGTGCACAGCAGCGTTTCCTGCAGCGCCTGCAGCAGCTCCTGGCCGGCCCCGGCCCGGGCTCTCTGCTGAGCCCCACAGGCAGAGCGGGGGGCTGTGGCTGCAGCCGGCTGCTCCCTGCCCTTGGACGGGAGCCTTGGGAGGCAGGAGTGTCATTTGTAAATGGATGGTGTAATTGTGGATTAATAGCCACTGGAGAGGCACGCAGGGACCGCAGACACTGTGGCCTACTTAGACTTGGGCCTGTTTCAAAGTCCCGAGGCGAGGATGAAAAGCAGCCAGTCAGCTTGCCCTGGCTAGCCTGCTTACCCTAGCTGGCCAGCCTAGCCCAGCCAGTCAGCTTGCCCTGGCTAGCCTGCCTACCCTAGCTGGCCAGCCTAGCCCAGCGAGCCAGCTTGCCCTGGCTACCCTGCCTACCCTAGCTGGCCAGCCTAGCCCAGCGAGCCAGCTTGCCCTGGCCAGCCAGCTGGGCCCTGTACATCTGGCCCCTCTGCTGGGGCAGGGAGGAGGGCCCCGAAGTCTGCCCCACGCCCACGGGCTGGACCATCTCACTAGGCCAGCCTGCCACACGAGAAGCCCCTGGGAGATCTAGCTCCTGGGTCGCTCTGGACATGCAGGGCTGCCCCAGGGCCATTGCTTCCGGGGTCCCTAAGCCCCGGCCTGACAGCCCGAAGCTGGGGAGGTGCTGGGCAGCGGCCGCTCCCCCGGCCAGCCTGCAGTGCCTGTGGGCTCCCGCTGTCAGGCTGCCACGGGGCAGGAAGCAGCACTGGCTGCTCTCCCCGCTGCCCTTCAGGAGATGCCCGGGGGGGTGCCGCAGGCTGGCACGTGGCCCCAGCGGGTTTGGTGCCAGGCATGCAGTGCTCGGGGGAGGCTGTGCCCAGCCTGCAATGGTGCCCCTAGTGCATGTACGTGGCCTGATGCCCTGAGCAGGGGTGTGCGCAGCCCCTGAGAGAGGCCGGCCCACGGAGCCCCCAGGCCCAAGCAATCGCTCAGGGTTATGGCCCGGCCCCTGTGGGAGGGGAGCGGACCCGAGCGCTGAGCGGGGATGGCAGCTGCCCAAGTGAAGTCATCGCGGGGGAGAGATTAATCTAATCTCCCCGGCCCGCAGGCTGCTTCCTGGCACAGGGACCTGCTCATCCTATTACACTTGGCAGGTGCTGGAGGGGTGAGGTGCTTTGTCTCTCACTCCAGTCCCTTCCCCCCAGCCAGGCTCCCGCAGGCTGGGCAGGGCCCCAGCCGCTCTAGGGAATGAATCAATGAAACCTGCCGGGCGGCGCAGAATGCCTGCACATTTATCAATGGCGGGACGGAGAGGAGCTGGCGGAAGTGCTGCCCAGGGAGATGCAGCCAGGCGGGGTCTGGGCCCGCTCCCCCAAGCCCTCCTGTGACTCGGGCCTCCTGCTGGGGTGACCAGACGTATCAGGACTGTCCCGATTTTGAGCAGTTTGTCCCGCGTCCCGACTGAAGTACGGTTGGGACACCATTTGTCCCGATATTTTGTTTCAGGATCCCCTCCCCCCCCCCCGTCGGCGGTGACAGGTACGGGGAGCGCCTTTTCAATTGTTAAACTCACCCGGCACGTCCCGGTCTTCAGCGGCACTTCGGCGGCAGGTCCTTCTTTCTTCGGCAGCAAGACTTATTACCCGCCACCGCCACGCTGCCGACAACAGTCAGCGACTGGAGGACCTGCCGCTGAAGTGCCGCCGAAGACCGGGACGTGCCGGGTGAGTGTCCTGATATTTTTTATCTGTCATCTGGTCACCCTACCTCCTGCCCTGGCCACCCTCAGGGACACACACTGGAGTCTGGGTGCTCCCCTTAGCATCATCCACGGGCGACCAGCTTTCCCTCCGCCCACGGCATGCCCGGCTCATCCCTCGTCCATGCACCAGCACCACGGCTCCCTCTTACTCGTGCACCAGGCCTTGTGGGACGGGGCAGCCCGCCTTGTGCCGGCCCAGGAGTGGGGCCCCCATCGGGCTGGGCACAGCACAGACCCCACCCGGGCGCGGGGCCCCCATCGAGCCTCGCAGAGACACAGGAGTTCTCACCTGGGTCTGACACCCAGAGACTGAGCCAAGATGCTTCCTACAGCAGCGTGGCTGGCTCCTCGTGCTGGCATTGGCCAGGCCAGCCCACGGCTCCACCTTGGCCTCCCATTGCTAGGGGCTGGCAGACGCTGTAACCAGGTGGCTGATCCACGGCTCCCGTTTGGCCAGGCGGCCGAGGCTGCTGCAGATCCGCCCCGGGAGCATCGCACTCAGACAGGGCTTGGGACAAGCCTCCTGCTGGGACCTGGCTGGGCTGGACTCACCGCAGGAGCCGCACAAACAGACCAGGGTCACTGGGGCCCAAGGCCCAGTCTCGGCATCATGGTGGCCGTGGGCCTGCCCCTGTGGAAGTGAGGAGGGGGCCCAAAGGGGTCGCTCCCAAGGGATTGATCACATGGCTTTGTCCTGGGGCTGGGGTCACCATGACCCCACGTCCTGGGCTGGGCACTGTGGTGCCCCCCCGTGTTTGGGTTCTGACCACCAAGCACTGAGGACGGGAGTGGTTCATTCTGTGCCGCGCCCAGGGGACAGGCGTGAGTGGGGCTCCCGCTGGCCGGCCTTCCCCCATTCCCCTTCCGCGTGGCCTGGTTCTTGAGCCAGCCAGGCTGCCCGAGTCCCAGCGTATCTCGCCTCCAGCAGCGGGGAAGGGGCGGTTCTGCTGGCCAAGGTGCGGTTCTGCTGGCTGAGCTCCTGGCCCCAGGTGTGCAGCAGTGCAGGCTGTCTCTGTGGCCAGCAGCCTGGGGGCTTGCCCTCCACTCCCCCGCCCGCCCCCCGGCTGGGGTCTGGCTCCACACACCACAAAGCCTTGGCTGGAGCGTGTGGCTTTTCTGCTCTGCCTACGCCGAGGCCCACGGCAAAGCCAGAGCCCAGCCGGCTGAGGGCTTGCTGGTCATTCGGCGGGAGGGGCGGGAAACGTCTGCCCCAGCTAGTCCCTGGTTGCTGCTGGTGCGGCGGGGTGTGAGGCTGGCGCCGCTCCGGGCTGTTCTCCGGGAAGTCTCCTGCTGAGCCGAACCCCTGGGTCAGTGGGGCCGGTGCCGGGAGCCTGCCTGAGCCAGGCCACCTCAGGCCTTTGCTGGCCGTCGGAGCCCCCGGGGAGCACTGACGCCCCAGTCGTGGGACCGAGCTCTTCTGCCGCTGTCCACGCCCCTAGCGCCAAGCCGCAGGCCTCAGCAGCTGGACCGGGGCTGGGCGCTGACGGCATGGTGCCAGCGGGAGCCCGCGCCTTGCGTGGCACCGGCCTCAGCCGCAGACGGTGTGAAAGCAGCAGCAGTTCTGGGAAAGGAACCGGTCCCGAGCTGCCAAAGGCAGTGACCTAGTTTAGAGGCTCAGGTTTTCGAAGCCAAATGACGCCCCAGGCTCTTCCGGGCCCGCGCAGCGCTTGGCCCAGCTCAGCGAGAGGAGACGCATGGTCTGACATCAGCAGAGGCTGCGGCAGAGCCGGGCAGCGTGGCCCCAGGGGCTCTGGAACCTGGGCACTCGGGGTAAGGCAGGGAGGGGGCAGACGCTGCCCCCCAGCTCATGCCCTTGGGGTACTCCTGAGTGGGACCCGCGGGCGGCTGGCTTCTGCTCAGGCCTGTGGCTGGAGGGTCAGCAGGCAGGAGGGGAGCACCGTGGGGCTGAGAGAGGGCCCTGAAAACACCAGCGCTCCCCACAAAGCCAGGCTGGGGGGCTGTCTCTGGCCTGGCATGTTCCCAGCAGAGGTGTGGTCCCACAGGCCTGTTTTAGCCAGGAACGAGCCCTTGCTGGCTCAGGAGTTTCAGGCCAGGAGCCCCCGGCCGCTCTCGGGTACGTTGGCTCGTGGCCTGGGTCTAGCCATGGCTGTGTGGCCGTTAGCCCGGGCACCTCCAGCCTTGCGGGGACACACGCTGGGGGGCGGCAGGGCTTGCTACGGTTTGCCTTTGATCCGCCCATGGCGTGCTGGGAGCTCGGAGGTGCTGTACGTGCAGCCTCTGGGACCCTCAGCCTGGAGCTGGTGTCAAAGGGACACGGGCAACATCTGAGAGGCGCCCGGCAGCCCGTGAGACTAGCAGCCCTGCTCTGGCCCCCAGGGGCTGCTTTGCCTTGCTGGCCCCACGGTGCATGGGCGGTGCTCGCTGCACAGTGGGCCCCACAGCTTTCTGGATGTTGACTGCACTTGCTTCCTCATGCTGTGGGGCGCTGTGCTGCAGGGAGCAGTGGGGGCTCAGCAGGGGGCGCTCTCCCCAGCAGTCAGTACTGGCCCCACTGCCTCAGTGTGGCGCTAGGGGGCCTGTGAACATCGGAACGGCCAGACTGGGTCAGACCAAGGGTCCATCCAGCCCAGTGTCCTGTCTCCAGCCAGGGCCCGGTGCCCCGGGGGGAATGAACAGACCAGGGCGTCAGCAAGTGACCCATCCCCCGCCGCCCATTCCCAGCTCCTGGCAAACAGAGGCTAGGGGCTCCATCCCTGTCCAGCCTGGCTAATAGCCATCGATGGACCTGTCCTCCATGAACGTATCTAGTTCTTGTTTGAACCCTGTTCTAGTCTTGGCCTTCACAACATCCTCTGGCAAAGAGTTCCATGGGCTGACTGTGCGCTGTGTGAAGAAATACTTCCTTGTGTTTGTTTTCAACCTGCTGCCCATTCATTTCATTTGGTGACCCCTAGTTCTTGTGTCATGAGAAGGAGTAAAGAACACTTCCTTATTCACTTTCTCCACACCAGTCATGATTGTATAGACCACTATCATATCCCCCCTTAGTCATCTCTTTGCCAGGCTGAAAAGTCCCAGTCTTATTAATCTCTCCTCGTATGGCAGCTGTTCCATCCCCTAACCATTTTGTTGCCCTTCTCTGAACCTTCCAATATATCTTTTTTGAGATGGGCTGACCACATCTGCCCGCAGTATTCAAGGTGTGGGCGTACCATGGATGTATATAGAGGCAATATATTTTCTGTCGTCTTATCGATAATGGTTCCTAATATTTTGTTAGGCTTTTTTTTTACTTCGGCTGCACATCGAGCAGATGTTTTCAGAGAACTATCCACAATGACACCAAGATCTCTTTCTTGAGTGGGAACAGCTAATTTAGACCCCATCACTTTGTATGTATAGTTGGGGTTATGTTTTCCAATGTGCATTACTTTGTATTTAAAAACACTGAATTTCATCTGCCGTTTTGTTGCCCAGTCACCCAGTTTTGTGAGATCCCTTTGTAGCTCTTTGCAGTCTGCTTTGGGCTTACCTATCTTGAGTATTTTTGCATCATCTGCAAATTTTGCCCCCTCACTGTCTACCCACTTTTCCAGATCATTTATGAATGTGTTGAACAGCGCTGGTCCCAGTGCAAATCCCTGGGGGACTGTGCTTTCTACCTTTCTCCACTATGAAACCATTAGTTCCTACCTTTTGTTTCCTGTCTTTTAACCAGTTACTGATCCAGGAGAGGACCGTCCCTCTTATCCCATGGCAGCTACTTTGCCTTTGGTGAAGGACCTTGTGAAAGGCGTTCTGAAAGTCCAAGTTACACTATCCACTGGATCCCCCTTGTCCACGTGCTTGTTGACCCCCCTCACAGAATTCTAGTAGATTGATGAGGCATGATTTCCCTTTACAAAAGCTAGGTTGACTCTGGAGCCTTTTTATAAATATCAGCATTACATTAGCTACCCTTTAGACATCTGGCACAGAGGCCTCTCTGGGGAAATGTCCTCAGCCGCAGGACGCCTGCCCAGAGCCAGGCTGGCGGGCTGGGGCTTCAGGGAGCAGCTAGGAGGGAAGGCAGTTGCTGAGAAGCCAGCTGATTTCTTTACATTGGTCTGCAGGGAGGAGGCTGGGGGGACATGCCTATCCCAGAGCTGCTCCGTTGTGCTAGCAAAGACGAGGCGCTGTCAGGGGTCAGGAGAAGGGGCCAGGCCCGGCTGCTCCATTCCCTGGGGCTGAGGCATGGGGTGGCCGAGCGGCTAGCAGAAGTGTCCAAATGCTCGTTACATGCAGCTCTGTTGCAGAGCCCTAGAGAGTAGCCAGCGTTGTACCCGGACAATGGGATGAGCCGGGGCAGCTGTTGAAATGATCAGTAAAACCAGCAGCAACCCCCTCAAAAGATCAGGGTCTGAGGCTCTGTCCAGCTCCGTTGCTTGGACACGGCGGCCTGACCGTACACGCAGCGTAGCATGTGAGCAGGATTCTTCCCCGAATCGGGCCCGCTGGCTGGATCATTCACTTCCCGGCCCAGGCCAGGTACTGACGGGGGCGCACCATGAATACTGCCCCGTGCCCCCTGGCGGGTCAGTAGCACCGGGATAAAGGAGAGCTGGTTGGCAGGATCTCGTCAGACTTTCAAACGTGGACAAGGGCCCGCCGAAGAGGCTGCTGAGGTGTCCAGGGGGTGAGAGGCAAAGGGCTGTGACAGAGCCGAGCCTGGCTAGGAGACCAGGTGAAACGGCCAGGGTCAGGGCCAGAGACGCCTGCAAGGTGCTGAGCGGGATTGAACCAAGCCAGGGACTGGGCCACACACCAGTGACTGAAATTCAATGTCGGTAAATGCAGAGTAATGGAGGGAAACATTTCAGCTGGCTCCCAGGGTCTGCACAAGCTGCAGACCGGGCGGGGGTTGTGCGCTGGGCACCTCGGCTCTGGGCAGATACACGGCTGCAGGGTGCGGATGCACAAGGCTTGGGGTAGAGACGATGGAGAATATTCTCCGGTGGTGCCGGCCCATCTGGGCACTGCAGGGTCGGCCCCACCTCACCTAGGCTAGAGCAGAGCTGGCGGGGGTTTGGAGCGCTGGAAAGCTGTCCTGTGCACAGAGATGAGACTGGGATTGTTCCCTTGGGAAGGAGCTGAACGAGGGGTCTGTGGAACTCACTGCCACAGCAAGTCATCGAGGTCGAGAAGATGAGCAAGGTTAAAAAAGGGGCTGGACCTTTCTGTGGGTCACGGGAACATCCAGAGTGATGGTGAATGGTACGAAGTCGAGCATGGACACTAAACCTGCTTCAGGCTTACGCTATGCGGATGTGTCTGCGCGGCAGTCAGAGACCCGCGGCTGGCCCCGCTCAGCTGGTCGGCTCCCAGGGCTCAGCCTGCAGGGCTCTAAGAGATGTTTGGGCTCCGGCCGCGGTTGTGCCGCTGGTCGGTTACTGCGCTGCAGCCCTACCCTGAGAGACCAACGCAGATCTGCGGGACGGGGGTGTGTGTGTGTGTCAGATTATCCCACCCCTGTGCCTGGGGGATTCTCAGACCTGCTTCTCACCCGGTGCTGCCACTGTCAGAGATGGGACACGGGGCTGGATGGGCATGGGGCCGGACCCAGCTGTGGGTGCTGTGGGGGGCAGGTGTCCGCGTTCCTGACCCAGCTGTGGGTGCTGGCGGGGGGGCAGGTGTCCGCGTTCCTGACCCTGTGGGCGCTGGGGGGGCAGGTGTCTGCGTTCCTGACCCAGCTGTGGGTGCTGGGGGGGGGGGGGGGTGTCCGCATTCCTGACCCAGCTGTGGGTGCTGTGGGGGGGGGAGGTGTCCGTGTTCCTGACCCAGCTGTGGGTGCTGGGGGGGGGAGGTGTCCGCGTTCCTGACCCAGCTGTGGGTGCTGGGGGGGGGGAGGTGTCCGTGTTCCTGACCCAGCTGTGGGTGCTGGGGGGGGGCGGGGAGGAGGTGTCCGCGTTCCTGACCCAGCTGTGGGTGCTGGGCGGGGGAGGTGTCCGCGTTCCTGACCCAGCTGTGGGTGCTGGGGGGGGGGGGGGGCGGGGGGCCCATGTTCCTGACCCAGCTGTGTTGCTTTGCGCAGGGTCCCTGGTGGGAGTTGGAGATGTGATCGCTCAGCAGCTGGTGGAGAGAAGAGGCCTGGGTGAGCACAGCAGCCGCAGGACGCTGAAGATGATGGCCATTGGCTTCTGCTTTGTGGTGAGTGCTGTCCCCCCGCCCGTCCCCCTGAGCCCGCTGGGAGCAGAGCGGGGGACATGCGGAGCCGGCCTGGCACCGGGCGTGCGAGGGGCAGGGCCAGGCAGCGGCTGCAGAATTCTACCCCTGGGGCTGCCAGGCTCCTTGGACTGTCAGTGCCTCCCGGCAGGCAGCCATGGGACTCTGCCATGCTGGGGGGCCCAGGGTGTGGGGCATCAGCGTAGCACCCCTCTAGGGCAGGAGGGTGCTGCCCGGGCCCTGGCCTCGGAGCTGCTCCCCCGCCGCGGCGGGCCAAGTGCTGAGTGGGGCTGGAACCGGCCAGGAGCCAATTGGATGAGGTGGCTCTTGGCCGCTCTGCCACTCCCCTGCCCTTGTGTCGAACAGCTCGTGGCTTCAGTCCTAGCGCTGGGGAGCCTGGGACGGGCCCAGCAAGGCTGGCGGGTGAGGGGCACCAGCGCTCAGATCCCCACCTGCCCCCGCCAGCTGCCCCCACTCAGGCTGCAGTTCTCACGCCGGAGCTCGGCCTCCCCCGGCCAGCGCGGGCAGACAGGCGGGTGTGTCTCTGGCCGGGCACACGGCACAGGCAGCCCTGGGGTAGCCCAGAGAAGTGACAGGTCCAGCAGAGCCCAGCCCAGCTGCAGTGACCCCCCGGTTCAAGCTCTGTCTGTCTCCGTCTGTCCGATCTTCTTTGTCCGACTCCCGGGGTGCCCCCGACTGCTCCCCACAGCCCACACTCCCCCCCCCCCACCCAGGCCTTCGTTCCGAGCTGGGGGATGGGGCTCGGCCCCCTGTGGAGAGGGGTGGGACCATCCATGGTGGTTGGTCGCCAGGTGTCCACGTCCCGGCCATGGATCTGCCCCTCTCTTCTCAAGAGCTGCCTGGAGATGGGACCTAAGGGCCCAGGCCACCAGGCGCCATCCACAGCTGTGTGTCTGCCTGCCCCAGAGCCCCCAGACCTTCCCGCCCGCTGGGGAACAGTGCCCCACACAGGGGAAACTGAGGCTCTCCCTGTGCTGGCCCCAAGGCCACGGGCTTGTGCTGCAGGGAGAGGGGCAGGGACTCAGGTGGGGGCACTGTCCTCTCACAGTCAGTGCTGGCTTTGCCTTCCATCTGAGAGCGCAACATATGGCAGAGGCTGCCCTGCTCCCCAGCCAGGAGATCAGTCAGGATCAGGTGGGGAAACTGAGGCACAGAGGAAGCCGGGGGCTCTCCCAAGGCCCATAGTGGCAGGCAGTGATGGAGCCGACCAGAGGACCTCGGCACCCTGGCATCCAGCCCCGTCTCTCCCGTTCGTGTTTGTTTCGAGAGCCCTGGGGGTCTGTACCGGCCGCAGCCGCCAGGGCCCAGTGCCCTCCGCAGGGTTCCTCCTCGCCCTGCTGGCTCCGGCGCTCCGGCTGCACTGGGCGGCCCCAGCCTGTGGGGTCAGGTCTGCGCCGAGCCCTGGCTGCAGCGTGAGTTCTCAGGACGCCTCCCTAGGCCATCGAACAAGACTTTGTTGGCTCTCCTGGGGGATCTCCTGCCAGGGTGTGGACCAGGGCCGGCATCCGGACCCTCGATACCAGCCTGTCACTCTCATCTCCGGATCACTGCCTGAGCTCTCAGCGCCCGCCAGCCCCTTCCCCACGCTGGCTCTGGGCCTTGTGCTCAGAGAGACAAGGGCGCCATTCCCAGCCACTTGCTTGCAGCGCAGCCATGCGCAGCCTCCCCCATTCCCTGTGCCTCGGTTTCCCCTCTGCACCAGGGCGGAATGGCCTGACCCTCCTGCAGGTGCAGGGGAGGCGTTTTCTGTCTGTGGGAGGCTCTGCGATGCCCATTAGGGGGCGCTGGCGCAGGACAGGCCCCTCTCCCCTGCTGTAGGGAGCAAGTGTAGGGAAGGCCCGTCCGTCTCTGTCTGTGTGCAGGGCATGGAGCCCAGTGCCTGGCCCATGCAGAGCACAAGCAATAGCCTTGAGCCTGTGCTCTCTGCAATCCCGTCTGAGCCCAGGAGGCGGAGCTCCAGGGACCACAGCAGGCCCCTCCTGGGCTGACCCCATGACAGGCTCCCCAGGGGTAGCGCTTTGCCCGCTTCACTCTCCAGCCTGGGCTCTCTCACAAGGCTTTGCTAGGGACAAGCAGCAAACCCCTCCCGGCGCTGGGATCACTCAGCACAACCGCATGTGGAGCCCACACCCAGCTGGGTGGCAGGAATGCTCCCAGAGCCACTCACGAATCACACAGAGACAGACACCCACCGAATCCCCCCAGCTCCCAGCCTTGTGCCTCAGAGCTGGGCCGTCCTGCCCTGCTCAGAGGCCAGATGAGTGTAAGTGCCTTCCCTGCTCCGCCCGTACCTCCATCACACACTAACCTTTGTAACCTGAGCTGAGGCTTCCTAAACCCTTCAAGCAAAACACCCTGTCTAAGGTAAAATCTCAGCCAGGCTCATTAACTGCAGACAGATGTGAAGTGATTAGAAGTGGTCGGCACAGAAGGTCAGAGATGGTTACCAGAGAAAAGTGAGCACAGTCTGAATCAGTTTTCTCACTTCACTGGATGTTACAGTTCTTGATACGCCGGCTTCCCCTTAAGCCTGGGTGTAACGATGCTGGTTCTGGCGGGACCCAACTGAGAGTGCCAGTTCAGGACAAATTGCTTCAAGCAGGGCAGTTACAGCCCAAGGCTGGGGTTTTTCCACCTCTAAGGCACCAAACCAGCCAGACGGAGGAGACTTTGGTCTCACCCCACTGGCTAACCACAAGTCATCCCAAGCAATCCCCTCAGACACTCCGGTTTCCCAGTCTCACCACCAGTGCCACTCGTTATGGGGACAAATGGTTATGAAAACCAATGCCCCAGTAAAAGAAAAAAGGTTCTCCCGATCCCAAAGGACCAGGCCCCAGACCCAGGTCAATATTCAAATCAGATCTTACCCACAAATCACGCTGTTACCAATCGTTTAGAATCTAAAATCTAAAGGTTTATTCACAAAAGGAAAAAGGTCTAGGTGAGAGCTAGAATTGGTTAAAAGGAATCAATTACATACAGTAATGGCAAAGTTCATGGTTGCAGCCAATGGAATAAGCTGCAGGTTCAGATCAAGTCTTTTTTTTTAAATGGAGATATGCCAATCTCCTAGAACTGGAAGGACCTTTCAAGGTCATTGATCTAGTCCCCTGTCTTCACTAGCAGGACCAAGTACTGTCCCCTGACAGATTTTTGCCCCAGATCCCTAAATGGTCCCCTCAAGGATTGAACTCACAACCCTGGGTTTAGCAACCCAATGCTCAAACCACTGAGCTATCCCTCCCCCCACTCTGGAATACATCCACAGCTGAGATAGGTCATTCAGTCCTTTGTTAAGAGCTTCCATTTGTAGAAAGGTTCCTCCAGAGGTAAGAAGCAGGAATGAAGACCAAATGGAGATGAGGCAGCTGCCTTTTATAGCTTCTTCCAAGTGTAAAGACACCTCTTTCCTTACTGTGGAAAATCACAGCAAAATGGAGTCTGGAGTCACATGGACAAGTCCCTGCATACCTTGCTGAGTCATAAGCTGTGTCTGCCTCCTCTCAAAGGGCCAATTGTATAGTCGATGGTCCTTAATGGGCCATCAAGCAATCCTGGCAGAGCTAATAGCTTGTCTGGGGTCCCAGAAGCCCAGCCCCAGTTTGAAATACAGACAGTATAGAGCCAATATTCATAACTTCAGCTACCAAACTGAGACATGCATAGAAATGGCATAATCCTAACCAGCGCAGCATAACCCGGTCGGAGACACCTCATTGGACCCCTTTTATATAAGATTTGGTGCTACTACAGGACCTTGGTTGCTACAATGATCTATACGGTCCCAGTTATTGTCGATAACGTCACACTGGGACTAGTCTCTTCAGTTGAAGTCTTTGTCTTCTCAGCGTTCTTGTTGCTTCCAGTGTAGGTGGGGGAGGAGAAAGGCCAAGACACGATCCCACTGCCCCTTATTTTATACCCGCAGTCCGTGTGCCTGGAAGAGACTAGCACAGACATGTCCTGGGTGGTCTTTGTGGAGTCATGGAATTGAGCAATCTCCCATTGGGTGATGCTTGGGCAGCCTCTTACACCATTGTAAACCCCTTGTCTACAACTCCCCTGCTGATGAATGGGCGTTTAACACCCTCCTGAGTGGGGATCACCGCCTGTGTTGTCACTAGCAAACTCACAGCATGTTTCCGTAACGACCATACAGCATACCTCATCACTTCCTGCACACGAACCATCTAGGGATTTGGACAGAAGAGCAGGTTTCAGCAGATCATGACCTTTCTAGGATACCTTACCTGGCCTGCTTTGGATGGAATGTAGCATCATTATGTGCCGAGGGTGAATCTGGGGGTTCCAGGGTGCTGCTTTGAGGTACAGCCTGCCAGACCCCCTTTCTCCCGCAGGGCCCTGTGGTAGGAGGCTGGTACCAGCTCCTGGATCGACTTATCCCGGGAAACACCAGGATGGTGGCACTGAAGAAGATGGTGCTGGATCAGGTCTGTGAAGGAAGCGTTTGGGGACTGGGTGCGCGGGGAGGATGTACCTGGGGGGCACGTGAGGTTGGGGGGAGGGGGTGAGTGTCCGAGAGCGAATGGGGGGTGGGGCTGCAGGAGATGGGTGCCCGTGGGGAGAGGGGTACGTCTGTGCCCGCGCAGCCGGGTGCATTTGCACATGCATTTCCTGGGCTGGGGCCTGCCTGCCCCCCCAGAACCCCCCCAGGCTCCCTGCCCACGGCCAGTGCCAGCCGAAGGAAGGGGTTTCCCAGGCCATACACCCCCGAGACCCACGGGCACACCTTGGCTGCCTCATGAACAATGGGTCCCAGCATGCACTGCTCCATGCTCAGAGCAGCCTGCTTGCATTGCATGCTGGGGCTGGGGGCTCCCGGCCGGGGCGGTTCTGCAGCAGAGATGGGGCAGGCTTGGAGCCCTCCAAGGAGCTGCACCTCCTGCCCCCTGACAACTCAGGCCAGAGCCCCCTGGCCCCTGGCCCCAGGGACTGGCCAGGCTGAGCCGCGGGTTTTCAGCAAGGCCAGGTTCTCGACCGGGGCACTGCAGGGCACTCACTCCGGGCTCCCTTTCAGGTGGGGTTTGCACCTTGCTTCCTTGGCTGTTTCTTGGCCATCGCCGGGGCACTCAACGGGCTGTCTGCCGAGGAGAGCTGGGCCAAGATCCGACGGGTGAGTCCCGAGCCGTGCGGGGGCAATACAGCCCCTGGGACCCCCCCTGACGCCCTTGCGCCACTTCCTGTCCCAAACTGCGGGGGTGTTGCCCTGGGAGCCCGAGGGAATTTCTGGGGGGTGGGAGCAGGGGGAGGGGGCATTACAGGAGACACTCAGCAGGAGCCCCGAGGGAGTTACTGGGGGGCTTGGGGCCCAGGGGGGCGGGGGTGTTACTGGAGGCACCTGGCGGGAGCCCCGGGAGAGTCGCCGGGGGGCCAGGGGCGAGGGGGTGTTACTGGAGGCACCTGGCAGGAGCCCCGGGAGAGTTGCTGGGGGACCGGGGGCATTACTGGAGGGGCCCGGTAGGAGCCCCGTGAGCCTCTGCTAGTCACAGGTGCAGAGCCTCTGCCCTGGCTATCGCAGGCCCCCGGGTGTCTGCCAGGTCCCCAGGAGGGGGTGGGCTGGGCCCGGGGCCCGCAGATAGGCAGTGCCCTGCCCCCCAAGGCCCAGCCGGAGTTGGGCTCTCCAGTGGGGGAGGGGGTCGCTGGTAGTTGCTGGGGCTGGGGAGGGTGAGGCAGGGTGTCCTGGGCTGGGGAGTGTGAGGCAGGGTGTCCTGGGCTGGGGAGGGGTATGTCCCTGTCTCCCTGGGGCTGGGGAGGGTGAGGCAGGGTGTCCTGGGCTGGGGAGTGTGAGGCAGGGTGTCCTGGGCTGGGGAGGGGTACGTCCCTGTCTCCCTGGGGCTGGGGAGGGTGAGGCAGGGTGTCCTGGGCTGGGGAGGGGTACGTCCCTGTCTCCCTGGGGCTGGGGAGGGTGAGGCAGGGTGTCCTGGGCTGGGGAGGGGTACGTCCCTGTCTCCCTGGGGCTGGGGCACAGCGCAGGCACCTCCTCCGGGCTCGGGCCCATGTGGCACCAGGGCGCCGGGGCCCCGGCGGCGGGTGGGGGGTGGGGGGACCCGTCTGCGCTGGCAGCTCCCTGGAGCCATTAGCAGGTGTCTCGTCTACACCGTGGTCTGAGACCAACGCAAGCGGCTGAGTCAGCAAGTGCCAAGTGTGAATCACCCGGCGAGCCGGTGCCCCGGCCCGCCCCCAGCGCCCCACGCCGCTCCCCGGCTGTGAGTCAGTGCCAGCCCAGCCCCCGCCATGAGTCACCACAGCCGGGAACGGGGCCAGCCACGCCGGGGAGGGGCTGCTCCCCCCTTGGCAGCATGCACCAGCTCTCGGCTGAGCCCAGGGGGGCAGCTGGAACCCTCTGCCTGGCACACGGGGGCGGGGGAGCCGGGCTGCAGGTAGCCCTGAGGGCACATGGAGACTCTGCCCGGGCTGCTTCTTCCTTCAGGAGCAAATGCTTCTTGCTGCTCCGTGCTGCTGCTCCGGGGGTACCAGGCCACCTGCCTGCTGCTTGCCCTGGGTCCCAGGCGCCCTACCCCTCCTCTGCCGGCGATGGGGGGCTGCTGAGTGAGGCCTGGACGGAGCCAGGCTCCAGGTGGGTGGGGGGGGAGACCCCTCTCCCCTCCCAGCGCTCCCAGGCCGGGCTCTGAGCCTGCAGCCCCTGCTCCTGCTGGGTGGTGCATTCCCTGGGAGCACGCCCGGGTGCAGAGGGGGCTTGGCCAGGGGGATCCATCCCTAAACTGCCTCCCTTGCCCCTCACGGACCGCCTGGCTGTGCCCCACAGCACTCGGCTCGCTGGGAACGCCAGCCACGTCGGGCCCATGCAGAGGTCTGGCCTTTGGTAGCCATGGGCCAGGCAAGCTCTCCGGTGTGTGTGTGGGAGCTGGCGGGCCCCTGGCTGGCATGGCCGTAACTGCTCCCCGCGGGCACCGGCCTTGGCTGCTGGCCTGGCAGGGCTGAGCCGATGTGCCCAGGCGGGGCTCTGGGGTGGCACACGGCCTCCCACACACCCTGGGGGATCCGCTCCGGAGCCCGCGTGGGGCCAGGGCGAGCCTGGCATGGCCCAGCTAGGGGCGGGAGCGGGGCGGAGGCTGATCTGCGCCCGCACGCCGGGATATAAATAGCCTGACGAAAATACACGCCGAGCCCAGCCAGAAAAGCGACAGTGGAACCTCCCCCCGAGGGTGACATCAGCTCCACAGACCTCGCGTCTCCTTGAGCCCGCGCCAAAGGTCACCCCGGAGCGCACGGCGCCAGGTCAGGGGAGGGGGGCGTGCCCAGCCCGTGTGCCCCGGCCAGGGGAGTGGGGGGAGGGCCTGCCCGGCCCGTGTGTCCAGGCCGGGGGGGGTGCCCGGCCTGTATGCCCCGGCCAGGGGAGGGGGGCGTGCCCGGCCCGTGTGCCCGGGGGAGGGGGTGTGCCCAGCTCGTGTGCCCCGGCCAGGGGAGGGGGGCGTGCCCGGCCCGTGTGCCCGGGGGAGGGGGTGTGCCCAGCCCGTGTGTCCAGGCCCGGGGGGTGGGGGGGGGAGGGCGTGCCCGGCCCGTGTGTCCAGGCCGGGGGGTGTGTGCCCGGCCCGTGTGCCCCAGCCAGGGGAGGGGGGCGTGCCCGGCCCGTGTGCCCCGGCCAGGGGAGGGGGGCGTGCCCAGCCCATGTGCCCCAGCCAGGGGAGGGGGGCGTGCCCGGCCTGTGTGCCCCGGCCAGGGGAGGGGGGCGTGTCCGGCCCGTGTGTCCAGGCCTGGGGGGGGGGCCTGCCCGGCCCGTGTGTCCAGGCTGGGGGGGGCGTGCCCAGCCTGTGTGCCCAGCCAGGGGAGGGGGCGTGCCCGGCCCGTGTGTCCAGGCCGGGGGGGCGTCCCCTGATGGCTGGCTGGGGGCACCCCACCAATAACTGTCCGTGTTCTCTCCCTGCAGGATTACCCGGACGCTCTGCTCACCAACTATTACGTAAGTGCGGGTGCTGTGCCAGCACCACCAGCCGGTCCCCAGGGTGCTGAGTCCCTGACCCAGAGCCGTGCTCCAGGGCCGGCTGCAGGCTGCCCCCCCCCCGCCCCCCCCCCCGCCCCCGCTTTGCTAGTGAGCTGGCAGAGCAGCGCCTGCTGGGGCCCCACCCCACCCCACGGGCTGCAGGGCCGTGCCCGGGCCTTGCCCACCCGCCAGCCAGCGCTCCTGCCCCACGGGACTGCCCAGGGCGCCCCCGTCTCCCGTGGGGTGAGGGGGGGCTGGGGCTGCCCAGGGCTCCCCCACCCCTCATTATGTATTTACCCACCAGGAATTTGGGTGAATTTTAGTTAGCCAAGTGTCCCAACCGCTGTGGGTGCCCCCAGTGCCGGGGCGGGGGGGGAGAGAGGGGCTGGGGGGAGGGGCTGAGGCCGGGCGTCCGGCTGGCAGCCCTGGTGCAGGGTCCCCATCAGCATGTGCCTAAGGGGCTCCTCACCCCTGGCCTGTCTCCTCTCTTTCAGCTCTGGCCAGCTGTGCAGATTGCCAACTTCTACTTCATCCCCCTGAACCACAGGTCAGCCCCCCGGCCTGCCCCCCGCCTGGCCTGGGACCCCGCCCCCTGCCTGTGCCATGGCCCCCAGCTGCCCTGCTCCCTCCCTGCCTGCCCCCCGCCTGGCCTGGGACCCCACCCCCTGCCTGTGCCATGGCCCCCAGCTGCCCTGCTCCCTCCCTGCCTGCCCCCCGCCTGGCCTGGGACCCCACCCCTGCCTGCCCCCCACCCCTTGGGTGCCCCCTGCCTGTGTCATGGCTCCCACCTGCCCTGACAGCCCTGCCCCCAGCTGCCCTGCTCCCTCCCTGCCTGCCCCCCCCGCCTGCCCCGGTTTCCTGTCCCCACCTGTCCCCCATGGCTGTGCCATCCCTCCCAACTGCCCCCCATCCCTGCCCCGGCCCAGGGAGGCTGTGCGCTGGGGGGCAGCGGGGGCCAGGACACCGAGTGGGGCGTGCAGCTTGGGGTTTCCCCTGCTGGGGCGACAGCCGCTGCCCAGGGAGGGAGGGGCCTGGCCAGGAGCCTCCAGCCAGCCCCCCGGAGCGCAGGGCCCAGCTCCGCCCCAGGCAGCCTGGCCTGAGCCTTGCCTGGCAGCTGCCCCATGTGTGGTCAGTCCCAGCCCCTCGCTGACCCAGCTCCGCCTCTGTCCCAGGCTGGCTGTCGTGCAGGTGGTGGCCGTCGTCTGGAATTCCTACCTGTCCTGGAAGGCGAATCAGCTGTGAGGCCGTGGGGCCGGCGCCCCCCCCAGACCTCCGCCCAGCCTGCCCCACACGCCACACCCTGCTGGGCGACTGCCACAGCGAGCCGTGGGGCCGGCCTCCCTCCCCGTTCCCCCCCAGCCACACCCTCCTGGGCAACTGCCACTGCGAATGGCCGTGGGGCCGGCCTCCCTCCCCGTTCCCCCCCAGCCACACCCTCCTGGGCGACTGCCACAGCGAATGGCCGTGGGGCCGGCCTCCCTCCCCGTTCCCCCCCCAGCCACACCCTCCTGGGCGACTGCCACAGCGAATGGCCGTGGGGCCGGCCTCCCTCCCCGTTCCCCCCCCAGCCACACCCTCCTGGGCGACTGCCACAGCGAATGGCCGTGGGGCCGGCCCAGCAGTGGCTCTCGGAGGAGCTCCCCAAGGACGCTCCAGGGGACCACATCACCCAGCAACTATCAAACCGGCCCCCTGGGTAGCCTCAGCAAAGGAACCGCTGGCACCTGGTGCTGGGGGGTCTGAGCTGCACCCCACGGCTGTCCCCAGCACAGGGGGAGATTGATTCCTGCCCCCCCACGGCTGTCCCCAGCACAGGGGGAGATTGATTCCTGCCCCCCCACGGCTGTCCCCAGCACAGGGGGAGATTGATTCCTGCCCCCCCACGGCTGTCCCCAGCACGGGGAGATTGATTCCTGCCCCCCCACGGCTGTCCCCAGGGCGACTGATCCGCGCCCCATGGTGGTCCCGGGCACCGGGGTAGACCAAGCCATGCCCCATGGATGCCCGCGGTGCTGGGGGGCGATTGAGCCGTGCCCCATGGCTACTCCTGGTGCTGGGGGGAGACTGAGCCGCACCCTTGGGTGGAGAGCCCCTGCCCGCACGGGCCCCTCTGAGCCACCGCCTCTGGAGCCCGGGCAAGCTGGGCAGGAACTGGAGAAATAAACTCAGTGACTGGCCTTGCCATGGCCCTGCTGTTGGGGACGGGGCTGGGGCCGCCCTAGGGGAGCCTTGCTCCAGGGGCCGGGCCGGGGTCCGCAGGAGCCGAGGGCAGCCGGTAGCAGCTGCTCCCCGGGACCCAGGAAGGGCTCAGAGCCTGCTCCTCACGGGGCAGCAGGCAGCCGGGGCCATGGGCGCAGAGCGCCCGCCTGGCAATGCCCCTGGGCCGGCCCCTCACACGCTGCCACCTGCACAGGGGCAGCACTGGCCCCCTCGGCTCCGAGCTCTGGGACCCTCCCACCTCGCGGGGTCCTAGAGCCCCGGCTGCAGCTCGCGCCCGAATGTCTGTCCCGCAGAGACGGGCTGTGAATTCAGTGCGGACATAGCCCGGGTGACCACACCGCTCTCTTCGGGCCTGGGGCTCTCCCAGCACAGCCTGGCTCTCTGCACCAGCCTTCCCAGCCCGGCTGGAGCCCCCCACCTACGCTGCCATTGCTAGCCGTGCAGTGCCACACGCACCAGCAGGAGGGTGCCAGTCCCTGCCACTGCGCGGGGGCCAGCCTCGCCGAGTGAGAGCTACGCCACCACCCCTCTGCCCACAAGGGCTCGGGCAGGGGACGTGCACAGCACATCGCTGCTTGGTGCCTCAGTTTCCCTCCGAAGCAGGGCTGCTGATGCTAAGCTGGAGCGGCCGGGGCAGTGCCCGCGTGGGCGGGGGCTGGGTTCTGGCCAGAGCGAGCCCGTTCACTCGTCGGGGTGTCAGTGTGGGGTGAGGCTGCAGAGCCTCTGGGGCAGCGGGCGCCTGGCAGCTCGCATGGGGCACGAGCGGGATCCCAGCAGGAGGTCGGCACGCCGGGTGGGGTGGTGAGTGTGGGGCAATCGGGCCAGGTCCAACCCTCGGGGGCAAAGGATCCCCAGGCTCCAGCCTAGTGCCTGGGGGTCCCCTTCAGTGTGTCAGCCCCATCAGGGTCACACACTCACTGGGGCGAGCCCCTTGGCTTCCCCCCCTCCAGCGACCAAACCTCAGCGCCTTCCGTGTCCCTGGGTCACGTCTCGAGCTCCCGGCAGCGAGTCCCGAGCGGGACCCAGGGTGGACTTGTGCCCCCATGTTCTTTACCCTGCAGTGACTCCCCGCCAGCGGGGGAACCGCAGGAGGGTTATTCGACGTTTGGAGCACAGCGTAGAAAGTCCTTAGTTGCCATGGAGAACAGAAAGTTACCGCCTGGTCCATCTGGGTCAGTCCAGAGCCCTCTGGCCCCACCGTAGTCCCAGCACCCAGAAGCCTCTTCTTGTAACAACCCGGCCTGGCCCCTCCTCGGTCCCCTGTCACCTGGCCCCTCCTTAGCCCTTTGTTCTCCAGTGGGGCACACCCAGCTGGCGCCCTGCGGAGGGGGGCCATCCCTGCGTGCCAAATGTCCAGGCAATGAGTGGCCATTGTCTTCTGGGCCTATCCATGGGCCTGGGTCCCAGGCAGCCAGGCATCAGTCACACCTGGATCTCTCCACCTTTTCCCACCACCAACCATAGGGGACACTGAGGCCCACACAATAGCCATCCAAAACATTATGAAAACCCCCTACTCCGTCACAGCTGCCCAGAGGGAATCCAGGCCCTGGCCGGCCCACCTGCGGGTGGATGCACTAGGCAGGCGGGGCTGGGCGCAGTCTCTGACCTACAGGGGGTGGTCAGGGATAGGTAGGTATGGGGCATGGAGCCAGACGTGGGCAGGGAGTGAGAGGCTACCCCACCCTAGGGCAACGCCACACAGCCAGGAGCCAGTGTATCCCATTGCAAGGACCTGTATGCTCTGTATGGGGCCCAGCCAGATTATGTGGGGGTCAGTAAACATGTGGACAAGGGGGATCCAGTGGATATTGTGTACTTAGATTTTCAGAAAGCCTTTGACAAGGTCCCTCACCAAAGGCTCTTAAGCAAAGTAAGCTGCCATGGGATAAGTGGGAAGGTCCTCTCATGGAGCAGTAACATGGTTAAAAAAGTTAGGAAACAAAGGGTAGGAATAAATGGTGTTTTCAGACTGGAGAGAGGTAAATAGTGGTGTCCCCCAGGGGTCTGTACTGGGCCCAGTCCTGTTCAACATACTCATAAACGATCTGGAAAAAGGGGTAAATGGTGAGGTGTAAAAATTTTCAGATGATACAAAACTACTCAAGATGGTTAAGTCCAAAGCAGACTGCAAAGAGCTACAAAAGGGACTCACAAAACTGGGTGACTGGGCAACAAAACGGCAGATGAAATTCAGTGTTTTTAAATGCAAAGTGATGCACATTGGAAAACATCATCCCAACTATACGTACAACATGATGGGGTCTAAATGAGCTGTTACCACTCAAGAAAGAGATCTTGGAGTCACTGTGAAATCATCCACTCAGTGTGCAGCAGCAGTCAAAAAAGTGAACACAACGTTGGGAATCATTAGGAAAGGGATCGATAATGAGACAGAAAATATCATGTTGCCTCCATATAAATCCATGGTACAACCACAGCTTGAATCCTGCTGTCACGGAGTGTGGGGGAGTCAGGTCCTGCACCCCTCTTCCCGGGATTCAATGTGACTCTCAGCCAGCCAGTAGAACAGAAGGTTTATTAGGGTTGTCAGGAAAGAGTCCAAACATTGCTTGTAAGTATGACCAGGACCCCTCAGCTGGGCCCTTCTGGGGGGCAGGGAGCTTAGACCCCAGCTCTGGGGCTCCCTGCGTTTCACCACCCAGCTCCAAACTGACCAAGAGCCAGCCAAACCTCCAGCAGGCTCTTCCCCTTCCCCCGGGGCCCCTCCCCTAGCCTTTTACCATTCTCCCAGCCAAAGGTGTCACCTCCCAACCCCTGTCCTGGCTCATGTTACAGCCTCAGGTAAAGTCTCACAGTCCCGATGCAGCCTTTCCCAATGCAGCCAGCCTCTCAGGTCAGATCCATCTCGCTCTCTACTCCGTCACATCGCTCCCCCCTTCGAGACTGAACTGAGCGGGGTCACTCTGACCAGTGGCCTGGGGAAGTTCAGGGCCCCCTCTCCGGGACAACGCATCCGCTATCAGGTTGGCACTTCCCTTCACATGGACCACGTCCATGTCGTAATCCTGCAGGAGCAGGCTCCACCTCAGGAGCTTGGCGTTGGCCCCTTTCATCTGGTGTAGCCAGGTCAGGGGCGAGTGGTCGGTGTACACGGTGAAGTGTCACCCGAATAGATACGGCTCTAGTTTCTTGAGGGCCCACACCATGGCCAGACATTCCTTCTCGATGGCCGCATAATTCTGCTCTCGGGGTAGCAACTTCTTGCTTAAATACACGATGGGGTGTCTCTGCCCCGTTTCATCCTCCTGCATTAACACCGCCCCCAGTCCCATGTCTGAAGCGTCGGTGAACACCAGAAAGGGCTTGTCAAAGTCTGGGTTTGCCAGAACCGGGCCCCTGATCAAAGCCTCCTTCAGTGCACAGAGAGCCCTCTGGCACTCCTCGGTCCAGACCACCTTGTCTGGCTTCCCCCTCTTACATAGCTCAGTGATGGGGGTGGCTATGGCGCTAAAGTGGGGCACAAATCTTCGATAGTACCCCGCCATCCCAATAAAGGCCTGGACCTGCTTTTTGGTTTGGGGAGCGGGCCAGTCCCGGATCACCTCCACCTTGGCTGGTTCTGGCTTTAGGCGGCCGCTCCCCACCCGGTGTCCCAGGTAGGACACTTCAGCCATCCCCACCTTGCACTTCTCCGCTTTTACAGTCAGCCCAGCCTCCCGGAGTCGGTCCAGCACTTGTTTAACCTGGGACACATGGTCCTCCCAGGTCTGGCTAAAGACACAGATATCATCGATATACGCCACAGCGAAGCTCTCCATCCCCTTCAGTAGCTGATCCACCAGGCGCTGGAAGGTGGCTGGCGCTCCCTTGAGACCGAAAGGCAGGGTCAGGAACTCGTAGAGCCCCAGAGGAGTAATGAAGGCAGATTTCAGCCGGGCATCTGCATCCAGTGGCACTTGCCAGTAGCCCTTTGTAAGATCCATGGTGGTGAGGTACCGAGCCCCTCCCAGCTTGTCTAGGAGCTCGTCCGGCCGGGGCATGGGGTAGGCATCAGATACAGTGATGGCATTGAGCTTCCGATAGTCCACACAGAACCGGATCGACCCATCCTTTTTGGGGACCAGCACCACCGGCGAGGCCCAAGGGCTGGACGACGGCTGGATCACCCCCAAAGCCAGCATGTCCTTGACCTCTCTTTCCAGGTCCCGAGCTGTCTTCCCTGTGACTCGGAAGGGGGACCATCTTATAGGTTGGTGCGATCCTGTCTGCACCCGGTGGACAGTCAGATTAGTGCGACCAGGCTGGTTGGAAAACAGCTGTCGGTACAGATGCAGCACCCCTCTGATCTCAGCTTGCTGGGCAGGGGTTAGCTGATCGGAGAGAGGGATTGTTTCTTGGGAGGAACCAGCTCCGGTCTCAGGGAATAGATCTACTAGAGGGTCACTTCCCTGCTCCTCCCAATGTCCACACACGGCCAGCACCACATTCCCCCTGTCATAATATGGCTTCATCATATTGACATGGTACACCCGGCAGTGGTGTGCCCGGTTAGACAGCTCCACCACATAATTTACCTCATTTAGCTGCTTGACAACCTTGAAAGGGCCTTCCCAAGCAGCCTGCAGCTTGTTTTTCCTCACGGGGATGAGAACCATCACCTGATCCCCCGTGGCGTAGGCGCGGGCCCGCGCCGTGCGGTCATACCAGACCTTTTGCTTCCTCTGGGCTCTGGCCAGATTTCCCTTGGCCAGGCCCATGAGCTCAGTAAGTCTCTCTCGGAAGGTCAGGACATACTCCACCACTGACTCTCCCTCGGGGGCGGCCTCCCCCTCCCATTCGTCTCTCATCAGGTCCAGGGGCCCCCTTACCCTCCTGCCATATAACAGTTCGAAGGGCGAGAATCCAGTAGACTCCTGAGGCACTTCCCTGTACGCGAACAGCAGGTGCGGTAGGTACTTGTCCCAGTCCTGCGGGTGCTGGTTCATAAAGGTTTTCAGCATCATCTTTAGCGTCCCATTGAACCTCTCCACCAGCCCATTGGACTGGGGATGATATGCTGAGGCCCAGCTGTGCCGGACCCCACATTTCTCCCACAAGCACCGGAGCAGGGCCGACATGAAGTTGGACCCTTGGTCTGTCAGGACTTCCTTGGGGAACCCCACTCGGCTGAAAATGGTCAGCAGCGCATCCGCCACGGTGTCTGCTTCAATGGAGGATAAGGGCACCGCCTCGGGGTAGCGGGTGGCGAAATCTACCACCACCAGGATGTATTTCTTCCCCGACCGGGTTGTCTTGCTGAGAGGCCCCACTATGTCCATGGCCACCTTCTGGAAGGGCTCCTCTATGATGGGCAAAGGCCTCAAAGCCGCTTTCCGCTTGTCCCGAGCCTTCCCCACCCGCTGACAGGGGTCACAGGACCGGCAGTACTGATGGACAGTTGTAAAGACCCCAGGCCAGTAAAAGTTCTGTAGCAGCCTCTGCCTGGTGCGCCGGATCCCCTGGTGCCCTGCGAGAGGGATGTCATGGGCCAGGTACAGTAGCTTGCGGCGATACTTCTGGGGGACCACCAGCTGCCTCCTGATCCCCCATGTCTCCATCTCACCGGGGGGAGCCCATTCCCGGTACAGGAACCCCTTCTCCCACAGGAACCTCTCCTGGCAACCTCTCCACATGGTCTGTACCTCCCTGCGGTCAGCCAGGTCCCTGAGCTTCCGCAAGGAGGGATCTCTCTGTAACTCGGCCTGGAACTCAGCCGCTGGGGAAGGAATGGGAACCTGTTCTCTCGTGCTGTCTGTGTCTGAGGCCGCAGCCTCTCTGCGCCTGGTCCTGGGGTACTCCCTCCCCACTGGGCCAGGGTCTTGCGCCCCGTGCAAGGCACCCTCTCCGAGGTCCGGGCGTAGCGCCCCTTGCCGGCTCTGGCTACGGGTCACGACCAGGATATCCCGGGATTCACTGGGCCAGTCTTCTAGGTCCCCCCCCATCAGTACCTCAGTGGGCAAATGCTGGTGCACCCCTAGGTCCTTGGGGCCCTCCTTGGCCCCCCATTTCAGGTGTACCCTCGCCACGGGTACCTTGAACGGGGTCCCGCCCACCCCTGTTAGGGTCAGGTAGGTGTTGGGTACCACCCGATCTGGGGCCACCACCTCGGGCCGGGCCAGCGTCACCTCCGCGCCCGTATCCCAGTATCCAGTGACCTTCCTCCCATCTATCTCCAGGGGAACAAGGCACTCTCTCCGAAGGGACAGCCCCGCGCCCACCCTATAAACCGAGAACCCTGAGTCCGGAGCATCCAGCCCCCCCGAGGAGCTGGTCTGGGGCCTTCCTCCCTCCGGAGCCGTTGATAAGCTGCCAGCCCCCCTCTTCTGGGCTGTCGGCCCCTCATCTGGCTGGGTCCCTACCCAGTTAACCCGGTGTGGGTTTGGTCTGCTCAGTCTGTCTCTGATCTTGGGGCACTGGGACCGTACGTGGCCCCTTTGGCCGCAGTGATAGCAGCTCATGTCCCGTTGGTCCCCTCGAGCAGGTCGGTTGGTTCTGATGTCGGAGGTTCCCCTCGGGAGGGGGTTCTCCCTATTTCCCCTTTGGGAGGTCCCATGCTGCCTCTCTTGCTGCCTCAGGGTGGGCCTGCTCCTTTGGGATTCCTCCCTGCCACCCCTTGACCGACTGTTCATGAACTCGTCGGCCAGCCGCCCTGCGTGCTGCGGGCTCCCTGGATTTTTGTCCATCAACCATAGCTTCAGGTCTGATGGGCACAGTTCATACAGTTGTTCTAGTACGAATAGTTCGAGCAGGTCCTCCATAGTTTGGGCCCCAGCGGTCCACTTGCGGGCGTATCCATGTATCCGGTTGGCCAGTTGTAGGTACGTGATCTCAGGGGTTTTTCGCTGATCCCGGAACCTTTGACGGTACATCTCGGGAGTCAGCCCAAGCTCGCAGAGCAGGGCCTTTTTGAACAGTTCATAGTCCCCAGTCTCCGTCTCTTTCATTCGGCCGTACACGTCCAGGCCTGCAGGGTCTAGTAAGGGGGTGAGATACTGGATCTTGTCTGCAGGGTCAACCTTGTGCAACCTGCAGGCATTCTCAAAGGCCGCCAGGAAGCTGTCTATGTCTTCCCCTTCCTTACGCCGGGCCAGGAAGTTACGATCAAACTTCCCTGTAGTCTTGGGTCCCCCCTCACTCACCGCAGACGGGGCCTCACTGCTCCTCAGTCTGGCCAGCTCCAGCTCATGCTGGCGTTGTTTCTCCTTCTCCTCCAGCTCATGCTGGCGTTGTTTCTCCTTCTCCTCCAGCTCATGCTGGCGTTGTTTCTCCTTCTCCTCCAGCTCATGCTGGCGTCGTTTCTCCTCGTGCTGACGCTGCTTTTCCCGTTCTTCCCGCTCCTCCTTCAGTTCCTGCTGCCTCAACTCGAGCTCTTTCAGTTTTATCTCCCTCTCCCAATCCAGCCGCCTCCACTGCTGGGATGGGGAGCTCCTCCGGGAAGATCCCCTGCTGGCCGCCGGGGTCAAGGTGCCCTCGGTATTTGCTGGGCTTTCCCCAACCTCTCCCCTGGGCAGAGGCGAGAGGGGTCTTGGGATGTCCTCGGCAGCAGTCTGCCCCTTCCCAGCCAGGTCGGGCCCTGGGGCCCATGCTGCGTCTGTCGGGCGGCTTCCCCCAGGGACAGGGATCGGGTCATCCAAGCGATCCTTCTCCTCCAGCTGCGCAATCAGCTGGTCTTTGGTGGACTTCCCAATGCGCAGCCCCCTCTGCCTGCACAGCTCCACCAGGTCGTTCTTACGGCGCTTAGCATACATCTTCCTGCTAGCCACTCTCAGGCCGGTGCGGTCTTGGCCCCCACGGCTTCCAGGAGGAACCCCTAGTGTGCCAGCCCTTCTCACTGGTCACACCCTCAGGGTTAAGCGTAGCTCCTCCGCCCCCCGAAACCGCTTCTCTCTGCCTCTTCAGCAACCTGCTCCCCGTCAATCCCCCTTCGTTGTACTGCCCTCCAGTCACTTACTGCAGGAAGTGCCGTTCATGGGGTGCAGAAGATCCCACCGCTGCCACCAGTTGTCACGGAGTGTGGGGGAGTCAGGTCCTGCACCCCTCTTCCCGGGATTCAATGTGACTCTCAGCCAGCCAGTAGAACAGAAGGTTTATTAGGGTTGTCAGGAAAGAGTCCAAACAGAGCTTGTAAGTATGACCAGGACCCCTCAGCTGGGCCCTTCTGGGGGGCAGGGAGCTTAGACCCCAGCTCTGGGGCTCCCTGCGTTTCACCACCCAGCTCCAAACTGACCAAGAGCCAGCCAAACCTCCAGCAGGCTCTTCCCCTTCCCCCGGGGCCCCTCCCCTAGCCTTTTACCATTCTCCCAGCCAAAGGTGTCACCTCCCAACCCCCGTCCTGGCTCATGTTACAGCCTCAGGTAAAGTCTCACAGTCCCGATGCAGCCTTTCCCAATGCAGCCAGCCTCTCAGGTCAGATCCATCTCGCTCTCTACTCCGTCACACCTGCGTGCAGATGTGGTCGCCCCATCTCAAAAAAGAGATATTGGCATGGAAAAAGGTACAAAAAAGAGCAACGAAAATGATTAGGTGTCTGGAACGGCTGCTGTATGAGGAGTGATTAATAAGACTGGGACTTTTCAGCTTGGAAAAGAGACGACTAAGGGGGGATATGATGGAGGTCTATAAAATCATGACTGGTGTGGAGAAAGTAAATAAGGAAGTGTTATTTACTCATAACACAAGAACTAGGGGTCACTCAATGAAATGAATAGGCAGCAGGTTGAAAACAAAAGGAAGTATTTCTCCACACAATGCACAGTCAGCCTGTGGAACTCCTTGCCAGAGGATGTTGTGAAGACCAAGAGTATAACAGGGTTCAAAAAAGAACTAGATACGTCCATGGAGGACAGGTCCATCAATAGCTATTAGCCAGGATGGGGAGGGATGGTGGCCCTAGCCTCTGTTTGCCAGAAGCTGGGAATGGGTGATGGGATGGATCACTTGATGATTCCCTGTCCTGTTCATTCCCTCTGGGGCACCTGGCATTGGCCACTGTTGGAAGACAGGACCCCGGGGTGGATGGACCGGTCTGACCAACTATGGTCATTCTTATGGGCTCTTCCGAGCAGAGCCAGGGGCCCTGTATGGCCTATATGGGGCCCAGCCAGACTGTGGGCTCTGCTCTCCATTAGCCCTTGAGGTAGTGGAGGAATAGCTGAGGGGGGCCCCCACTTTTACCTCCTGGCTTTCTGGGTGGGGCAGGGCCCTCATCTCACAGGGCTGCCAAGCAGGGGGCAAGCTGAACTCCTCCTATGCCGGCTCTGACCTAGTTGGCAGCCAGCTTGCCCCTCCTGCCCCCCCGCCCCAGGTTGCCAGGCAGCCCCTGGCGCAGCCCCCCCATGGAGAGGGACGTGCTCTCCAGTGCCCCTCGCAGGTTCGGGGGTGGGGGGGCGGAGAGAATATCTGTCATTAGCAAATCTGCCAGGGCAGCAGCCTCCTGCCGCTGGGCTCCCAGCCCATCTAGTGTGGCCTCCTGCGGCTGGCAGTGCCCTTGGGCGGCAGGTGTAAGCCCCCCACTCCTGGCCTGGCAGTGGGGCAGAGCAGTGCTGGGTTCGAGGGGTCTGGAGCACTGGGATGGCTCTGGAGTTCCCCTGGGAGCTGGTGGGGCTGTCGAGATGGGCTGCAGCCCCCCAGCCTGGGGCCGTGGGGAGCACTGGGACACGTCTGGCTGCAGACGCCGGACGCAGGGCTGTGTGCCTGGGCCCTGCAGGGCTTGGAGCCCGGCTCTCAGGGCAGTTGTTTGCTCCCCCAAAGGGTCTGGGGCAGTTCTTTTCTCCCCAGTGTTGGGGGCCACTGTGGGCGAGGGAGGGCAGAACTGGGTAACTGGGAGGCTGCTCCAGGCTGAGCCCGAGCCCGGAGACCATCCAGCTGGCCCTGTCCGGGTCTCTGACTAAGCCTGAGCCCGGGTGTCAGAGTCCCAGGCTCAGGGCGCTGGACTGGCTCTGAGTGAGGTTCAGGCAGGAGTCCGGGGTAGCGTCTCCCCGCAGGGCACCTGTCACCAGGGCGAGGAGCCTCCTGGGTCTGGGCTCGGAGCGTTCAGCCCCCGGCTCACCCCGGGAGCTCCCCGCAGCAAGACCCCCCTGGACGGGACCCCTGGGGAGCCTCACGCCCCCAAAGGGCCCTGCCCCCCCGCCGCAGCCAGCAGTGACCCAGCCAGCGTGGGACACAGCCGGGTTATTAGTCGTTGAGAACCCTGCAGAGAACAGAGCTTGTTAGCACAGGGAGCAGGGACCTTCAGCAACGTCCATCGGGGGGATCCAGAGCCCTGGATCTCCCAGGGCAGCTACCTCCAGGGGAAGCCTGGACCAGTGGCAGCCCTATTGGTAGTGGGGGGTTGGGACTGGGCTGGGGGGCTCCCTATAAGTTCCCATAAGACCCAGGCCTGCGGTGGGGGATCCCCTGGTCAGATGGGCTGGGTGGGCAGCATGCCTGGGACGATGACGGGCAACAGGGCAGGTGCCTCCTCTCAGCTGGGAGTGGCGCTGCGGCTGTTGGCCCTGCCCTGGCTGAATGCCACAATGACAGCATGGTGACGGGTTCCCCCCTCTCCAGGGTGCCACCTGATGAACTGGGGTTCCACTGAGCCTGCCTGTTCCATCAACCTGGGCTCTGCACCCGGTCCTGCTGCAGAGACACACCCAGCTGCAGAATGACACCGATACTGAAATCGGCGCTGCATGGGAAGGCCTTTAGCTAGGGAATTGCCCAGCACCTGGGTGCACACACCCTCTGGCGTGTAAACCCAAAATTGTATTGTCTTGCGCTGCACAGAAATCTGCACAGTGTAAGCTCATGAAATCCGCTCCCTCCCTCAATGTGGAGGAAGTGATGCACAGCTCCCGCCCCCCCTTATGAATTACACAAACTGGTTTTGGAATAAAAAAAAAACCAAGTTTATTAACTACAGAAGGTAGCTTTTAAGTGACTATAAGGGACAGCAAACAGAACAAAGCAGATTACTCAGCAAAGAAAACAAACATGCAAACTAAGTTCAATACACTAAAGAAACTGGCTACTGTCAAGGCTGAATCTCCACTCTGTCTCTCCGAGTGCGGAAGTGGGGCCTGCGAGAATTTTAAAAATTAATACTGGTTACTCCAGGCTTGTATTAGACTCCGATGGTTACAGCTTCTCCCTGACCTTGGCTTGGTAAACGCTGCCACCACCCAAATGCAACAAAAACCCCCTTGGACGCAGGAAGGCGCACTTGGGAATTCCTCCCTGTGGGGTGCCCTCAAGCCCTTTCACCACCACCACCCTCCAGGGAAGAGCTGAGAAAGGAAACAAAGGAAATTAGCTGTGGCTACCAGCTAATCATACAACATGCACAAACCTCTTAGGACACCAACAATCCAATCCTGTTCTTAAAAGTAAATGTTATTACAAACAGAAAGAAAATACATCTGGAACTTCGGCTTTTGCTAGATTTTAAAAGAGCAATTCCAAAAATCAAGCACCCAAAATAGCTTTCTTGGGGGTTCAGCGTAAAGGTTACAAGCAAACAAAAGCATCTGGGTTTAGCACAGAGGATTCCACAAGCCAATAAGAAATACAAGAAATAACCCTAATCACGTCTAGCTAAACAGTCAGATCTACTTACACATGGAAGTTCAGATAAGCAGCTCTAGGCATGATCTGATGATTTATAATCATACCTGGCTTAGCTGCTTATAGCATGGCTGCTCTGAGCCTTCAGCCCAAAGGGAACAGACAAAGGCAAAGTTTCTTTCCCAATTTTAAAAAGTTCGACCTTCCCATTGGCTCTTTTGGTCAGGTGCGCACTTTTTTTTCTTGACCTGGGGGACTTTTAACCCTTTACAGGTAAGGCAAGTAAAGAACAGCTACCAGGAGGGATTTTACAGCTAACTGGCTGGCTGGGTGTCCATCAAAGGGAGCTACCCCCCCCTTGATTTATCACAGCTACAAATAGTAACTTCTCACCCTAAATATTGTTTTAAGCAGATTGCAGAATTTCTTTGTGGACAAACAGCTCTTGCTTGCAGCTTAAAACCCCATGTACATCCTCCACGGGCCAGACACCGTTCCCAGCCAGGGTTCAGTACTCCCACCACCTTCTGTTGCGGGGACAGTTTGTTAGTTTGACCCTGTGCTTGATTGTTTGAAAAGTGTGAATTGGGAGTGTTTTGTTCCAGGTGGGCCTGACTGTTATAAAAAGGCAGCCAGCTGCGAACTAGTGGAGTGGCTAACAGAGCGACTTCGCCTGGGGAGAGCCCACTGAGGTATTCCTCGTGCAGGCTTCTCTGAGTAGTTGCTGCAGCAGCTGAGGAAGCTCTTAGAAGGAAGGTGATATGGAGGGTGAGCGATCCGCTGTCGTGACCTGCACAGGATGTGCCATGTTTGTCTTTCTTCCACAGGACAGAAGCGACTTTGTACAAAGTGCAAGCTGGTCTCCATATTGGAAGAGAAGGTTCACAGTCTGGAGAAACAAGTATCAACCCTGCGTCGTATAAGAGAAAATGAAGATTCCCTGGACAGACGTCAGGACATGCTTTTACAGGCACAACATTCTGAGGAATCAGAGCAGGCTGCACAGTGGGGCAGAAGGACGGTGAAGAAAATTGGCAGCATGTGACCTCTAGAAGAAAGAGGAGAATCCATTTACCAGCAACGCAGATACAGGTGAGCAACCGTTCTCATGTTGTCTCCACAGGTGCTAATGCGGAGAGTGGACTAGATAATACATCTGAGGGAAGGAAGCAGAAGGAGACTCCACCGATTGGAAGGCATGAGATGCACCGTCCTAGGGATGGGGGTTCCACGACCACCACTCCCAAGAGAAGGAGGAGGGTGGTGGTGGTCGGGGACTCCCTCCTCAGGGGGACTGAGTCATCTATCTGCCATCCCGACTAGGAAAACCGAGAGGTGTGCTGCTTGCCAGGAGCTAAGATGCATGATGTGACAGAGAGACTGCTGAGACTCATCAAGCCCTCAGATCGCTACCCCTTCCTGCTTCTCCACGTGGGCACCAATGATACTGCCAAGAATGACCGTGAGTGTATCACTGCAGACTACGTGGCTCTGGGAAGAAGGATAAAGGAGTTTGAGGTGCAAGTGGTGTTCTCGTCCATCCTCCCTGTGGCAGGAAAAGGCCAGGGTAGAGACTGTCGAATCGTGGAAGTCAACGAATGGCTATGCAGATGGTGTCAGAGAGAAGGGTTTGGATTCTTTGACCATGGGATGGTGTTCCAAGAAGAAGGAGTGCTAGGCAGAGACGGGCTCCACCTAACAAAGAGAGGGAAGAGCATCTTCCCAAGCAGCCTGGCTAACCTAGTGAGGAGGGCTTTAAACTAGGTTGACCGTGAGGAGACCAAAGCCCCGCGGTAAGTGGGGAAGTGGGATACTGGGAGGAAGCACAAGTAGGAGAGCACAAGAGGGGAGGGCTCCTGCCTCATACTGAGAAAGCAGGACGATCAGTGAGTTATCTTAAGTGCCAATGTGACGAAGTGGGAATGTTCTTAATGTTTTCTCTGAATACTGTGCGGGTGCCTCAGTTTCCCCTGTGCATTTATTAAGTGTCCAGCTGGTGGGATAAGGGGGTGTGATTGCTGCATAGCTAATGGCCGACACCCTGTCTCCTGGCAACTGATGGCCTGGGCCCCTCCCCTGCAAAGGTGCCAGCTGAAGGTGTTGGAGAACAAAGGGATCAGGTGGCGTCCTGGCCCGGGAAGGAGGGGATGGTTTGATGGGATAACATGATCTTAGTCAAGGGTCAATTAATTGCCATCAGTGGTAAATAGGACCAATGGTCAATGATGGGATGTTAGAAGTTACTACAGAGAACTTTTTCCTGGGTGTCTGGCTGGTGAGTCTTGCCCACATGCTCGGGGTTCAGCTGATCGCCATATTTGGGGTCGGGAAGGAATTTTCCTCCAGGGTAGATTGGCAGAGGCCCTGGAGGTTTTTTGCCTTCCTCTGCAGCATGGGGCACGGGTCACTTACTGGAGGATTGTCTGCATCTTGAAGTCTTTAAACCATGATTTGAGGACTTCAGTAGCTGAGACATAGGTGAGAGGATTATTCCAGGAGTGGGTGGGTGAGATTCTGTGGCCTGCATTGTGCAGGAGGTCAGACTAGATGATCATAATGGTCCCTTCTGACCTTAAAGTCTATGAGTCTATGAGACAAAGGCCAGAGGAGGGGCTGGAGAGTTTCAGTTTGGAGCTGGCTGGGGACATGGAGGGAGGCCCAGACCAGGGCTCTGGCCTCCCTGCTCCCCAAGATGGACACGACTGAGGGGTCCTGTTCTCTGTACCTACAAGCTCTGTTTTAGACCATGTTCCTGTCATCTAATAAACCTCCTGTTTTACTGACTGGCTGAGAGTCACATCTGTCTGCGGAGTTGGGGGGCAGGGCCCACTGGCTCCCCCAGGAGCCCCGCCCGGGCGGACTCGCTGTGGGAAGTGCACAGTGTGGATGGGGATGCTGAATGCTCCGAGGTCAGTCCCAGAAGGTCGAAGCTGTGGAAGCTTCTTGCCCTGGAGACAGTCTGCTCTCAGAGAGGAGGCTCCCCCAGAGTCCTGACTGGCTTCATATGGAGTAGTTCCAGAGCATCGCCCGGGGACTCCGTGAGAGCCTATACACAAATGCAAGAAGCCTGGGGAACAAGCAGGGAGAACTGGAAGTCCTGGCACAGTCAAGGAATTATGATGTAATTGGAATAACAGAGACTTGGTGGGATAACCCACATGATTGGAGTACTGTCATGGATGGATATAAACTGTTCAGGAAGGATAGGCAGGGCAGAAAAGGTGGGGGAGTTGCGTTGTATGTAAGAGAGCAGTATGACTGCTCAGAGCTCCAGTATGAAACTGCAGAAAAACCTGAGAGTCTCTGGATTAAATTTAGAAGTGGGAGCAACAAGGGTAATGTCGTGGTGGGAGTCTGCTACAGACCACCAGACCAGGGGGATGAGGTGGACGAGGCTTTCTTCCAGCAACTAACAGAAGTTACTAGATCACAGGCCCTGGTTCTCATGGGTGACTTTAATCACCCCGATATCTGCTGGGAGAACAATGCAGCGGTGCACAGACAATCCAGGAAGTTTCTGGAAAGTGTAGGGGACAATTTCCTGGTGCAAGTGCTGGAGGAACCAACTAGAGGAAAAGCTCTTCTTGACCTGCTGCTCACAAACAGGGAAGAAATAGTAGAGGAAGCAGTAGTGGATGGGAACCTGGGAGGCAGTGACCATGAGATGGTCGAGTTCAGGATCCTGACACAAGGAAGAAAGGAGAGCAGTAGAACAGAGACCCTGGACTTCAGAAAAGCAGACTTTGACTCCCTCAGGGAACTGATGGGCAAGGTCCCCTGGGAGAATAACATGACGGGGAAAGGAGTCGAGGAAAGCTGGCTGTATTGTAAAGAATCCTTATTGAGGTTGCAGGAACAAACCATCCTGATGTGTAGAAAGAAAAGTAAATATGGCAGGCGACCAGCTTTGCTTAACAGTGAAATCCTTGCTCGTCTTAAACACAAAATAGAAGCTTACAAGAAGTGGAAGATTGGACAAATGACCAGGGAGGAGTATATAAATATTGTTCAGGCATGCAGGAGTGAAATTAGGAAGGCCAAATCACACTTGGAGTTGCAGCTAGCCGGAGATGTTAGGAGTAACAAGAAGGGTTTCTTCAGGTATGTGAGCAAGAAGAAGAAAGTCAAGGAAAGTGTGGGCCCCTTGCTGAATGAGGGAGGGAACCTAGTGACAGAGGATGTGGAGAAAGCTAGTGTACTCAATGCTTTTTTTGCCTCTGTCTTCACAGACAAGGTCGGCTCCCAGGCGGCTGCACTCCACAGCACGGTATGGGGAGGAGGTGACCAGCTCTCTGTGGAGAAAGTAGTAGTTCGGGACTATTTAGAAAAGCTGGACGAACACAAGTCCATGGGGCCGGATGCACTGCATCCGAGGGTGCTAAAGGAGTTGGCCGATGTGATTGCAGAGCCATTGGCCATTATCTTTGACAAATCATGGCAATCGGGGGAGGTCCCGGATGACTGGAAAAAAGCTAATGTAGTGCCCATCTTTAAAAAAGGGAAGAAGGAAGATCCGGGGAACTACAGGCCAGTCAGTCTCACCTCAGTCCCTGGAAAAATCATGGAACAGGTCCTCAAGGAATCAATTCTGAACCACTTAAAGGAGGGGAAAGTGATCAGGAACAGTCAGCATGGATTCACCAAGGGCAAGTCATGCCTGACTAACCTAATTGCCTTCTATGATGAGATAACTGGCTCTGTGGATGAGGGGAAAGCAGTGGATGTGCTATTTCTTGACTTTAGCAAAGCTTTTGATACAGTCTCCCACAGTGTTCTTGCCAGCAAGTTAAAGAAGTATGGGCTGGATGAATGGACGGTAAGGTGGATAGAAAACTGGCTGGATGGTCGCGCTCAACGGGTAGTGATCAATGGCTCCATGTCTAGTTGGCAGCCAGTATCAAGCAGAGTGCCACAAGGGTCGGTCCTAGGGCCAGTTTTGTTCAATATCTTCATTAACGATCTGGAGGATGGCGTGGACTGCACCCTTAGCAAGTTTGCAGATGACACTAAACTGGGAGGAGTGGTAGATACGCTGGAGGGTAGGGATAAGATACAGAGGGACCTAGACAAATTAGAGGATTGGGCCAAAAGAAATCTGATGAGGTTCAACAAGGACAAGTGCAGAGTCCTGCACTTAGGACGGAAGAATCCCATGCACTGCTACAGACTAGGGACCGAATGGCTGGGCAGCAGTTCTGCAGAAAAGGACCTAGGGGTTACAGTGGACGAAAAGCTGAATATGAGTCAATAGTCTGCCCTTGTTGCCAAGAAGGCTAACGGTATTTTGGGTTGTATAAGTAGGGGCATTGCCAGCAGATCAAGGGACGTGATAATTCCCCTCTATTCGGCACTGGTGAGGCCTCATCTGGAGTACTGTGTCCAGTTTTGGGCCCCACACTACAAGAAGGATGTGGAAAAATTGGAAAGAGTCCAACGGAGGGCAACAAAAATGATTAGGGGGCTGGAGCACATGACTTATGAGGAGAGGCTGAGGGAACTGGGATTATTTAGTCTGCAGAAGAGAAGAGCAAAGGGGGATTTGATAGCTGCTTTCAACTACCTGAAAGGGGGTTCCAAAGAGGATGGATCTAGACTGTTCTCAGTGGTACCAGATGACAGAACAAGGAGCAATGGTCTCAAGTCGCAGTGGGGGAGGTCTAGGTTGGATATTCGGAAACACTATTTCACTAGGAGGATGGTGAAGCACTGGAATGGGTTACCTAGGAAAGTGGCGGAATCTCCTTCCTTAGAGGTTTTTAAGGTCCGGCTTGACAAAGCCCTGGCTGGAATGACTTAGTTGGGGACTGGTCCTGCTTTGAGCAGGGGTTGAATTAGATGACCTCCTGAGGTCCCTTCCAACCCTGATATTTTATGATTCTGTGATTCCTTTTTGTCTTTGCTTCTTCAATGTCTCAAGAAGTCATCTTGGGTGGAGATTCAGTGAAGAAGGAACCAAGATTAACTCACTCCCCAGCCTTAAAGAGGATTTTGTATGGTGAGAATCCTTTGTTTCCCCGTTTGACCCCCACCCCATCTTAATGAAAAAACACTAGAAGTCCAAGATGGTGTCCAGTACCAGGTGATATGATCACCTGACCCTGCAGTGTTAAAGCAGCATTCCAGGAAACTTCTCAGGAAGGTGGGAAATTTAGCATCTTCAAAGACCTATTGTTCTCCCTAATGGCCCATCCAGGCTGATTGCATTCTGTCTGGTGGGTGTTCCCCAGGCGAAAACACAGTTGTAATTGTTACATAGTCAGTATTCCTAACTTCAGATACAGAAATGATACATGCATACGAATTGGATAGTCACATTCAGTGACTCAGAACCTGTCCAATGAGATCTCATTTCTTACATAAAATACAGCGTAGTTATGCCACATTCATCTCATAGGCGTATTTCTAGGAAGAGGATGGGGCGTAATGTCACAAACACCAACCTGGGACTGAGCTGCCAGGCGAGGAGCTGGGGGCGGGGCCCCAGTGATTGGGGGTGGGGAGGTCAAGCCGGGCCCCTGGCAGGACTCTGAGCCTGGAGCCAGCCCAGGCCGCAGAAGGATGTAATGCCCAGGGCAGCGCAGGCCCTATGTGCCTGACTCCCATGGGATATAACGCCCAGCGCAGGCCCTACGTGCCCGACTCCTATGGGATGTAACGCCCAGCGCAGCGCAGGCCCTACGTGCCTGACTCCCATGGGATGTAATGCGCAGTGCAGCGCAGGCCCTACGTGCCTGACTCCCATCGGATATAACGCCCAGCGCAGGCCCTACATGCCCGGCTCCCATGGGATGTAATGTGCAGCGCAGTCCCTATGTGCCCGACTCCCATGGGATATAATGCCCAGCGCAGGCCCTACGTGCCAGACTCCTATGGGATATAACGCCCAGCGCAGGCCCTACATGCCCGACTCCCATGGGATATAACGCCCAGCGCAGGCCCTACGCGCCCGGCTCCCATGGGATGTAATGTGCAGTGCAGGCCCTACGCGCCCCACTCCCATGGGATATAACACCCAGCGCAGGCCCTACGTGCCCGACTCCCGTGGGATGTAACGCGCAGCGCGGGCCCTACGTGCCCGACTCCCGTGGGATGTAACGCCCAGCGCGGGCCCTACGTGCCCGACTCCCGTGGGATGTAACGCCCAGCGCGGGCCCTACGCGCCCAACTCCCGTGGGATGTAACGCCCAGCGCAGCGCAGGCCCTACGCGCCCGACTCCCGTGGGATATAACGCCCAGCACAGGCCCTACGCGCCCGGCTCCCGTGGGATGTAACGCGCAGCGCAGGCCCTACGCGCCCGACTCCCGTGGGCTATAACGCCCAGCGCAGGCCCTACGTGCCCGACTCCCGTGGGCTATAACGCCCAGCGCAGGCCCTACGTGCCCGACTCCCGTGGGCTATAACGCCCAGCGCAGGCCCTACGTGCCCGACTCCCGTGGGCTATAACGCCCAGCTCAGGCCCTACGTGCCCGACTCCCGTGGGCTATAACGCCCAGCTCAGGCCCTACGTGCCCGACTCCCGTGGGCTATAACGCCCAGCGCAGGCCCTACGTGCCCGACTCCCGTGGGATGTAACGCCCAGCGCAGGCCCTACGTGCCCGACTCCCGTGGGATGTAACACCCAGCGCAGCGCAGGCCCTACGTGCCCGACTCCCGTGGGCTATAAGGCCCAGCGCAGGCCCTACGTGCCCGACTCCCGTGGGCTATAAGGCCCAGCGCAGGCCCTACGTGCCCGACTCCCGTGGGCTATAAGGCCCAGCGCAGGCCCTACGTGCCCGGCTCCCATGGGATGTAATGTGCAGCGCAGTCCCTATGTGCCCGACTCCCATGGGATATAATGCCCAGCGCAGGCCCTACGTGCCAGACTCCTATGGGATATAACGCCCAGCGCAGGCCCTACATGCCCGACTCCCATGGGATATAACGCCCAGCGCAGGCCCTACGCGCCCGGCTCCCATGGGATGTAATGTGCAGTGCAGGCCCTACGCGCCCCACTCCCATGGGATATAACACCCAGCGCAGGCCCTACGTGCCCGACTCCCGTGGGATGTAACGCGCAGCGCGGGCCCTACGTGCCCGACTCCCGTGGGATGTAACGCCCAGCGCGGGCCCTACGTGCCCGACTCCCGTGGGATGTAATGCCCAGCGCGGGCCCTACGCGCCCAACTCCCGTGGGATGTAACGCCCAGCGCAGCGCAGGCCCTACGCGCCCGACTCCCGTGGGATATAACGCCCAGCACAGGCCCTACGCGCCCGGCTCCCGTGGGATGTAACGCGCAGCGCAGGCCCTACGCGCCCGACTCCCGTGGGCTATAACGCCCAGCGCAGGCCCTACGCGCCCGACTCCCGTGGGCTATAACGCCCAGCGCAGGCCCTACGTGCCCGACTCCCGTGGGCTATAACGCCCAGCGCAGGCCCTACGTGCCCGACTCCCGTGGGCTATAACGCCCAGCTCAGGCCCTACGTGCCCGACTCCCGTGGGCTATAACGCCCAGCTCAGGCCCTACGTGCCCGACTCCCGTGGGCTATAACGCCCAGCGCAGGCCCTACGTGCCCGACTCCCGTGGGATGTAACGCCCAGCGCAGGCCCTACGTGCCCGACTCCCGTGGGATGTAACACCCAGCGCAGCGCAGGCCCTACGTGCCCGACTCCCGTGGGCTATAAGGCCCAGCGCAGGCCCTACGTGCCCGACTCCCGTGGGCTATAAGGCCCAGCGCAGGCCCTACGTGCCCGACTCCCGTGGGCTATAAGGCCCAGCGCAGGCCCTACGTGCCCGACTCCCGTGGGCTATAAGGCCCAGCGCAGGCCCTACGTGCCCGACTCCCGTGGGCTATAAGGCCCAGCGCAGGCCCTACGTGCCCGACTCCCGTGGGCTATAAGGCCCAGCGCAGGCCCTACGTGCCCGACTCCCGTGGGATATAACGCCCAGCGCAGGCCCTACGTGCCCGACTCCCGTGGGATATAACGCCCAGCGCAGGCCCTACGTGCCCGACTCCCGTGGGATATAACGCCCAGCGCAGGCCCTACGTGCCCGACTCCCGTGGGATATAACGCCCAGCGCAGGCCCTACGTGCCCGACTCCCGTGGGATATAACGCCCAGCGCAGGCCCTACGTGCCCGACTCCCGTGGGATATAACGCCCAGCGCAGGCCCTACGTGCCCGACTCCCGTGGGATATAACGCCCAGCGCAGGCCCTACGTGCCCGACTCCCGTGGGATATAACGCCCAGCGCAGGCCCTACGTGCCCGACTCCCGTGGGATATAACGCCCAGCGCAGGCCCTACGTGCCCGACTCCCGTGGGATATAACGCCGAGCGAAGGCCCTACGTGCCCGACTCCCGTGGGATATAACGCCCAGCGCAGGCCCTACGTGCCCGACTCCCGTGGGATATAACGCCCAGCGCAGGCCCTACGTGCCCGACTCCCGTGGGATATAACGCCGAGCGCAGGCCCTACGTGCCCGACTCCCGTGGGATGTAACGCCCAGCGCAGGCCCTACGTGCCCGACTCCCGTGGGATGTAACGCCCAGCGCAGGCCCTACGTGCCCGACTCCCGTGGGATGTAACGCCCAGCGCAGGCCCTACGTGCCCGACTCCCGTGGGATGTAACGCCCAGCGCAGCGCAGGCCCTACGTGCCCGACTCCCGTGGGCTATAAGGCCCAGCGCAGCGCAGGCCCTACGTGCCCGACTCCCGTGGGCTATAAGGCCCAGCGCAGGCCCTACGTGCCCGACTCCCGTGGGCTATAAGGCCCAGCGCAGGCCCTACGTGCCCGACTCCCGTGGGCTATAAGGCCCAGCGCAGGCCCTACGTGCCCGACTCCCGTGGGCTATAAGGCCCAGCGCAGGCCCTACGTGCCCGACTCCCGTGGGCTATAAGGCCCAGCGCAGGCCCTACGTGCCCGACTCCCGTGGGCTATAAGGCCCAGCGCAGGCCCTACCTGCCCGACTCCCGTGGGCTATAACGCCCAGCGCAGGCCCTACGTGCCCGACTCCCGTGGGATATAACGCCCAGCGCAGGCCCTACCTGTCCGACTCCCGTGGGATATAACGCCCAGCGCAGGCCCTACCTGTCCGACTCCCGTGGGATTTAACGCCCAGCGCAGGCCCTACGTGTCCGACTCCCGTGGGATATAACGCCCAGCGCAGGCCCTACCTGCCTGACTCCCGTGGGATATAACGCCCAGCGCAGGCCCTACGTGTCCGACTCCCGTGGGATATAACGCCCAGCGCAGGCCCTACGTGTCCGACTCCCGTGGGATATAACGCCCAGCGCAGGCCCTACGTGCCCGACTCCCGTGGGATATAACGCCCAGCGCAGGCCCTACGTGCCCGACTCCCGTGGGATATAACGCCCAGCGCAGGCCCTACGTGCCCGACTCCCGTGGGATATAACGCCCAGCGCAGGCCCTACGTGCCCGACTCCCGTGGGATATAACGCCCAGCGCAGGCCCTACGTGCCCGACTCACGTGGGATATAATGCCCAGCGCAGGCCCTACGTGTCCGACTCCCGTGGGATATAAAGCCCAGTGCAGGCCCTACGTGTCCGACTCCCGTGGGATATAACGCCCAGCGCAGGCCCAGCGCAGGCCCTACGCGCCCGACTCCCGTGGGATATGACGCCCAGCGCAGGCCCTACGCGCCCGGCTCCCGTGGGATATGACGCCCAGCGCAGGCCCTACGCGCCCGGCTCCCGTGGGATATGACGCCCAGCGCAGGCCCTACGCGCCCGGCTCCCGTGGGATATGACGCCCAGCGCAGGCCCTACGCGCCCGGCTCCCGTGGGATATGACGCCCAGCGCAGGCCCTACGCGCCCGGCTCCCGTGGGATATGACGCCCAGCGCAGGCCCTACGCGCCCGGCTCCCGTGGGATATGACGCCCAGCGCAGGCCCTACGCGCCCGGCTCCCGTGGGCTATGACGCCCAGCGCAGGCCCTACGCGCCCGGCTCCCGTGGGCTATGACGCCCAGCGCAGGCCCTACGCGCCCGGCTCCCGTGGGCTATGACGCCCAGCGCAGGCCCTACGCGCCCGGCTCCCGTGGGCTATGACGCCCAGCGCAGGCCCTACGCGCCCGGCTCCCGTGGGCTATGACGCCCAGCGCAGGCCCTACGCGCCCGGCTCCCGTGGGCTATGACGCCCAGCGCAGGCCCTACGCGCCCGGCTCCCGTGGGCTATGACGCCCAGCGCAGGCCCTACGCGCCCGGCTCCCGTGGGCTATGACGCCCAGCGCAGGCCCTACGCGCCCGGCTCCCGTGGGCTATGACGCCCAGCGCAGGCCCTACGCGCCCGGCTCCCGTGGGCTATGACGCCCAGCGCAGGCCCTACGCGCCCGGCTCCCGTGGGCTATGACGCCCAGCGCAGGCCCTACGCGCCCGGCTCCCGTGGGCTATGACGCCCAGCGCAGGCCCTACGCGCCCGGCTCCCGTGGGCTATGACGCCCAGCGCAGGCCCTACGCGCCCGGCTCCCGTGGGCTATGACGCCCAGCGCAGGCCCTACGCGCCCGGCTCCCGTGGGCTATGACGCCCAGCGCAGGCCCTACGCGCCCGGCTCCCGTGGGCTATGAGGCCCAGCGCAGGCCCTACGCGCCCGGCTCCCGTGGGCTATGAGGCCCAGCGCAGGCCCTACGCGCCCGGCTCCCGTGGGCTATGAGGCCCAGCGCAGGCCCTACGCGCCCGGCTCCCGTGGGCTATGAGGCCCAGCGCAGGCCCTACGCGCCCGGCTCCCGTGGGCTATGAGGCCCAGCGCAGGCCCTACGCGCCCGGCTCCCGTGGGCTATGAGGCCCAGCGCAGGCCCTACGCGCCCGGCTCCCGTGGGCTATGAGGCCCAGCGCAGGCCCTACGCGCCCGGCTCCCGTGGGCTATGAGGCCCAGCGCAGGCCCTACGCGCCCGGCTCCCGTGGGCTATGAGGCCCAGCGCAGGCCCTACGCGCCCGGCTCCCGTGGGCTATGAGGCCCAGCGCAGGCCCTACGCGCCCGGCTCCCGTGGGCTATGAGGCCCAGCGCAGGCCCTACGCGCCCGGCTCCCGTGGGCTATGAGGCCCAGCGCAGGCCCTACGCGCCCGGCTCCCGTGGGCTATGAGGCCCAGCGCAGGCCCTACGCGCCCGGCTCCCGTGGGCTATGAGGCCCAGCGCAGGCCCTACGCGCCCGGCTCCCGTGGGCTATGAGGCCCAGCGCAGGCCCTACGCGCCCGACTCCCGTGGGCTATGAGGCCCAGCGCAGGCCCTACGCGCCCGACTCCCGTGGGCTATGAGGCCCAGCGCAGGCCCTACGCGCCCGACTCCCGTGGGCTATGAGGCCCAGCGCAGGCCCTACGCGCCCGACTCCCGTGGGCTATGAGGCCCAGCGCAGGCCCTACGCGCCCGACTCCCGTGGGCTATGAGGCCCAGCGCAGGCCCTACGCGCCCGACTCCCGTGGGCTATGAGGCCCAGCGCAGGCCCTACGCGCCCGACTCCCGTGGGCTATGAGGCCCAGCGCAGGCCCTACGCGCCCGACTCCCGTGGGCTATGAGGCCCAGCGCAGGCCCTACGCGCCCGACTCCCGTGGGCTATGAGGCCCAGCGCAGGCCCTACGCGCCCGACTCCCGTGGGCTATAACGCCCAGCGCAGGCCCTACGCGCCCGACTCCCGTGGGCTATAACGCCCAGCGCAGGCCCTACGCGCCCGACTCCCGTGGGCTATAACGCCGAGCGCAGGCCCTACGCGCCCGACTCCCGTGGGATATAACGCCGAGCGCAGGCCCTACGCGCCCGACTCCCGTGGGATATAACGCCGAGCGCAGGCCCTACGCGCCCGACTCCCGTGGGATATAACGCCGAGCGCAGGCCCTACGTGCCCGACTCCCGTGGGATATAACGCCGAGCGCAGGCCCTACGTGCCCGACTCCCGTGGGATATAACGCCGAGCGCAGGCCCTACGTGCCCGACTCCCGTGGGATATAACGCCGAGCGCAGGCCCTACGTGCCCGACTCCCGTGGGATATAACGCCCAGCGCAGGCCCTACGTGCCCGACTCCCGTGGGATATAACGCCCAGCGCAGGCCCTACGTGCCCGACTCCCGTGGGATATAACGCCCAGCGCAGGCCCTACGTGTCCGACTCCCGTGGGCTATAACGCCCAGCGCAGGCCCTATGCGCCTGGCTCCCATGAGAGGCAGTGCTGGGCTGTGGGGCTCTGCTGGTTCTGCAGCACCAAGGAAGCTGGCGCTGGCCTGGGTGTGGTTCATGGGGAGCTGCAGCCGCGCCCGGCCCTGCTCAGACAGGAACCCTGGGGACGGCTCTGGCTGAGGGCAAGGCCAAGCAGTCCTACTGGCCAAGGCTCCCAGTGCTCCTCGGCCGTCGTACGGCCCCAGCGAGCACAGGGCTGGTGGGGCGGGGGAGGGCTGCCCTATTGGGTCTTTTCCGATTCATGAGCCCCGGGACGAGGGGTGGGGCCTTTCCCCCCATTTCATAGAGGGGTCAGGGGTCACGGAGCAGGCAGGGGCGCCGGCCCCCCAGCCCTGGGCTCGGCTGAGCACTGGGGGTGAGCTCCCCTCTGGAGCACGGTGCCAGCTTGTGGAGGGCATTAGGAAGCGAACAGCCTTTCAGACCCGTGTCCCTCCCGGCTGGTGGGGAGACCCCAGTCCCATGGGGGTGCCAGGGCACGGGAGCGCTCACAGAGGTGCCTACATGGCTCAGCATTCAGTCTGCCAACTGGCAGCCCACATGACCCCCTGCCCTGTGGAGTGTCTCCCAGCCGGGGGCCAGCTGCCCCGGGGCAGGGCTCGCTGCCAGACCCCTGCTCCCCGTAGCTGATGTGGGATAATCTGCCCCACACAGAGCTCCCCTCCAGTCTCTCTGAAGCCCCGACGCAGGAGGTTTTAGCTCCCTTCCAAAGGGTTCTCATTAATTATAATGACCTCGGCTGGGCTTGTCAGTCCTTTGTGACGCCTGCAACGTTCTCATCCTCAGAGACGTCCTGTGGCCATGAGTTCCACCGGCTAATTCGCACGGTGTGGGAACCTATTTCCGTTACTCAGGATTGAATTCCGTCCCCTTGGCCCCATGAAGCAGAAGGCCGTGAGGGATCCGCCCGGCCATTACCCAGAATCCTCCCTCGGCCAGGCTGACGCACGCCCCGGGCACAGCCCCTCCTCAGCGTTAGCCGTGGCCGGGGTCATGGGCAGTTACGGTCAGGCCTGTGCGCTCTGCCCACGTCTGTCACCTGGGGCAGCCGCTTTCAGAGGGCCCCACTCCTCTGTTGGCAAACCCAGCTGGGTCTGGTCTGGCACTGACACTGCCCTGATCTGCCAGAGGGGGGCTGTGCCTGTTACCTGGCACGGGGGGCACTGGCTGCCTCGCTGCACTTGGAGGAAGGAGCCACTCGCTGCTGGCCGCCCATGGCCGCAGACAGGAGCTCGTCTGTGGGGCACCGGGCGCCTGAGGTCCATGGGGAGAGCCAGGGAATGAGCATGGGCTGGTGAAGGCTGCAGAGGGGGAGAGGAGAGAGACAAACCGACACCCAGAGTCGCTGCCAGAGAACAAAGCAACTCAAAGAGCAAACCAGGTGTACGCAGGGTCTGAGGGCACGTCTACACGGGCAGAGTTACAGCGCCGGCAGTGACAGCACCGCTCAGAGAGCGCCGAAGGGAAACCGCCGTTGTGTTCACACTGTCAGCTGCCTGCGCAATAGCGTGTTCACACCTGCGGCAATTGTGGCGCTATTCGGAGTGGTGCACTCTGGGCAGCTATCCCACAGAGCATCTCTTCCTCTTCTGCCGCTCAGAGTTGTGGGAAGGTGGAGGAGGTTGCAGGACATCCTGGGTCCTGTCCCAATGCCCCATGATGCATTGCTTCACATCCCAGCAATCACTGTGCTTCCGTCCGCATTTGGCGCCATCTTTCAACGGTTTCTGGACTGCGCGCTCTGCTTCTTCGGGCTGCAGGAATGGATCCCGCACTGTTGACCTGCTCGCTCTGACCAACACGTCGGGAGTGGCAGTGGAGTTATTCCTTAAACTACAAAGGCAAGAGGAGTTCGACATTGATCTCGCCACGCGTAGTTGCTACGACACAAGATTGCTTGTGGCATTCACGGAGGTGCTGACCACCGTGGAACACCGCTTTTGGGCTTGGGAAACAAGCACTGAGTGGTGGGATCACATCGTGATGCACGTCTGGGATGACGAGCAGTGGCTGCAGAACGTTTGCATGAGGAAAGCCACATTCATGGGACTGTGTGATGAGCTCGCCCCAGCCCTGTGGCGCAAGGACACGAGAATGAGAACTGCCATTGGAGAAGCACGTCATGATTGCACTGTGGAAGCTGGGTACTCCAGACTGCTACCGATCGGTCTCTAACCAGTTCGGAGTGGGAAAGTCGCCCATTGGACTCATGTTGATGTAAGTTTGCAAGGCCATTAATCGCATCCTGCTCCGAAAGACCGTGACTCCAGGCAACGTGCGTGACATTGTGGATGGCTTTGCACAAATGGGTTTCCCTAACTGCGGAGGGGTGATAGATGGCACACACATTCCAATTCTGGCCCCAGACCACCTAGCCACTGAGTACGTTAATCGGAAGGGGTATTTCTCTATGGTTCTCCAGGCGCTTGTGGATCACCGTGGGTGTTTCACTGACATCAACGCAGGCTGGTCCGGAAAGGTGCATGACACATGCATCTTTCAGAACACTGGCCTGTTCAGGAAGCTGCCAGCCAGGACTTTCTTCCCAGACCGGAAGATCACTGTAGGGGAAGTCGAAATGCCCATTGTGATCCTGGGAGGCCCCACCTACCCCTTAATGCCGTGGCTCATGAAGCCATACATGGGGCAACTTGACAGCAGCAAGGAGCGGTTCAACAACAGGCTGAGCAAGTGCAGAATAACAGTTGAATGTGCGTTTGGCCGTTTAAAGGCCTGCTGGTGCTGCCTATATGGGAGGTTGGGCCTGGCCGATGACAATATTCCAATGCTTATAGCCACGTGCTGTATGCTTAATATTTGTGAAGGGAAGGGCAAAAGCTTCACTCAGGGCTGGACCACTGAGGCTTAGTGCCTGGAGGCTGAATTTGAACAGCCAGAGACCACGGTTTTTAGAGGGGCGCAGCGCAGGCCCATAAGGATGAGGGATGCTTTGAGGCAGCAATTTGAATCTGAAAGCCACTAATATTGGTTGCTATGCACGGGGGTGCGGTGCTTGTAATGTCAGGAGGTGATTGTGATTGGTGCAGACGATACACTGTGAAGGTTTAAGAAAATTGCCTGTTGCTTTGCAGGTCTCTATTTGCTTTCAATTAATGGAATGAAGATTGAGTTCAAACCAACACAATTCTTTGATTAAAAACCAACAACCGGAGGAGAGAGACAAACAAAAAAACACATCAGCACCGTGGGGGCCGGGGGAAGGGAGGGTTCCAGGAGGAGGTGGGGTCCCAGGAGGGTTAAAGATTCTGTATATCCAGGTTGATCGTATCCATCCTTCTCCTCTGGAGTACAGTGCAGCGGGTATTGTACTTCAGCAGGGCTAACCTGCAGAGGGACGGGTGTTGAGTGCAGTGGGTACTGGGAGTCCGCAGGGCTGGACTGTGAGGGGGAGGAGTGGAATGCAGCGGGTACAGACGGGAGCCAGGAGGTTGGTAACAGTGTGTTGGCGGTGTCTGGGGGGCGCATGGGCAAGAGTTTTGCGACGGCGGCTGCAGGGGAGGGCGGGTGCGGAGCTGCTTGGTTTGCAATGCTAGGATTGCCTGGAGCGTGTCCGCTTGGCACTTCATAACATTTAAGAGCTGCTCCGTGGCTTCGTCCTGGCACGCCGTGTTCTCCTTTCGGGCCCTCTTCTCGCCATCCCGCCACTCCTTCAATTCCTGTTTCTCGGCCGCGCAGTGCATCATGACCTCACGCAGAAAGTCCTCGTTAGTTCTTCTCGGCCGCTTTCTAATTCTGCGCAGCTGTTCAGCCGGCGACAACAAAGAGGGAGGCTGGGCTCCCAAGGAAGTTAATCTGTGAAGTTGAAATGCAACATTTCACAGAAGCAGTATTGTTTGCAATGCACAGACCACTGATTCAGTGATTTAAAACACAGCCACTATTCACAGACCTGTCACTCACTGGCTGACCCCAGGCAAGCACACATGAGCCACAAGACCCCCAAAATGGTGAATAACCACAGGGGCAGGGGAAATCAGTGTTCCAGGACCATACTGTACACTGGGCACACTGGGGAGAGCCAGCACTGTAGGGGGGACCTTATAATCACTCCTGTCTCCACATTTTGCACAGGCTATGATCATTATGGAAGATATCTCGCTGCCGAGGGTGAGCAGGGAATCAAGGGAGGGTTTTCTCCAAGCCTGCGGCTTCCGCCCTGGCCCTCACTTGTGTGCAGCAATGGTTCCCCTCCCCCAGTGACGGCAGAGTGGCATGGGAAAGTTACCCTTAATGGGGCAAGAAACAAAGCAGCTCTGCTAAAGGCCCTGCGGCAGTGGATTGCCCAGTATCTCCATGAGAGTTTCCTGGAATCTCTGAGGCAGATCCCCGTGAAGTGAGTGAGTCGATCAACAGCCTGTTCTGCCGCTCAAACTGGGCATGTGGTGGTATGCGCATCATACTGACACAAGCCTGCTTTCTGCAACCCTCCTGCCCCCAACATCTCGCTTCAGCGCGTCCCAAAATCAGATCCACTTACCAGGGGCCTCCTCTCCTGTTTGTGCTTTGCCAAGCCCTGAGAGCTGTGACTGACTAGTCTCCTCCAGGGAGAGAAGAGCTCCAGGCTGCATGCATCTCTGATCTCCGAGTCGTCCTCTGCCTCTGGGTTCCCCTCCACATCCTCATCGAAGATTTCCTCCTCCTGGCTCGGTCCACTCTCGACTGGCACGCGAGCCACTGAAGTATCCACAGTGGCCTTCGCAGTGGAGGTGGGGTCACCACTGAGTATCGCGTCCATCTCTTTGTAGAACCGGCAGCTCGTGGGCGCAGCACCGGAGCGGCGGCTTGCCTCCCACGCCTTGTGTTAGGCATTCCGCAGCTCCTTCACTTTGACCCTGCATTGCAGTGTGTCCCCGTCATGGCCCCTTTCTGCCATGCATTGTGAAATCTGTCTGTCTGTGTCATAATTCCTACAACTGGAGCGCAGCTGGGACTGGACAGCCTCCTCTTCCCAAATGCTGATGAGGTCCAGCAGCTCGGCATTGCTCCAAGCAGGGGATCACCTGGTGTGTGGAGCAGGCATGGCCATCTGGAAAGATGCGCTGAGACCACTGCACGCATCACCGAGCAAACAGGAATTTCAATATTCCCAAGGAATTTCAGTGGTGGGGATTACAGTTGGTCACCTGAGGGCAGTAGAGTTCAAACCGATGACCAGAGAGGCAACAGGGATTGTGGGACACCTCCTGGAGGCCAATTGCAGTGCTGTAATCACCATGATGTCTACACTGGCACCGCGGGGTTGTCCCTCCGGCGCAGAAAGCTCTATGCCTCTCGTCGAGGTGGCTTTTTTAGAGCGCTGCATCGGCACAGTTTCTGTGCACTAAGTGGCTTGGCAGTGTGTAACCTCAGGAGTTGCAGCGCAGAAAGCTGGTTTACTGCACAGAAACTTGCCAGTGTAGACAAGGCCCAAATGAATGCTCCCCTGACAGCTAGCTGGGATGGGGAGAGACTTTGGGTGTGTTTATGTAAACAGTTTGCTCCTGTTCTGTTGAGATATTCAGCAGATAGAGCGGTGTCAAAGTTTGGTCTGTGTTGGGTACAAATCCCTTTAGTACTGAATGCCGGGGGAGGGACGTGCTGCTACCAACGTTGTAATTACTGTAGGAATACAGGGGAGCAGGACTGTGCTTAACCTGGCCCAAATGAGGGGGTCACCCTCAGCTGAAAGAACCTTGTTAAGCCAGGGGCTCGAATGCCAGAGCCCTGTGTGTGTGTGTGTGTGTGTGTGTTAGATGTACCAGTGAGGAGGGGCGTGGCCTCTGTCCAGGGGTGCCCAGATGGGTCAAAGGAAGAGCTAAATACTTTTCATTAGGAGCCTCCTTTGTTATTTTAAATGCTCCGTCACTGAGAGCTGAAATCACTCGAGCTGGGGGCAGTGTCTCTGCCCAACCCGCAAAGAGCCCCAAATCCCTAAGGGACGGATGTGCAGCGGTCACGGCAGGTGGCTGGCGAAGGAGTGGCCGGTGAGCAGAGCTAGCGGCCGGCCGGCTGTCAGGGGAGCGTTCGTTCCGACCTAGGCTGTCTCACCGCACTGGTTACCAGGAAGTCAGAAATGCGGGTGCCTCAGGCATCCCCTGTCTCACCACCAGGCACTGGACTCTATGATGAGCGGTTACTGAAAACCAATTTCATCCCATATGGGGACCTCTAATCCCAAGAGCGCAGCCACTTAGCCAGGTCAGTCGAGAGCTCAGAGGTGCCCCAGTAACCATGCTGCTGCCACGCCTGGAGTCCCTAAGAGCTACAGGGTTCATATCAAAGCGTTACTAATAGTTAACAGACTCGTATCAGAGCTGTAGCAGTGACGGAACAGCCTGCTGGCTTGTGCCGTCTCGCCGGTATCTCCCAAAAGACTGGAAGGTCCTCGGGCCGTAGTTCAAAATGCTCCGTTTAGCTGTAACTCCACAGTCCCGAGAATCAGGGCAGGAACTGGAGGCCAAACGGAGCTCGCTCTGGGATCCTTTATACCCTCTCCCATGGGCCTGGAAATTCACGGTCTCCAACAAGCCCCCAGCGCAGGAGCATGGAAAGTTACTGGCCCCAGCTGGAGTCCAGGGTCACATGGGCACATCCCATGTCCTTACATACTGACTCCCAGGGCAGCGCTCCCCAGAGACTCACTGAGGTGCCCACAGGAAGGCTCACTGGGTAGGACGAGTTTCTTTTCTGGCCCATGGTGCGTGTGACGTGTCCAGCACGTCGCTGTCTGGCCTTGCTGTAAATCTAGCGGGACTCCCCCGGAAGCCAACCCGCGTGTGATGCCAGGGCACGGCCAATACTCAGCACTTCAGCTACAAGCTGCTGCATGCAGGATCATCGCACTCAGCCCGTCGTAATGTCCCCAGGGCTGCCGGCCGTGACATGCTCTGTACCCGATTTGCTGCAATTGTCTAACCCTGGCCGCATTCACTCCCCGCATCGCAGCCCGTCTGCCATGGAGCCGGGCTGCTAGATGCCTGCGGGGGGCGGGGGAGGGCGCTGGCTGTGGAGCTGCTCCTTGAGCGGAGGGCAGAATGGGGCAGGCAGAGGGGCAGGGTGGTGGTGCCGGCTCCTGCTGGCAGGTGACGTGGTGGAGAGGCCGTGGGGGGGAGGGGGTGCAGACGGGCGGGAGGTCTGGGCACAAGGGGCTGGTGCTGTGGGAAGGGGGGCTCCTATGGGGGATGCCTGAGGGTCTCGTGCAGGGAAGTGAGGAGGCTGTTTGTGGACCCCTCCTCCCACGCCCTGTGCCCCACACGCGTGGCCTGCTGGGGCGAGGCTGCGGCCGGCAAGGGCCCACGATTAACCCTTTCCTAACTGAGCTGTTGGCTGAGAACTTCGTCCCCTTGTTTTGTACTCGGGACAGATTCTCACGGGGGTAAATCGTCGCCCCCGGCCCCTTGCCAGGGCTGATGGTGCGAGCTGGGGGCAGGGGCTCTGTGGGGCTGGGGTGCCAACACACCACCTGCAGACACCACGGCAAAGCTGCCGAGGCCTAAGCTGGGCCGTGCGCACTTGGCCGCGTAAGCAGCACGTTGGTTCCTGGCATCAGCCGCTGGAGTGTCCATGGTCCTGAGCCTCAGAGCCCTCGGCCACGGCCGGCTTGGCCGCTGCACAGCCTGGCCGACGACCCCTCGCTAGAGCCGGGGCGCGGGGTCCCCATGTGACCAGGGCACCAGGCCCTTCCCTGAGAGTCCTGGGGCCTGCGTGGGCGGCTCCTCTGAACCCAGAGCTTGGTGCAAAGCGCAGAGCCCAGCCTGGGCACGGCACCCACTGCCCTGGGGCGCGGCCCCTTCCCCTGACCCCACACCCCTCCCCATCACACAGACCCTTCACACAGTCCCCTCCCTTCCCCTCCCCATCACACGGACCCCTCCCTTCCCCTCCCCATCACACGGATCCCTCCCTCCCCCATCACACGGCCCCCTCCCTTCCCCTCCCCATCACACGGATCCCTCCCTTCCCCTCCCCATCACACAGACTCCTCCCTTCCCCTCCCCATCACACAGACTCCTCCCTTCCCCTCCCCCATCACACGGACCCCTCCCTTCCCCTCCCCATCACACGGACTCCTCCCTTCCCCTCCCCATCACACGGCCCCCTCCCTTCCCCTCGCCATCACACGGTCCCCTCCCTTCCCCTCCCCATCACACGGACCCCTCCTTTCCCCTCCCCATCACACGGTCCCCTCCCTTCCCCTCCCCATCACACGGTCCCCTCCCTTCCCCTCCCCATCACACGGACCCCTCCTTTCCCCTCCCCATCACACGGACCCCTCCCTTCCCCTCCCCATCACACGGACCCCTCCTTTCCCCTCCCCATCACACGGTCCCCTCCCTTCCCCTCCCCATCACACGGTCCCCTCCCTTCCCCTCCCCATCACACGGACCCCTCCTTTCCCCTCCCCATCACACGGACCCCTCCCTTCCCCTCCCCATCACACGGACCCCTCCCTTCCCCTCCCTTCCCCACTCCATCACACGGTCCCCTCCCTTCCCCTCCCCATCACACAGATCCCTCCCTTCCCCTCCCCATCACACAGACTCCTCCCTTCCCCTCCCCCATCACACGGATCCCTCCCTTCCCCTCCCCACCACACAGTCCCCTCCCTTCCCCTCCCCACCACACGGACTCCTCCCTTCCCCTCCCCATCACACGGACCCCTCCCTTCCCCTCCCCATCACACGGACTCCTCCCTTCCCCTCCCCATCACACGGCCCCCTCCCTTCCCCTCCCCATCACACGGTCCCCTCCCTTCCCCTCCCCATCACACGGACCCCTCCCTTCCCCTCCCCATCGCACGGTCCCCTCCCTTCCCCTCCCCATCGCACGGACCCCTCCCTTCCCCTCCCCATCGCACGGCCCCCTCCCTTCCCCTCCCCATCGCACGGTCCCCTCCCTTCCCCTCCCCACCGCACGGACTCCTCCCTTCCCCTCCCCACCGCACGGACTCCTCCCTTCCCCTCCCCATCACACGGTCCCCTCCCTTCCCCTCCCCATCACACGGATCCCTCCCTTCCCCTCCCCATCACACGGACCCCTCCCTTCCCCTCCCCACCACACGGACTCCTCCCTTCCCCTCCCCATCACACGGTCCCCTCCCTTCCCCTCCCCATCACACGGACCCCTCCTTTCCCCTCCCCATCACACGGACCCCTCCCTTCCCCTCCCTTCCCCACTCCATCACACGGTCCCCTCCCTTCCCCTCCCCATCACACGGCCCCCTCCCTTCCCCTCCCCATCACACGGTCCCCTCCCTTCCCCTCCCCATCGCACGGACCCCTCCCTTCCCCTCCCCATCGCACGGTCCCCTCCCTTCCCCTCCCCATCGCACGGACCCCTCCCTTCCCCTCCCCATCGCACGGCCCCCTCCCTTCCCCTCCCCATCGCACGGCCCCCTCCCTTCCCCTCCCCATCGCACGGACCCCTCCCTTCCCCTCCCCATCGCACGGCCCCCTCCCTTCCCCTCCCCATCGCACGGTCCCCTCCCTTCCCCTCCCCATCGCACGGACTCCTCCCTTCCCCTCCCCATCACACGGTCCCCTCCCTTCCCCTCCCCATCACACGGATCCCTCCCTTCCCCTCCCCATCACACGGACCCCTCCCTTCCCCTCCCCACCAGACGGACTCCTCCCTTCCCCTCCCCATCACACGGTCCCCTCCCTTCCCCTCCCCATCACACGGACCCCTCCCTTCCCCTCCCTTCCCCACTCCATCACACGGTCCCCTCCCTTCCCCTCCCCATCACACGGATCCCTCCCTTCCCCTCCCCATCACACAGACTCCTCCCTTCCCCTCCCCCATCACACGGATCCCTCCCTCCCCCATCACACGGATCCCTCCCTTCCCCTCCCCATCACACAGTCCCCTCCCTTCCCCTCCCCATCACACGGACCCCTCCCTTCCCCTCCCCATCACACGGACTCCTCCCTTCCCCTCCCCATCGCACGGCCCCCTCCCTTCCCCTTCCCATCGCACGGACCTCTCCCTTCCCCTCCCCATCACACGGACCCTTCACACAGTCCCCTCCCTTCCCCTCCCCATCACACGGACCCCTCCCTTCCCCTCCCCATCACACGGACCCCTCCCCATCGCACGGCCCCCTCCCTTCCCCTCCCCATCGCACGGCCCCCTCCCTTCCCCTTCCCATCGCACGGACTCCTCCCCGCCCCCTCACACAGTCCCCTCCCTTCCCCTCCCCCATCACACGGCCCCCTCCCTTCCCCTCCCCATCACACGGACCCCTCCCTTCCCCTCCCCATCACACGGACTCCTCCCTTCCCCTCCCCCATCACACGGCCCCCCTCCCTTCCCCTCCCCATCACACGGACCCCTCCCCGCCCCCTCACACAGTCCCCTCCCTTCTCCTCCCCCATCCCCAATGTGATTGCAGAGCCATTGGCCATTATCTTTGACAAATCATGGCAATCGGGGGAGGTCCCGGATGACTGGAAAAAAGCTAATGTAGTGCCCATCTTTAAAAAAGGGAAGAGGGAAGATCCGGGGAACTACAGGCCAGTCAGTCTCACCTCAGTCCCTGGAAAAATCATGGAACAGATCCTCAAGGAATCAATTCTGAACCACTTAAAGGAGGGGAAAGTGATCAGGAACAGTCAGCATGGATTCACCAAGGGCAAGTCGTGCCTGACTAACCTAATTGCCTTCTATGATGAGATAACTGGCTCTGTGGATGAGGGGAAAGCAGTGGATGTGCTATTTCTTGACTTTGCAAAGCTTTTGATACAGTCTCCCACAGTGTTCTTGCCAGCAAGTTAAGGAAGTATGGGCTGGATGAATGGACGGTAAGGTGGATAGAAAACTGGCTGGATGGTCGCGCTCAACGGGTAGTGATCAATGGCTCCATGTCTAGTTGGCAGCCGGTATCAAGTGGAGTGCCCCAAGGGTCAGTGCTGGGGCCAGTTTTGTTCAATATCTTCATCAACGATCTGGAGGATGGTGTGGACTGCACCCTTAGCAAGTTTGCAGATAACACTAAACTGGGAGGAGTGGTTGATACGCTGGAGGGTAGGGACAGGATACAGAGGGACCTAGACAAATTAGAGGATTGGGCCAAAAGAAATCTGATGAGGTTCAACAAGGACAAGTGCAGAGTCCTGCACTTAGGACGGAAGAATCCCATGCACTGCTACAGACTAGGGACCGAATGGCTGGCAGCAGTTCTGCAGAAAAGGACCTAGGGGTTACGGTGGACGAAAAGCTGAATATGAGTCAACAGTGTGCCCTTGTTGCCAAGAAGGCTAACGGCATTTTGGCTGTATAAGTAGGGGCATTTCCAGCCGATCGAGGGACGTGATTATTCCCCTCTATTCGGCACTGGTGAGGCCTCATTTGGAGTACTGTGTCCAGTTTTGGGCCCCACGCTACAAGAAGGATGTGGATAAATTGGAAAGAGTCCAACGGAGGGCAACAAAAATGATTAGGGGACTGGAGCACATGACTTATGAGGAGAGGCTGAGGGAACTGGGATTGTTTAGCCTGCAGAAGAGAAGAATGAGGGGGGATTTGATAGCTGCTTTCAACTACCTAAAAGGGGGTTCCAAAGAGGATGGATCTAGACTGTTCTCAGTGGTAGAAGATGACAGAACAAGGAGTAATGGTCTCAAGTTGCAGAGGGGGAGGTTTAGGTTGGATATTAGGAAAAACTTTTTCACTAGTAGGGTGGTGAAGCACTGGAATGGGTTACCTAGGGAGGTGGTGGAATCTCCTTCCTTAGATGTTTTTAAGGTCAGGCTTGACAAAGCCCTGGCTGGGATGATCTAATTGGGTTTGGTCCTGCTTTGAGCAGGGGGTTGGACTAGATGACCTCCTGAGGTCCCTTCCAACCCTGAGATTCTATGATTCTATGATTCTATGATCACACGGACTCCTCCCTTCCCCTCCCCATCACATGGTCCCCTCTGTTCCCCTCACCATCACATGGACTCCGCCCTTCCCTCCCCCATCACACGGACCCCTCCCTTCCCCTCCCCATCACACGGACCCCTCCCTTCCCCTCCCCCATCGCACGCCCCCCCCTTCCCCTCCCCATCGCACGGTCCCCTCCCTTCCCTCCCCATCACACAGACCCCCTCCCCTCCCCACTGTGCACAACACAGGCCATGCAACTTCCCCAAAATAATCCCCAGAGCTGATGTTTGATGGAAAAACGTCCAGATCTGGAGAACACCGCCCCCACCACCCTGGCCCCTGTTCTGACGGCTAATCACTTGCACAGTTACGTTTACACCCTATTTACACGCTGAAATTGTCTGGCTTCAACCTCCAGCCCTGGGCTCGTGTCAGACCTTCCTCTGCTAGATTGAAGAGCCCGTTAGCAAATATTTGTTCCCCATGTAGAGACGTATAAACCAGGCTCTTCTCTGACCCCCTCACCAATCGATCAGCTTCCGCCCAGAATTGTGGCGCCAGACCTGGACACAGGCTCCCAGCAGCAGTCGCAACAGCACCAAATCCAGAGGGAAAAATAACCGCTGGACTCTCTCCAATTTGTCCACATCCCTTCTGTAGTGGGGGGCCTGAAACTGGACACAGTACTCCAGCCGAGGCCTCACCAGTGCCGAATAGAGGGGAATGATCACGTCCCTCGATCTGCTGGCAATGCTCCTACTTATACAGCCCAAAATGCCATTAGCCTTCTTGGCAACAAGGGCACACTGCTGACTCATATCCAGCTTCTCATCCACCGTAACCCCTAGGTCCTTTTCTGCAGAACTGCTGCCCAGCCATTCAGTCCCTAGTCTGTAGCAGTGCATGGGATTCTTCCGTCCTAAGTGCAGGACTCTGCACTTGTCCTTGTTGAACCGCATCAGATTTCTTTTTGGCCCTAGCCTTGCTCTGGGAGTTCATGTTTGTCTGCCATGCGCCCAAAGCTTTTCCAGAGTCCCTGCTGCCCAGGATCGAGTCCCCCATCCTGTACCTACGGCCACATCCTTTGTTCCTAGATGGACACATTTACACCTGTTTGCTTAACGTAAGAACAGCCAGACTGGGTCAGACCAAAGATTCATCCAGCCCCGTGTTCTGTCTTCCCACAGTGGCCAGTGCCAGGTGCCCCAGAGGGAATGAACAGAACAGGGAATCAGCAAGTGACCCATCCCCTGTCGCCCATTCCCAGCTCCTGGCAAACAGATTTAGGAGACCCAGACCATTGGGTTGCATCCCTGCCCATCTTGGCTAATAGTCATTAATGGCTCTATCCTCCAGGAACTTAGCTAATTTTGTTGAACCCCATTATAGTCTTGGCCTTCACAGCATCCCCTGGCAATGAGTTCCACAGGTTGCCTGTGCATTGTGTGATGAAATACTTCCTTTGGTTTGTTTTAAACCTGCTGCCTGTTAATTTCATTTGGTGACCCCTAGTTCTTGTGTTATTACACGAGGTAAATAACACTTCCTTTTTCACGTCTCCACGTGATTCTCCACACCTTCTTCGTATCCCACCTCAGGCATCTCTTTTCCACGCTGAAAAGTCCCAGTCTTATTAATCTCTCCTCAAACAGAAGCTGTTCCATATCCCTAATCATTTTTGTTGCCCTTTGCTGAACCTTTTCCAATTCCAATACATCGTTTTCAGATGGGGTGACCACATCTGCACACAGTATTCAAGGTGTGGGCGTACCATGGATTTATACAGAGGCAACATGATATTTTCTGTCTCATTATCTAGCCCTTTCTTGATAATTCCCAACATTCTGTTCGTTTTTTGACGGCCGCTGCACATTGAGTGGATGTTTTCAGAGAACTATCCACAGTGACTCCAAGAGCTCGTTCCTGAGTGGTAACAGCTAATTTAGACCCCCTCCCTCATTTTATATGTGTAGTTGGATGATGTTTTCCAATGTGCATCACTTTGCATTTATCAACATTAAATTTCATCTGCCGTTTTGTTGCCCAGTCGCCCATATCCCTTTTTTAACCAGCACAGCCTTCTTTTTGATTGTGATTTTGGAGCACCTGGTACGGTCTCTTAAATGATTTCCAATGATCATTCACATTTCTCTGCTTCAATTTTTCCTCCCCGCTGACCTGGCTCATTATTGTTTTCAGCTTTGTGAAATTGGCCCTCTTAAAGCACCAAGTCTGTATATTACTGGTCTGGACTTTATGCCGGTTGTGCATTACAAATGTGATCAGGTCATGATCACCTGTACCTAAGCCAGCAGCAATGTTTTGCTCTGTGATCAGTTCCCCTCTGTTAGAACCAGGTCTAATGTCCAATCCCCCGCGTCAGCTGCAACCCTTTCGGAGGTAGGGATTGCCGTTGATAATGCTCAGACGTTCCAAGGGCGCGTTCGCGCTGGCAGGACGAGACCGCCCGCATGTCACGCAGCGTGGCGTCCCCGTGGCCATAGCTTGTTTCCCGGCATGTTGTAGGTGGGTGCGTAAGGAGCCGGCCATCCTGGGGGTGGGGGTCTGTAACAGACACCAACTCATATCCCTGTGCTGTAGCTGCTAGGACGTCGAGCCAGAACCATCCGAGATCATTTTCTTCTGAGTGATCCGTGATGTGGAACCAGGGGATGCCCCTCCCCCTCCCCTTTTGCTCACTTGAGCCTTCCTGGGCAGGGTACAGCCACTGAGTGGGACACGCCAGTTGTACGATTCGTCCCACCAGCAATGCCAACCCCTGCGGGCTGTTACCCTGGCTCCGCGCATCGGCCCCTAGTGAATTCCTTCTCTCCTTGGCCTTCAGCTCCCTAGTGAGTTGTGTTCTCAACAGCGCAATTCTGGGCCGAGCGCTCAGCTCTTCCCTCCTTCCCCACCTCATGTGCTATTGGCTTAACGCCCAGCGCCTCCAGCCAGTCTGTCTCGAGGAGAGAGGCCCCCCTTGTCAGCCCCTCGCCCTGTAGAAGGGGGACCCATGTTCCACAACCGCAAAGCCTTCCCCCGACATGCCTCGCCGAGCCGGCGATTCCCCTCTGGCTCCTTGCTGGAGGGACAGGCAGGCGCTCGGAGGAGATGGCCTGGCCTTTCCTCGTCAGCAGGCTGCTGCCTGCCCTACCTGTGAGCCAGCCCATCACGCGGTGTCCTCGGTGCACACAGGACCCATCCCCGGGGATCCTGCCTGTGGCCGTCAGCCACCCGGCCGATCTTCGCACACAGCTCCAGGGAGGGCGCACCCCTTGCAGCTTGGGGAGGGATGTTGCCGCGGGGGGGGCACATTCCGTGTTGGTGTGTTGCTGGGCAGGGGATGCGCTGTTTGTGTGTGGGGGGGGGCGGGGGATGCATTGTGTAGGGGGGTGCACTGTGGGGGGAATGTGCCATGTGGGGGCAGGATGTTCAGTATTGCTGGGAATTCCCATCCCCACAAACATCCCCCCATGACCTCACAGCAGGGTCAGGGGGCCGGGGCCTGGGAGCCATGTTGCTCAGGGCAGACAGCCTGGGGGATATTGTGCCCCCCAGCAGAGACCCAGGGGGTGCTGCCTGCCTTGGGATCACCCCCGCCAGGGCTCTGGGGACAGGAGCGCCCTACAGGTGCGCAGTGCCCAGCCCCACGGGGCCCTGTGGCCGACAGCGGCAGTGCCGGATGCTCAGGGGAAGGTGTGAGAGCCCCGGCACTCAGCCGTTGCCTGCAGCCCCGAAGCAGGGCATGTTCTCTCCGTCATGGCGACGATGGGGCTGGATCGTCTGGGATCCCTAGGAAGGGCCAGTCCCTGGAATCGCCCTCAGTTCGTGACCTCAGAGGCGCCCAGTGGCAGAGAGTTCCACAAGGCCCCATACCCCTGGCGTGGAAACGTGTTTCCTCGTCTCCCTTTGAACCACGGACTGTCCCCTTGTCCCTGTGCTCGGTGGCTGAGAACAGACGCTCCCCTCTCCCCCGCCGGTCACTGGGTCCCCTACGTGTGTCCCGGCCTCCCTTATCCCTCTCCCCTAGAAGGCGCCAACACCCCCCCCCCCCCCGGCAGTTCTCCCAGGCTCCCGGTGACGGTGGTGGCCCAGCTCTGCGCTAGCCCCCGCGGGGGAGGTGGGTGCCCTGCCCCAGTGGCAGAGGTGCCGGCCCGGTGTTCCGGCGATGCCACATCACAGTCTCCATGTTACTCTCCATCCCATCCCCGCAGCCGCCCCCCGGCGCTGGGCAGCATGGGGGGGGGGCTCGTCCCTGGGGCGAGCCCCTGGGGAGCAGCTCGCTCAGCACCCTACGGCCGCGCCAGACCTGCCAGGGGAGCGCGACGGGCACCGGGGGCAGGGCCGATGGATCCCGGTGCAGGCCAGAGCCGGGAGCTCCTGCGCCCGGGGGTTTCCGGGAGAGGAGCGGCCGGCAGGAGAGCTCAGCACCATGGATAGCAACAGGCAGCGCCCGCCGCCTCCGGCCCCGGGGGAGACATACACGGGGGGCAGGGAGTGTGGGGTCTATGGGGGGCAGTGGAGCGGGGAAATGGGGGGCAGGGGAGGGGGGAAGTGGGGGTGGCTATGGTGGCCAGAGTGTGGGGGGAAGAGGGGGGTGGCAATAGGGGCAATGGAGTGGGGCAATGGGGGCAGTGGAGCGGGGAAATGGGGGCAGGGGAGGGGGGAAGTGGGGGTGGCAATGGGGGCAGTGGGTGGGGGGCTTTAGGCGGCAGTGGAGGGGAAATGGGGGCAATGGAGGGGGAATGGGGGGCAGGGGAGGGGGGCTATGGGGGGCAGTGAGTGGGGGGAAGTGGGGGGTGGCAATGGGGGCAGTGGGTGGGGGGCTTTGGGGGGCAGTGGAGGGAGGAAATAGGGGGAAACGGGGGCAGGGGAGGGGGGCTATGGGGGGCAGTGAGTGGGGGGGACCCTGGCTCGCTCCATCTCTAATCAGTTCATGTCCCACTGACGTCAATGGAGCTCCCGGCTCTATATAAACATCCCGCGAGCCGCCGGCTCAGCGCGCTCGGGACGGACCGGACCGGACTCACCCCGCTCGGCACCACTCGGTGAGGCCGCGCCCGATTCCGCAGGACCGGGACCCTGCGCCGGGCTGGGTGCGGGGAGGGGGCTCGGCGGGGCGGCCCGGAGGGGACGGGGCTCGGCGGGGTAGTCTGCAGCCCGGGGCAGGGTTGGGGGAGGGAGAGGGGCGACCCGGGGGGAGGAGGCAGCCGGGAGCAGAGGGGAGGGGGCGGCCCAGGGGGAGGGGGCGGCCGGGGAGCAGAGGGGAGGGGGCGGCCCGGGGGGACGGGGCGGCCGGGGAGCAGAGGGGAGGGGGCGGCCCAGGGGGAGGGGGCGGCCCGGGAGCAGAGGGGAGGGGGCGGCCCGGGGGGACGGGGCGGCCGGGGAGCAGAGGGGAGGGGGCGGCCCGGGAGCAGAGGGAGGGGGCGGCCCAGGGGGAGGGGGCGGCCGGGGAGCAGAGGGGAGGGGGCGGCCCGGGGGGACGGGGCAGCCGGGGAGCAGAGGGGAGGGGGCGGCCCGGGAGCAGAGGGGAGGGGCGGCCCAGGGGGAGGGGCGGCCGGGGAGCAGAGGGGAGGGGGCGGCCCGGGAGCAGAGGGGAGGGGGCGGCCCAGGGGGAGGGGGCGGCCGGGGAGCAGAGGGGAGGGGGCGGCCCGGGGGGACGGGGCAGCCGGGGAGCAGAGGGGAGGGGGCGGCCCGGGGAGGGGCGGCCGGGGAGCAGAGGGGAGGGGCCGGCCGGGGAGCAGAGGGGAGGGGAGGGGCCGGCCGGGGAGCAGAGGGGAGGGGAGGGGGCGGCCGGGGAGCAGAGGGGAGGGGGCGGCCGGGGAGCAGAGGGGAGGGGAGGGGGCGGCCGGGAGCAGAGGGGAGGGGGCGGCCCGGGGGGACGGGGCAGCCGGGGAGCAGAGGGGAGGGGGCGGCCCGGGGGGACGGGGCGGCCGGGGAGCAGAGGGGAGGGGGCGGCCGGGGAGCAGAGGGGAGGGGGCGGCCCGGGAGCAGAGGGGAGGGGGCGGCCCAGGGGGAGGGGGCGGCCGGGGAGCAGAGGGGAGGGGGCGGCCCGGGGGGACGGGGCAGCCGGGGAGCAGAGGGGAGGGGGCGGCCCGGGGGAGGGGCCGGCCGGGGAGCAGAGGGGAGGGGGCGGCCCGGGGGAGGGGCCGGCCGGGGAGCAGAGGGGAGGGGGCGGCCCGGGGGAGGGGCCGGCCGGGGAGCAGAGGGGAGGGCGCGGCCCGGGGGGGGTCTCGCCCCCGGTCACCCCTGGGTCTCTCCGCAGGGCCCGGACCGCGCCCGGCATGAGGCGGGCGCTGCTGACCGCGCTCCTGGCGTCGCTGCTGGTCTCCCCGCTGCGCCCCGCCGGGCCCCGCAGCAGCGCCGAGGCCGCGCCCCGCCCGAGCCGCGACCCGCGGGGCCCCGCGCCGCGCCCCGAGCCGGCCCCGCCGCTGCGCGCCCTGCGGCCCGGGGGCGGCCCGTCGCGGGCCAGGCGCGAGGAGCCGCCGCTCTCCATCGACCTCACCTTCCACCTGCTGCGCCACATGCTGCACGCGGCGCGGGCGCAGAACCAGCGCGCGCAGGCGGAGCAGAACCGGCTCATCTTCGACTGGGTGGGCAAGTGAGACACGTGCGCGGGCAGCTGCGCGGGGCCGGGCCGGGCCGCCAGGGGGCGCGCAGAGAGCCCGGCCCCCCCCCGGCCCCGCAGCGCCCCCCCCACTCCAGCCGGCCCCGCAGCGCCCCCCTCCGGCCGGCCCCGGGAGCCCCGCGCCAGGGCGCAGCTGGCGGCGCGGCTCGGGCGCTGCGATTTTCTAATAAAATGTCTTGGGAAAAGCCCCGGCGTCTGCGCGTCTGTGCGGGGGGGGAGGGGGCTCTCCCGGGGCAGGGTCTGGGGGTGGGGGGGGCTCTCCCGGGGCAGGGTCTAGGCGTGGGGGGGCTCTCCGGGGGCAGGGTCTGGGGGGGGCTCTCCCGGGGGCAGGGTCTAGGCGTGGGGGGGCTCTCCCGGGGGCAGGGTCTGGGGGGGGGGCTCTCCCGGGGGCAGGGTCTAGGCGTGGGGGGGCTCTCCCGGGGGCAGGGTCTGGGGGGGCTCTCCCGGGGGCAGGGTCTAGGCGTGGGGGGGCTCTCCCGGGGGCAGGGTCTAGGCGTGGGGGGGCTCTCCCGGGGCAGGGTCTGGGGGGGGCTCTCCCGGGGGCAGGGTCTAGGCGTGGGGGGGCTCTCCCGGGGGCAGGGTCTGGGGGGGCTCTCCCGGGGGCAGGGTCTAGGCGTGGGGGGGCTCTCCCGGGGGCAGGGTCTGGGGGGGGGCTCTCCCGGGGGCAGGGTCTAGGCGTGGGGGGGCTCTCCCGGGGGCAGGGTCTGGGGGGGGCTCTCCCGGGGGCAGGGTCTAGGCGTGGGGGGCTCTCCCGGGGGCAGGGTCTAGGCGTGGGGGGGCTCTCCCGGGGGCAGGGTCTGGGGGGGGCTCTCCCGGGGGCAGGGTCTAGGCGTGGGGGGGCTCTCCCGGGGCAGGGTCTGGGGGGGGGCTCTCCGGGGGCAGGGTCTAGGCGTGGGGGGGCTCTCCCGGGGGCAGGGTCTGGGGGGGGGCTCTCCCGGGGCAGGGTCTAGGCGTGGGGGGGCTCTCCCGGGGGCAGGGTCTAGGCGTGGGGGGGCTCTCCCGGGGCAGGGTCTGGGGGGGGCTCTCCCGGGGGCAGGGTCTAGGCGTGGGGGGGCTCTCCCGGGGCAGGGTCTGGGGGGGGGCTCTCCCGGGGGCAGGGTCTAGGCGTGGGGGGCTCTCCCGGGGGCAGGGTCTGGGGGGGGCTCTCCCGGGGGCAGGGTCTAGGCGTGGGGGGCTCTCCCGGGGGCAGGGTCTAGGCGTGGGGGGGCTCTCCCGGGGGCAGGGTCTGGGGGGGGGGCTCTCCCGGGGGCAGGGTCTAGGCGTGGGGGGGCTCTCCCGGGGGCAGGGTCTGGGCGGGGGGGGCTCTCCCGGGGGCAGGGTCTAGGCGTGGGGGGGCTCTCCCGGGGGCAGGGTCTGGGGGGGGGGCTCTCCCGGGGCAGGGTCTGGGCGGGGGGGGCTCTCCCGGGGGCAGGGTCTAGGCGTGGGGGGGCTCTCCCGGGGGCAGGGTCTGGGCGGGGGGGGCTCTCCGGGGCAGGGTCTAGGCGTGGGGGGGCTCTCCCGGGGGCAGGGTCTGGGCGGGGGGGGCTCTCCCGGGGGCAGGGTCTAGGCGTGGGGGGGCTCTCCCGGGGGCAGGGTCTGGGCATGGGGGGCTCTCCCGGGGGCAGGGTCTAGGCGTGGGGGGGCTCTCCCGGGGGCAGGGTCTGGGCGGGGGGGGCTCTCCCGGGGGCAGGTCTGGGGGGGGGGCTCTCCTGGGGCTGGATCCGGACTGTAGGGCGGCGGGGGGGGGTTGCCGGGGGCGATGCGGGACGAGGGGATCCAGGCCAGGGTGAGGTCTGCTGGGGTGGTCAGACCCCGAGAGGGAGCGGCTGGGGGCCAGGGGCGCCTCCCCTAGTCTGCGGGAGGCTGGGCCACTAGCTCTGGAGGGCTCCAGCCCCATTGCTCCGGGCCTGACCCCCGCAGGGCCCCGTGCAGCAATGGGGGGGGGGAGATTCCTATGGGCCAGGGTCATGGGGCAGGGCAGGGACCCCAATAGCACAGGTGCGTGGGGGAGGGGAGGGCAGGGACCCCAATAGCACAGGTGCGTGGGGGAGGGGAGGGCAGGGACCCCAATAGCACAGGTGCGTGGGGGAGGGGAGGGCAGGGGACCCTGATAGCGCAGGTGCATGGGGGAGGGCAGGGGACCCCGGTGGGCCACGGGCACGGGGGAGGCGTTGCCCCCCCACATTGCAAAGTCGCTATTGACTCTGGGGTTTCCTGCTGCCCATCTCAAGGTCCCTGGGCGCCCAGGGCGGCAGATCCTGCCGTCGGTGGCTCGGTGGTGGCTGCTCAGAGCCCAGGGGAAGGCAGCCAGGTGCCCATTGGGCTGGCCCCTGCCTATGCTTCCTTTCCCCCAAGGGGCGGGGGCAGGCTTTGTTCAGGTGCTTCCCTGCTCTCCACGGGGGCCCAGCCACCAGCGTGCCAGGAGGGGCAGGGCAGGGCCTGGCCCTTTGTGGTGTGGTGCCGAGGGCTGCCAGGCTGTATGGTGCCGGGGCCCAGGACAGCCCAGACCTCGGCAACCTGGTGGGGCCTTGGGGGCAGAGCGAGGTAAGAGCAGAGCAGTGAGGGCACCTGCAGATTGCCGGGCACAGCAGCTCCACCTGGGGCTGGGTGAGTTCGCCTGGCTGCACCTGCAGGGAGGGGGTCCAGCCCCCTGCACTGGGGGAAGCAACCCCAAGTGCAGCCCAGGAGGAAGCAGCTTGTAGGATCCAGGTCTTGCTGGGTGGCCCAGGGTTTGCAGCATGGGGGGACACTGGGGGGCAGGGGAAGGGAGGAGTGGGGGAGATGGGGGGCATAGGGACAGAGGAGGTGGGAGGACAGAGAAGTGGGCGGCACTGGGCAGCAGGGGAACAGAGGCGTGGGGCGCTGGGGGGACACGGGGACAGAGGCACGGGGCACTGGGGGGACACAGGGACAGAGGCACGGGGTGCTGGGGGGACATGGGGACAGAGGCACGGGGTGCTGGGGGGACGCGGGGACAGAGGCGTGGGGCGCTGGGGGGACAAAGGGACAGGCGCGAGGCGCTGGGGGGACACGGGGACAGGCGCGAGGCACTGGGGGGACACGGGGACAGAGGCACGGGGTGCTGGGGGTACACAGGGAGAGAGGCACAGAGGAGGTGGGGGGACACGGGGACAGAGGCGCAGAGGAGGTGGGGGGACTCGGGGACAGAGGCACGGGGCGCTGTGGGGACTCAGGGCCAAAGGCCTGGGGCGCTGGGGGGACACAAGGACAGAGGCGTGGGGTGCTGGGGGGACACGAGGACAGAGGCACGGGGTGCTGGGGGGACACAGGGACATAGGCACGGGGCACTGGGGGAACACGAGGACAGAGGCATAGGGCGCTGGGGGGACCCGGGGACAGAGGCACGGGGCGCTGGGGGGACATGAGAACAGAGGCACGGGGCGCTGGGGAGACACAGGGACAGAGGCACGGGGCGCTGGGGGAACACGAGGACAGAGGCATAGGGCGCTGGGGGGACACGAGAACAGAGGCACGGGGCGCTGGGGAGACACAGGGACAGAGGCACGGGGCACTGGGGGAACACGAGGACAGAGGCATAGGGCGCTGGGGGGACCCGGGGACAGAGGCACGGGGCGCTGGGGGGACACGAGAACAGAGGCACGGGGCGCTGGGGAGACACAGGGACAGAGGCACGGGGCGCTGGGGGAACACGAGGACAGAGGCGTAGGGCGCTGGGGGGACACAGGGACAGAGGCACGGGGTGCTGGGGGGACATGGGGACAGAGGCACGGGGTGCTGGGGGGACGCGGGGACAGAGGCGTGGGGCGCTGGGGGGACAAAGGGACAGGCGCGAGGCGCTGGGGGGACACGGGGACAGGCGCGAGGCACTGGGGGGACACGGGGACAGAGGCACGGGGTGCTGGGGGTACACAGGGAGAGAGGCACAGAGGAGGTGGGGGGACACGGGGACAGAGGCGCAGAGGAGGTGGGGGGACTCGGGGACAGAGGCACGGGGCGCTGTGGGGACTCGGGGCCAAAGGCCTGGGGCGCTGGGGGGACACGAGGACAGAGGCGTGGGGTGCTGGGGGGACACGAGGACAGAGGCACGGGGCGCTGGGGGGACACAGGGACATAGGCACGGGGCGCTGGGGGGACTTGGGGACAGAGGCACGGGGCACCGGGGGGACACGGGGACAGAGGCGCAGAGGAGGTGGGGGGACACGAGGACAGAGGCACCGGGTGCTGGGGGGACTCGGGAACAGAGGTGTAGGGTGCTGGGGGGACTCGGGGACAGAGGCACGGAGGAGGTGGGGGGACTTGGGGACAGAGGCATGGGGCACTGGGGGGACACGGGGACAGAGGCGCGGGGCGCTGGGGCGCTGGGGGGACTCGGGAACAGAGGCGCAGAGGAGGTGGGGTGACACGGGGACAGAGGCATGGGGCGCTGGGGGGACACGAGAACAGAGGCACGGGGCGCTGGGGAGACACAGGGACAGAGGCACGGGGCACTGGGGGAACACGAGGACAGAGGCATAGGGCGCTGGGGGGACCCGGGGACAGAGGCACGGGGCGCTGGGGGGACACGAGAACAGAGGCACGGGGCGCTGGGGAGACACAGGGACAGAGGCACGGGGCGCTGGGGGAACACGAGGACAGAGGCGTAGGGCGCTGGGGGGACACAGGGACAGAGGCACGGGGTGCTGGGGGGACATGGGGACAGAGGCACGGGGTGCTGGGGGGACGCGGGGACAGAGGCGTGGGGCGCTGGGGGGACAAAGGGACAGGCGCGAGGCGCTGGGGGGACACGGGGACAGGCGCGAGGCACTGGGGGGACACGGGGACAGAGGCACGGGGTGCTGGGGGTACACAGGGAGAGAGGCACAGAGGAGGTGGGGGGACACGGGGACAGAGGCACAGAGGAGGTGGGGGGACTCGGGGACAGAGGCACGGGGCGCTGTGGGGACTCGGGGCCAAAGGCCTGGGGCGCTGGGGGGACACGAGGACAGAGGCGTGGGGTGCTGGGGGGACACGAGGACAGAGGCACGGGGCGCTGGGGGGACACAGGGACATAGGCACGGGGCGCTGGGGGGACTTGGGGACAGAGGCACGGGGCACCGGGGGGACACGGGGACAGAGGCGCAGAGGAGGTGGGGGGACACGAGGACAGAGGCACCGGGTGCTGGGGGGACTCGGGAACAGAGGTGTAGGGTGCTGGGGGGACTCGGGGACAGAGGCACGGAGGAGGTGGGGGGACTTGGGGACAGAGGCACGGGGCACTGGGGGGACACGGGGACAGAGGCGCGGGGCGCTGGGGCGCTGGGGGGACTCGGGAACAGAGGCGCAGAGGAGGTGGGGTGACACGGGGACAGAGGCATGGGGCGCTGGGGGGACACGAGAACAGAGGCACGGGGCGCTGGGGAGACACAGGGACAGAGGCACGGGGCGCTGGGGGAACACGAGGACAGAGGCATAGGGCGCTGGGGGGACCCGGGGACAGAGGCACGGGGCGCTGGGGGGACACGAGAACAGAGGCACGGGGCGCTGGGGAGACACAGGGACAGAGGCACGGGGCGCTGGGGGAACACGAGGACAGAGGCGTAGGGCGCTGGGGGGACACGGGGACAGAGGCACAGGGCGCTGGGGGGACTCAGGGACAGAGGCGCAGAGGAGGTGGGGGGACACGAGGACAGAGGCACGGGGCGCTGGGGGGACGTGGGAACAGAGGTGTAGGGTGCTGGGGGGACTCGGGGACAGAGGCACGGAGGAGGTGGGGGGACTTGGGGACAGAGGCACGGAGGAGGTGGGGGGACTTGGGGACAGAGGCATGGGGCACTGGGGGGACACGGGGACAGAGGCACAGGGCGCTGGGGGGACTCGGGGATAGAGGCGTGGGGCGCTGGGGGGACTTGGGAACAGAGGCACGGGGTGCTGGGGGGACCCGGGGACAGAGGCATGGGGCGCTGGGGGGACACAGGGACAGAGGCACGGGGCACTGGGGGGACTACATCCCGATGTGTAGAAAGAAAAGTAAATATGGCAGGCGACCAGCTTGGCTTAACAGTGAAATCCTTGCTCGTCTTAAACACAAAAAAGCAGCTTACAAGAAGTGGAAGATTGGACAAATGACCAGGGAGGAGTATAAAAATATTGTTCAGGCATGCAGGAGTGAAATTAGGAAGGCCAAATCACACTTGGAGTTGCAGCTAGCCGGAGATGTTAGGAGTAACAAGAAGGGTTTCTTCAGGTACGTTAGCAACAAGAAGAAAGTCAAGGAAAGTGTGGGCCCCTTGCTGAATGAGGGAGGGAACCTAGTGACAGAGGATGTGGAGAAAGCTAGTGTACTCAATGCTTTTTTTGCCTCTGTCTTCACAGACAAGGTCAGCTCCCAGGCGGCTGCACTCCGCAGCACGGTATGGGGAGGAGGTGACCAGCCCTCTGTGGAGAAAGAAGTAGTTCGGGACTATTTAGAAAAGCTGGACGAACACAAGTCCATGGGGCCAGATGCACTGCATCCGAGGGTGCTAAAGGAGTTGGCCGATGTGATTGCAGAGCCATTGGCCATTATCTTTGACAAATCATGGCAATCGGGGGAGGTCCCGGATGACTGGAAAAAAGCTAATGTAGTGCCCATCTTTAAAAAAGGGAAGAAGGAAGATCCGGGGAACTACAGGCCAGTCAGTCTCACCTCAGTTCCTGGAGAAATCATGGAACAGGTCCTCAAGGAATCAATTCTGAACCACTTAAAGGAGGGGAAAGTGATCAGGAACAGTCAGCATGGATTCACCAAGGGCAAGTCATGCCTGACTAACCTAATTGCCTTCTATGATGAGATAACTGGCTCTGTGGATGAGGGGAAAGCAGTGGATGTGCTATTTCTTGACTTTAGCAAAGCTTTTGATACAGTCTCCCACAGTGTTCTTGCCAGCAAGTTAAGGAAGTATGGGCTGGATGAATGGACGGTAAGGTGGATAGAAAACTGGCTGGATGGTCGCGCTCAACGGGTAGTGATCAATGGCTCCATGTCTAGTTGGCAGCCGGTATCAAGTGGAGTGCCCCAAGGGTCGGTGCTGGGGCCGGTTTTGTTCAATATCTTCATCAACGATCTGGAGGATGGTGTGGACTGCACCCTTAGCAAGTTTGCAGATGACACTAAACTGGGAGGAGTGGTTGATACGCTGGAGGGTAGGGACAGGATACAGAGGGACCTAGACAAATTAGAGGATTGGGCCAAAAGAAATCTGATGAGGTTCAACAAGGACAAGTGCAGAGTCCTGCACTTAGGACGGAAGAATCCCATGCACTGCTACAGACTAGGGACCGAATGGCTGGGCAGCAGTTCTGCAGAAAAGGACCTAGGGGTTACGGTGGACGAAAAGCTGAATATGAGTCAACAGTGTGCCCTTGTTGCCAAGAAGGCTAACGGCATTTTGGGCTGTATAAGTAGGGGCATTTCCAGCAGATCGAGGGACGTGATTATTCCCCTCTATTCGGCACTGGTGAGGCCTCATTTGGAGTACTGTGTCCAGTTTTGGGCCCCACACTACAAGAAGGATGTGGATAAATTGGAAAGCGTCCAACGGAGGGCAACAAAAATGATTAGGGGGCTGGAGCACATGACTTATGAGGAGAGGCTGAGGGAACTGGGATTGTTTAGCCTGCAGAAGAGAAGAATGAGGGGGGATTTGATAGCTGCTTTCAACTACCTAAAAGGGGGTTCCAAAGAGGATGGATCTAGACTGTTCTCAGTGGTAGAAGATGACAGAACAAGGAGTAATGGTCTCAAGTTGCAGAGGGGGAGGTTTAGGTTGGATATTAGGAAAAACTTTTTCACTAGTAGGGTGGTGAAGCACTGGAATGGGTTACCTAGGGAGGTGGTGGAATCTCCTTCCTTAGAGGTTTTTAAGGTCAGGCTTGACAAAGCCCTGGCTGGGATGATTTAGTTAGTGTTGGTCCTGCTTTGAGCAGGGGGTTGGACTAGATGACCTCCTGAGGTCCCTTCCAACCCTGAGATTCTATGATTCTATGACTCGGGGACAGAGGCACGGGGCACTGGGGGGACACGGGGACAGAGGCGCAGAGGAGGTGGGGGGACACGGGGACAGAGGCACAGGGCACTTGGGGGACTCGGGGACAGAGGGACGGAGGAGGTGGGGGGACACGGGGACAGAGGCACAGGGTGCTGGGGGGACTTGGGGACAGAGGCACGGGGGCGCTGGGGGGACACGAGGACAGAGGTGCAGAGGAGGTGGGGGGACACGAGGAGAGAGGCACGGGGTGCTGGGGGGACTCGGGAACAGAGGCACGGGGCGCTGGGGGGACACAGGGACAGAGGCTTGGGGCGCTGCGGGGACATGGGGACAGAGGCACGGGGCACTGGGGGGACTCGGGGACAGAGGGACGGAGGAGGTGGGGGGACACGGGGACAGAGGCACGGGGTGCTGGGGGGACACGAGGACAGAGGCACGGGGCGCTGGGGCGCTGGGGGGACTCGGGGACAGAGGCGCAGAGGAGGTGGGGGGACTAGGTGACAGAGGCGCGGAGGAGGTGGGGGGACACGGGGACAGAGGCATGGGGCGCTGGGGGGACATGGGGACAGAGGTGCGGGGCGCTGGGGAGCTCGGGGACAGAGGCGTGGGGCGCTGGGGTGCTGGCGGGACTCGGGGACAGAGGCACGGAGGAGGTGGGGGGACACGGGGACAGAGGCACGTAGGAGGTGGGGGGACTCGGGGACAGAGGTGCAGAGGAGGTGGGGGGACACGGGGACAGAGGCACGGAGGAGGTGGGGGGACACGGGGACAGAGGCACGGAGAAGGTGGGGGGAAACGGGGACAGAGGCACGGAGGAGGTGGGGGGACTCGGGGACAGAGGCACAGAGGAGGTGGGGGGACACGGGGACAGAGGCACGTAGGAGGTGGGGGGACTCGGGGACAGAGGCACAGAGGAGGTGGGGGGACACGGGGACAGAGGCACATAGGAGGTGGGGGGACTCGGGGACAGAGGCGCAGAGGAGGTGGGGGGACTTGGGGACAGAGGCGCAGAGGAGGTGGGGGGACTTGGGGACAGAGGCACGGAGAAGGTGGGGGGAAACGGGGACAGAGGCACGGAGGAGGTGGGGGGACTCGGGGACAGAGGCACGGAGGAGGTGGGGGGACATGAGTACAGAGGCACGGGGCACTGTGGGGACACGGGGACAGAAGCGCGGGGTGCTGGGGGGACACGGGGACAGAGGTGCGGGGCGCTGGGGGGACTCGGGGACAGAGGCGCGGAGGAGGGGATAGCTCAGTGGTTTGAGCATTGGCCTGCTAAACCCAGGGTTTTGAGTTCAATGCCTGAGGGGGTCATTTGGGGATCTGGGGCAAAAATTGGGGATTGGTCCTGCTTTGAGCAGGGGGTTGGACTAGATGACCTGCTAAGGTCCCTTCCAACCCTGAGATTCTATGATTCTAGGAGGTGGGGGGCCACAGGAGCGAGCAGCACCGGGCAGCAGGGGGACAGAGGCACGGAGCTGGTGGGGGGACTCGGGGACAGAGCCCGGGCGGACTCGCTGTGGGACGCGCCCGGTGGGGCAGGGGATGCTGGATGCTCCGGGGTCAGACCCAGGAAGGAGGAAGCTGGGGAAGCTTCTTGCCCTGGAGACAGTCGGCTCACAGAGAGGAGGCTCCCCCAGAGTCCTGCCTGGCTTCTTATGGAGCAGTCCCAGAGCGTCGCCCGGGGACCCCATGACAGACCCACTGTTGGACAGCTGTGGGGCCGGGGCCATTGCCAGGTGCCCTGGCCCATGGCGGTGAGCCCAGGGCTGGGTTCCGGGGGCGCTGTCCCAAGGCTGCTGACCTGAGCCCCTGGCTGGCCCGGGCTCAGGATTCCTCACAGGCCACAGCGCCACCCACTCCCCTGGGGAGCGGCTATAAACCTCTCCTGCTCCAGGGTGCTGACCCCGAGGGCCCGGCCCTGCCAGTGGCTGGTGTCTGGGGGCCACAGCTCAGCCGGCCTGAGCTCCCAGCCTGGCCCCGGGCCCCGGGAAGCAGCGGCTGCTCTGGGGCAGACTCCTGCACTTTCTGGGCACTAGCAGTGAGCTGGGGAATTGGATCTCAGCTTCCTCCAGCCACAGGAGAGGGGAGGCCAGGCCTTGCCCCCCAATGGGGGGTATTGGGAGTGGGGGGCTGAGCCCCCCCATGCCATACGTTCTGCACTGATCTGCTTCGGCAGTGACGTCAGAGCCGAGCTGGGCTGCGCACAGAGCCCCCCCAAGCGCCTGCGTCACTGGGCCTGCCAGCGGCTCCGGGGCTGGGGTCAGGTTTGTGGAGCCGGCGGGGGCGCAGCGCCGGGGGGCAGGCGGGGGCGCTCCCAGCTCCCAGCACTAATTACTCAGCCCCACGCTGCTGGCCGCCTGCTCGGGCCAGCCCTGTTTGCTCGCTGCCGCCAGAGGAAATTGCATGTGAGACACAGCACCTGCCCCCTCGGCGCAGGCCAGTGGCAATGGGGGGGGGGGGGCTGCTGGGGGCTCTGTGCTGCTCCCCCCCCGCTGTGCCCACAGCCCCTTCCCAAGGGGGAGCCCTCACCCCCACAGCCAGATACACCTGGGGGCCCAGAAGGCTGAGGAGGGCAAAGCCAGAGCCCTGCACCCCCGCAGCGTGTGCAAGGTGAGCAGGACAGGAACGCAGGACACCTGGGTTCTATTCTCCGACACCCCCGCCCCCCCGCATGTATTAATACCTCACAGCACTGACCCCAGTGTGGCACCAGGGAGCAGCTCAGCAGGGGGCGCTCTCCCCTGGCAGGCAGGGCTGGCCCCAGGGTGGCCCTAGGGGGCGCTGTGGGGCAGGGAGCAGGGTGGGGGCTCAGCAGGGGGCGCTCTCCCCTGGCAGGCAGGGCTGGCCCCAGGGTGGGGCTAGGGGCGCTGTGGGGCAGGGAGCGGATGCGGGGGGACACCGGGGTGCTCTCCCCTGGCAGGCAGGGCTGGCCCCAGGGCGGGGCTAGAGGCGCTGTGGGGCAGGGAGCAGGGTGGGGGCTCAGCAGTGGGCGCTCTCCCCTGGCAGGCAGGGCTGGCCCCAGGGTGGCCCTAGGGGGCGCTGTGGGGCAGGGAGCAGGGTGGGGGCTCAGCAGTGGGCGCTCTCCCCTGGCAGGCAGGGCTGGCCCCAGGGTGGGGCTAGGGGCGCTGTGGGGCAGGGAGCGGATGCGGGGGGACACCGGGGTGCTCTCCCCTGGCAGGCAGGGCTGGCCCCAGGGCGGGGCTAGAGGCGCTGTGGGGCAGGGAGCAGGGTGGGGGCTCAGCAGGGGGCGCTCTCCCCTGGCAGGCAGGGCTGGCCCCAGAGCGGCGCTAGGGAGCGCTGTGGGGCAGGGATTGGGGGTGTGACAGGCCTGGCCATTGGGCTGGGGGGGGCTGTGATGGCTGGGCCTCCCCCCTGCATGTGACCAGGGCTCTGTGGGAGGGGCTTGGTGGCCCTCAGAGCTAGAGCAGCTGGTGATGCAATGGGGAGATCCCCCCACCCCAACTCGGTGTCATCTGAAGCCCAGCCCCTCCCCCCACCCAGCCCCACCCAGCCAGTGACACAGGAGGGTTTTCACATGCTTTTAACAAAATTACCAACCAAATTCCACTATTCTTGGAATATAGAAAAACTGAGGGAAGGAGCCAGGAACGCGGGGTCTCGGCCGGGGGAAGGGGCCAGGAACGCGGGGTCTCGGCCGGGGGAGAAGGGGCCAGGAACGCGGGGTCTCGGCCGGGGGAGAAGGGGCCAGGAACGCGGGGTCTCGGCCGGGGGAGAAGGGGCCAGGAACGCGGGGTCTCGGCCGGGGGAGAAGGGGCCAGGAACGCGGGGTCTCGGCCGGGGGAGAAGGGGCCAGGAACGCGGGGTCTCGGCCGGGGGAAGGAGCCAGGAACGCGGGGTCTCGGCCGGGGGAAGGGGCCAGGAACGCGGGGTCTCGGCCGGGGGAAGGGGCAGGAACGCGGGGTCTCGGCCGGGGGAAGGGGCAGGAACGCGGGGTCTCGGCCGGGGGAAGGAGCCAGGAACGCGGGGTCTCGGCCGGGGGAAGGAGCCAGGAACGCGGGGTCTCGGCCGGGGGAAGGGGCAGGAACGCGGGGTCTCGGCCGGGGGAAGGGGGCAGGAACGCGGGGTCTCGGCCGGGGGAAGGGGCAGGAACGCGGGGTCTCGGCCGGGGGAAGGGGCAGGAACGCGGGGTCTCGGCCGGGGGAAGGGGCCAGGAACGCGGGGTCTCGGCCGGGGGAAGGAGCCAGGAACGCGGGGTCTCGGCCGGGGGAAGGGGCCAGGAACGCGGGGTCTCGGCCGGGGGAAGGGGCCAGGAACGCGGGGTCTCGGCCGGGGGAAGGGGCAGGAACGCGGGGTCTCGGCCGGGGGAAGGGGCAGGAACGCGGGGTCTCGGCCGGGGGAAGGAGCCAGGAACGCGGGGTCTCGGCCGGGGGAAGGAGCCAGGAACGCGGGGTCTCGGCCGGGGGAAGGGGCAGGAACGCGGGGTCTCGGCCGGGGGAAGGGGGCAGGAACGCGGGGTCTCGGCCGGGGGAAGGAGCCAGGAACGCGGGGTCTCGGCCGGGGGAAGGGGCCAGGAACGCGGGGTCTCGGCCGGGGGAAGGGGCCAGGAACGCGGGGTCTCGGCCGGGGGAAGGGGCAGGAACGCGGGGTCTCGGCCGGGGGAAGGAGCCAGGAACGCGGGGTCTCGGCCGGGGGAAGGGGCAGGAACGCGGGGTCTCGGCCGGGGGAAGGGGGCAGGAACGCGGGGTCTCGGCCGGGGGAAGGGGCAGGAACGCGGGGTCTCGGCCGGGGGAAGGGGCAGGAACGCGGGGTCTCGGCCGGGGGAAGGAGCCAGGAACGCGGGGTCTCGGCCGGGGGAAGGAGCCAGGAACGCGGGGTCTCGGCCGGGGGAAGGGGCAGGAACGCGGGGTCTCGGCCGGGGGAAGGGGGCAGGAACGCGGGGTCTCGGCCGGGGGAAGGAGCCAGGAACGCGGGGTCTCGGCCGGGGGAAGGGGCCAGGAACGCGGGGTCTCGGCCGGGGGAAGGGGCCAGGAACGCGGGGTCTCGGCCGGGGGAAGGGGCAGGAACGCGGGGTCTCGGCCGGGGGAAGGGGCAGGAACGCGGGGTCTCGGCCGGGGGAAGGAGCCAGGAACGCGGGGTCTCGGCCGGGGGAAGGAGCCAGGAACGCGGGGTCTCGGCCGGGGGAAGGGGCAGGAACGCGGGGTCTCGGCCGGGGGAAGGGGGCAGGAACGCGGGGTCTCGGCCGGGGGAAGGAGCCAGGAACGCGGGGTCTCGGCCGGGGGAAGGGGCCAGGAACGCGGGGTCTCGGCCGGGGGAAGGGGCCAGGAACGCGGGGTCTCGGCCGGGGGAAGGGGCAGGAACGCGGGGTCTCGGCCGGGGGAAGGGGCCAGGAACGCGGGATCTCGGCCGGGGGAAGGGGCAGGAACGCGGGGTCTCGGCCGGGGGAAGGGGCCAGGAACGCGGGATCTCGGCCGGGGGAAGGGCCAGGAACGCGGGGTCTCGGCCGGGGGAAGGAGCCAGGAACGCGGGGTCTCGGCCGGGGGAAGGGGCAGGAACGCGGGGTCTCGGCCGGGGGAAGGGGCCAGGAACGCGGGATCTCGGCCGGGGGAAGGGGCAGGAACGCGGGGTCTCGGCCGGGGGAAGGGGCCAGGAACGCGGGGTCTCGGCCGGGGGAAGGGGCCAGGAACGCGGGATCTCGGCCGGGGGAAGGGCCAGGAACGCGGGGTCTCGGCCGGGGGAAGGGGCAGGAACGCGGGGTCTCGGCCGGGGGAAGGAGCCAGGAACGCGGGGTCTCGGCCGGGGGAAGGAGCCAGGAACGCGGGGTCTCGGCCGGGGGAAGGAGCCAGGAACGCGGGGTCTCGGCCGGGGGAAGGGGCCAGGAACGCGGGGTCTCGGCCGGGGGAGAAGGGGCCAGGAACGCGGGGTCTCGGCCGGGGGAGAAGGGGCCAGGAACGCGGGGTCTCGGCCGGGGGAAGGGGCCAGGAACGCGGGGTCTCGGCCGAGGGAGAAGGGGCCAGGAACGCGGGGTCTCGGCCGGGGGAAGGGGCAGGAACGCGGGGTCTCGGCCGGGGGAAGGGGGCAGGAACGCGGGGTCTCGGCCGGGGGAAGGAGCCAGGAACGCGGGGTCTCGGCCGGGGGAAGGGGCCAGGAACGCGGGGTCTCGGCCGGGGGAAGGGGCCAGGAACGCGGGGTCTCGGCCGGGGGAAGGGGCAGGAACGCGGGGTCTCGGCCGGGGGAAGGGGCCAGGAACGCGGGATCTCGGCCGGGGGAAGGGGCAGGAACGCGGGGTCTCGGCCGGGGGAAGGGGCCAGGAACGCGGGATCTCGGCCGGGGGAAGGGCCAGGAACGCGGGGTCTCGGCCGGGGGAAGGAGCCAGGAACGCGGGGTCTCGGCCGGGGGAAGGGGCAGGAACGCGGGGTCTCGGCCGGGGGAAGGGGCCAGGAACGCGGGATCTCGGCCGGGGGAAGGGGCAGGAACGCGGGGTCTCGGCCGGGGGAAGGGGCCAGGAACGCGGGGTCTCGGCCGGGGGAAGGGGCCAGGAACGCGGGATCTCGGCCGGGGGAAGGGCCAGGAACGCGGGGTCTCGGCCGGGGGAAGGGGCAGGAACGCGGGGTCTCGGCCGGGGGAAGGAGCCAGGAACGCGGGGTCTCGGCCGGGGGAAGGAGCCAGGAACGCGGGGTCTCGGCCGGGGGAAGGAGCCAGGAACGCGGGGTCTCGGCCGGGGGAAGGGGCCAGGAACGCGGGGTCTCGGCCGGGGGAGAAGGGGCCAGGAACGCGGGGTCTCGGCCGGGGGAGAAGGGGCCAGGAACGCGGGGTCTCGGCCGGGGGAAGGGGCCAGGAACGCGGGGTCTCGGCCGAGGGAGAAGGGGCCAGGAACGCGGGGTCTCGGCCGGGGGAAGGGGCCAGGAACGCGGGGTCTCGGCCGGGGGAAGGGGCCAGGAACGCGGGGTCTCGGCCGGGGGAGAAGGGGCCAGGAACGCGGGGTCTCGGCCGGGGGAGAAGGGGCCAGGAACGCGGGGTCTCGGCCGGGGGAGAAGGGGCCAGGAACGCGGGGTCTCGGCCCGGGGGCAGGGGCCAGGAACACGGGGTCTCGGCCGGGGGAATCAGTCGCTGATGACATCACGTCCTGGGGGTCTCGCTCGTGGGCTCCTCCTCCGTTGCCGGCTCTCAGTGCTGACCTGATGTGGGGAGAGGGGGATCAGAACCCGCCCCTGCGCTGGAGCCCCCGGGGCGGGCACTGGCTGACATCCCAGAGGTTCGGGCCTGGGCTCAGCTCGTGGCAGGGGCACTGTGGGGCAGGGGCTGGGGGCTCCCAACCCAGGCAGGCCAGGGCAGGGTCCGGGACAGGCCTGTCCTGACAGTCGGGGTACAGGGCTCTCCCCCGGCTGGCTCCTGAGTGTCCGAGCAGCAGGGCCTCTGGCCCCCTGGGAGACGCCCCGGCTCCACCCGTCACCCCAGCCCCCCTACCCCCATGGCCTTTGCCGTCTTATCAGCCCCTGCCCCGATCGACACTCTCCCCTGTGGGTCGGGACCTCCGGCTGGATGTCAGCTGCCCCCGGTGTAGGGCCCCCCGCCCAGGCTGGCCCGGCTGCGCCTCGGCCCAGTGGGGGCCTGGCCAGGAATGGCACTTACCATGTGGGGAGCTCGCTGGCTTCTGCCTGGGCCCCATGGCTAGGAAGGAGGGAGAGAGGGCGGGTGAGCTGGAGAGGGAGACTGCCTGCATCTGCCCCTCCCCGAATATTCCCCCTCTGCCCCCCGCTGCCTGGCACCCCCACCCAGCCCCACTGGGGAGCCTGGGCTGGGCGAGCCGGTGGAGGAGGGGTCAGTGGCGGGCCAAGCGTGGAGCCAGGCAGCGGGGCAGCGAAGGTGCATGGGGCCCTCGGCTCAGGCCTGTGTGGCCCCCCGCCAGCCCCACCCCACAGTGCAGGCCGTGCCAGCCCTTCCTGCCTCCCTGTGGCCCAAGTCGCAGCCTCTGACCCACGCGGGCTCCGGGACGTTAGGCTGGGACAAAGTGGGAATTTTTTGTAATATTTTATGAGCCCTGTGTGTGCCTCAGTTTCCCCTCTGTGCTGCTTTGTTACCGAGTGGGTGGGAAAGGGCTGGGTGCTCTCGGGGCAGGGGGAGACGGGGCCAGGTGCTCTCGGGGCGGGGGGAGATGGGGCCGGGTGCTCTCGGGGCGGGGGGAGATGGGGCCGGGTGCTCTCGGGCCGGGTGCTCTCGGGGCGGGGGGAGACGGGGCCGGGTGCTCTTGGGGCGGGGGGAGACGGGGCCGGGTGCCGCTCAGCTGCTCAGCCCCTACCAGCGGAGCTCTGGAGGCGACAGCGGCAGATCCAATCCCAGGGCCCCAGAGGGAGAGGGACGTCCCACCTCTCCGCAGGGCAGCTCAACACCTGTCCTCAGCTGAGGGGGGCTCGTACCTGGGATTCGGACCACGGAGCGAGATGGAGACGGACAGAGCTTGAACCGGGGGGTCACTGCAGCTGGGCTGGGCTCTGCTGGACCCGTCACTTCTCTGGGCTACCCACAGGCTGCCTGTGCCGTGTGCCCAGCCAGGGACACACCCGCCTGTCTGCCCGCACTGGCCGGGTGTCCCTGCAGACGCTGGTGGGGGGGTGCTGCTCCCCCAGATTGTCCACGTCTCCCCCAGGGTCTGTCCCAGACTCGCTGCCCGGAGCTCCCGGGGTGGGGCAGGGGGGCTGCAGGCCCAGGGGCCCAGTCTCAGGAGGCGGTGAGGCCGCGTGGCTCACCCTGGGGGGTCTGGCCCACTGAAGGGCTCCTCCCAGGGACGGTTCCCAGGCTGGGGCGTAGCCCAGCCCTGGGGGCCATGACAGAGGGTCAGACATGCCCCTGCTGAGACCAGCCCAGCGGCCCCAGCACTAAGAGACCAGGGGTGAGCTCAGGAAGGGGGTTGATAGACGGGAGAGGGGTCAGGGAAGAGCCGTGGGAACGATCGAAGCGTTAGAAACCGGCCTCAGCGACACGCCGGGAGCTCAGACTAGGCAAAGGGTGACGTGATCCCAGCCAGAGCAGTGGCTGCTTCTCCGCCTCGGTGGGCTCCGGGCCCACCGGTAAATGTCGCGACCCAGTGTGACGAACTAGGACTGTTGTTAAGGTTTCCCTGAGTACTGTGTGGGTGCCTCGGTTTCCCCTATGCAGTGCTTGAGTATCTAGGTGGTGGGACGACGGTGCATGATTGTTACAAAGCCCTAGAAGGCAGGGGTGGGCAGAGGCCTGGACACAGAGAATGGCCCTGTCTCCTGGCAACAGATGGCCCGGCCCCTCCCCTGCAAAGGTGAGAGCTGAAGGTGTTGGAACAAAGGGATCAGGCGACCTCCTGGCCCGGGAAGGAGACAAAGGGGGAGGAGGGGCTGGAGAGTTGCAGTTTGGAGCTGGCCGGAGAAGAGGGGAGAGAGGCAGACAGGGTCTGGCCTCCCTGCCCCGTTCGGAGCTGTGGGGTGAAATGCAGGGAGCCCCGAGCTGGGGTCTAAGCTCCCTGCCCCCCGGAAGGGCCCGGCTGAGGGGTCCTGGATGTACTGACAAGCTCCGGTTGGACTGTGTTCCTGGCATCTCTAATAAACCTTCTGTTCTACTGGCTGGCTGAGACTCCCAGTGAATCCGGGGAAGAGGGGTGCAGGGCTGGACTCCCCCACACTCCGTGACACCCAGTAACTAGTCTGGGGGCGGGGGCCCTGGGGTGGTTTTGAACAGGTCCTGCCCCTCCAGGGGGGTCGGGGCCTGCCCAGCTCCTGTGCTGTGGGGGGGTTGGTCTTCTCTGCTCTGGGCCTTGCACCTCGGGGTGGCAGCGCCAGCCCCTCAAACCCGGCCTACCCCAACGGCCGTCGTCATGACAGCCTGAGTGGGGCAGGGGCCTGAGGTGCCAGGACGAGCCTGGCCTGTCCACTTTTCGCCATGCCCCCCCCCGAGGCCTGTCCCCAATCTGGACGCTGGAGGCTGGCCTGGGGAGCCCAGGAGCTGTGGGGAGCCATGGACCCGCGGGCGGAGGGGGCGGGGGGCGGGGACACAGGCTAGGGGCTGCTCTTGGGCTCCCCCACCCTGGGCAGGTGAAGGGGCACAGCCTCCCCGGCCCAGCTCCGGCTTCTGGCTGGGCCAGGGGGCGGGGCCACGGGGGAAGGGGAGGGGCAGGGGCCACGGAGGGGGGGCCTCATGACCCCCCCCCCCCCCCATCTTTAGGAAGAATCCGTAGCCCCTGGCAGGGACCAAGAGGGATCCCGGCCAGCCCCATGGGACAGCAGCTGCCACACGACCCTTCGACACAGCCTGGGACCGACCCCCGGCGGTGGGGGGGTCCTGCTCCGGCAGTGCCGCCACGGGAGCAAACGCTGCGCTCGGCGGGCAGGCGGAGGAGGGGCGAAGGCGAGCCGAGGGCTGGAAGCCGAAGCAGGACAGCGCCCCACTGGCAATGGGGGTCGGTGTTTAACGGGGAGGTAATTAGCCTTTGGACAATCCCCCGGGGTCGGGCAGATCTCTGGCACTGACAGCTGTTCAGTGCAGCCGGCTCTGCTCTGGGGCAGGTCTCTGGCCGGGTCATCCGGGGGGCAAAGCACATGGTCACGGGCCCTGCTAGCCGGGGGCCCTGGGCGTCTCTGACCAGCAGGAGGAGGCTGTTACCCTCGTGTGGCCCGGGGTGACTGTCCCTCACCCCGTCACTCACCTTCGGCCCCCTCTAGCGCCTCTGGCCTGTCCTCCTCGGCTCCAGCGTCTCCTCCATCCCCGCCCGCAAACCCGTCCGTGTCGTCCTCAGCCAGTGAGTCTGGGAGAGCGAGGGAATCCCAGAGTCAGCACCCACGCGGGGGGAGAGGGGGAGCCTGCCCCATCCTCCCCACTGAGGGTCCCTGGCCAGGCCGCTCCAGAGAGCCCAGCAGGGCGGAGGTAGGGGCAGCCGGAAGGGAGGCTCCGGCCATGCCACCTGTGCCCAGCTCAGCCAGTCCTGGGGTCCCTGCCAGGCAGCCTGCCCCCAGCACACAGCCAGGGGCAAAAGCCGGTACCCACGGCCGGGGAGGGGCAGTGCTGGCAGCCGCTCCAGGAGGCTGAGATCAATGCTCTGCCACCCCCTCCTGTACCCCATCCCCCCGCCTGAGCCCGTACACCCTAGGCCCCACACCCCTCCCCGGGGGGCCCCTGCCACAGCTAACACCAGCCCTGTCCCCACCTTGGTGCATGTCACACAGACTGGGCCAAGGAGCAGCTCTGCCCACCCCGCACAGCACCCAGGGCCGGGGCTCGCACCATGGCCCCAGGGTGACCTGGCGGCACCACGCCCCCTGTGACGTTCTGAGTGTAAAATAATCTCTCATTGAACGGTGACACAGGGCCAGAAAGAGTAATTCACTCCCAGACTGACCTGCCCAGGGCCGGACTCTAAAGACTGGTTAGGAAGAGATGGAAATGAACAGGGCTGGGAAATGCAGCCGGCATTGTTAGAGCTAGAAGGGGAGCTGTTTGCTCAGGGCTTGGGATGTCAGCAACAAGTCTTGTCTGCGGCTTTGATTCAAAGCTCAGAAAAGGAGGATTAACACTTAGGAAGACACTGGAGTGAAATAGTATTATTGTCTCTATGGCTCTTTGAAGGGTGTGGTAACCTGTGTCTGAACTGTTAATGGGTAAATTATCCTGTGCTAATTGCCAGGATGTTTGGAAGAAGGACAGTTCAGCCTATTGTTTTCTCAGGCCAAAAGGCCGCTCGAAATGTATAAAAACCCTGGGACACGATCCTTCTTCATCTCAGATCTGCTTTGGGTTTCAAGACGGGAAAACCCTGAGCCATAAGGATTGAGATCCCCAGTCACTGACTGGAGTCACCCTGAATATGGACGTTGGACAATAACCTATGGACTATTTCTAAAAGGACTTTTGGCAACTACATGTATCTGGATCTCAAGAAATTGAATTCAAGTCTGTCTGTATATTGATCTTTCAACCAACTGTCTCTCTTTTCTTTTTTAATAAATGTTAGTTTAGTTAATAAGAATTGGCTATAAGCGCGTATTTGGGGTAAGAGCTAAGTTATCATTTGACCTGGGTCTGGGGCTTGGTCCTTTGGGATCGGGAGGACCTGTTTTCTTTTACTGGGGTATCAGTTTTCATAACCATTCATCCCCATAACGAGTGGCACTGGTGGTGATACTGGGAAACTGGAGTGTCTGAGGGAATTGCTCGTGTGACTTGTGGTCAGCCAGTGGGGTAAAACCAAAGTCCTCTCTGGCTGGCTGGTCTGGTGTGCAAAGGACCCCCAGCCTGGGCTGTAACTGCCCTGCTCTGAGCAATTTGTCCTGAATTGACACTCTCAGAAGTGTCCCATCCAAGGCAGCATCGTTACCCCCTCACCCCGCGGTGCCCCCGGGTCACCTGTCTGGAATTCGATGGTTCTCAGCATCTCGGCCAGGGAGTCCACATTGACAGAGAAATGGTCCATCTTCTCGTAGCCGGGCTCCGGGCGGCTGCTCATCGACACCTTCGACATGTCCGTGATCCTGCCAGGCAGAGCCGGGCGCAGCTCAGCCTCACACATCTTCCCTGACTTCATTCAGAGCCATGGCAGAACCCCGAACCTGTGACTCCCTGACACCCCTGCACAGCCCGACCAACCCCCCTGCCCCTCTGGGGTTGGGGGGCACTGGCAGGGCTGTATGTGGGGAACCCAGGGCTGGGGTATCACGGGGCTGTGGGGCGGGATTGGGGGCACTGGCAGGGCTGTGTGTGGGGAACCCAGGGCTGGGAGGGGGCTGTGGGGCGGGATTGGGGGCACTGGCAGGGCTGTGTGTAGGGAGCCCAGGGCTGGGAGGGGGCTGTGGGGCAGGATTGGGGGCATTGGCAGGGCTGTGTGTGGGGAACCCAGGGCTGGGGTATCAGGGGGCTGTGGGGTGGGATTGGGGGCACTGGCAGGGCTGTGTGTAGGGAGCCCAGGGCTGGGCGGGGGCTGTGGGGCGGGATTGGGGGCACTGGCAGGGCTGTGTGTAGGGAGCCCAGGGCTGGGAGGGGGCTGTGGGGCGGGATTGGGGGCACTGGCAGGGCTGTGTGTGGGGAACCCAGGGCTGGGGTATCAGGGGGCTGTGGGGTGGGATTGGGGGCACTGGCAGGGTTGTGTGTGGGGAACCCAGGGCTGGGGTATCAGGGGGCTGTGGGGTGGGATTGGGGGCACTGGCAGGGCTGTGTGTAGGGAGCCCAGGGCTGGGCGGGGGCTGTGGGGCGGGATTGGGGGCACTGGCAGGGCTGTGTGTAGGGAGCCCAGGGCTGGGAGGGGGCTGTGGGGCGGGATTGGGGGCACTGGCAGGGCTGTGTGTGGGGAACCCAGGGCTGGGGTATCAGGGGGCTGTGGGGCGGGATTGGGGGCATTGGCAGGGCTGTGTGTGGGGAGCCCAGGGCTGGGGTATCAGGGGGCTGTGGGGCGGGATTGGGGGCACTGGCAGGGCTGTGTGTGGGGAGCCCAGGGCTGGGAGGGGGCTGTGGGGCGGGATTGGGGGCATTGGCAGGGCTGTGTGTGGGGAGCCCAGGGCTGGGCTGGGAGGGGGCTGTGGGGTGGGATTGGGGGCACTGGCAGGGCTGTGTGTGGGGAGCCCAGGGCTGGGGTATCAGGGGGCTGTGGGGCGGGATTGGGGGCACTGGCAGGGCTGTGTGTGGGGAGCCCAGGGCTGGGGTATCAGGGGGCTGTGGGGCGGGATTGGGGGCACTGGCAGGGCTGTGTGTGGGGAGCCCAGGACTGGGAGGGGGCTGTGGGGCAGGATTTTTGTGCTCACACCCTCCCAGGGACACAGGCATCACCTCACGGGATCCCGGGCAAGGTCCATCCAGCCCAGTGTCCCGTCCCCAACAGCCGCACCAGCTGCTGGGGGAAGGTGAGAGCCCCATGGCAACAGCTGTGGGACAACCTGCCTGTGATGAAGTGGGGATATTTTGTAATATTTCTATAAATCCTATGTGTGCCTCAGTTTCCCCTCTATGCTGCATTGTTACCCAGTGGGGAGGGGGGCTGGGCACCCCCAGGCCAGCTCAGGCACAGATGGGCATGGTGCCCAGGCGTCTGGGACTACGTGGGTCATTGGGAAGGGACTGGCTGAAGCCAACCCCATATCAATGGCAACGCAGGCAAATCGAATTGCTGGGACATGGACACCTGGCCCCACCTCTCGGCAGGAGCTGAGCAACATCTCCCCAGCTGGGGAGCAAAGGGCTGGGAGGTGTGAGGGGGGGATAGGAGCCGGGGGCTGGAAGGAGTCTGGGGCAGGGGGACAGACAGAGCGTGAACCCAGGGGGTCACTGCGGCTGGGCTGGAACCGTCAGTTCTCGGGGCCCCGAGGACACATCTCCCCCAGGGTCTGTCCCAGCTGGACTCGCTGCCCGGAGCCCCCTGGGTGAAGCCGGGGGGGTGCACCCCACAGGTCCAGTCTCAGGAGGCGGTGAGGCCGCATGGCTCACCCCGGGGGAAGAGAGACCCGGGGGGTCTGGGTCACTGCAGGGCTCCTCCCAGAGACTGTTCCCAGGCTGGGGCATAGCACCCAAGGACCCCCAGCCCCCCCCAGAGGTTTCTCTCTCCTGCTCTCTCCCCCCCACCCCCACCCCCCAGACTTACTTTTGAAGCAGCTCCTTGGATTGCTGCAGGGAGGGAGAGGCAGAGAGCGCGGTTAGCGTTAGCACCTGCTCCTGGAGCCCCCTCCGCCCGCCCCGAGCCCACGGCCTGCTCCACCAGCCTGCAGGCTGGCCCGGGCTTGGCCCCGCTCGGGCTGGGGGCAGGCTCAAGACCAGGTTCCCCTCCCAGGCGGCCTGTGGGATGAGCCGCCCTTGGGCGTCACCGCTCCACCAAGCAGGAACTTCTGGCTGGGGGCAGGGGCCACCGCAGGCGCCCGCGGCCTAGCAGACCCTGCCTCCGAGCCCTTGCCCAGGCCTTGTTCCAGGAGGCTGGTGCCCACGGCTCGGCCCAGTCCCAGCGTGGAGAAGCCCCTTGCCTGCCCGCCCCTCCCTGCACACACCTGCAGGTACGCGGCCATCTGGGGCTCCTCCATGGCCTGGATGGCCGACTCCACCAGCTTGGCGGAGATCTCCAGGTGCTCCCCATACTGGCGGATCAGGGAGCGCACGTGGGTCACACGCTCCTCCTGCTCCCGGCTGACGCGCTGCACCAGCTCCTTCCTGCGCTCCTCCAGCGTGCTGTACAGGGAGTCGAAACGCTGGCTCAGGTGCTGCTTCTGCCGCCGACTGTTCTCCTGCAGGGGGAGCCGCGCGCACGTCACTGGGGGGGCTGGGGGCCTCCCCTCCTCCAGCCCCACAGTAACCCCCGCGAGGGAGCAAAGGGGCCAGTAGTGGGGGCTGGGAGCCAGGACTCCTGGGTTCTCTCCCCAGCTCTGGGAGAGGAAGGCGTCTAGTGCTGGGGCGGGAGCCAGGCCTCGTGGGCTGGAGTAGTCGTCTGGTCGCTGACTTGCTGTGGCCGTTCCCTTCTGTTCTCCAGAGCCGGGAGATCAGCCCCCTGACCACTGTGCTGCTCTGGCCAGAGACCCCACCCAGCGATTCCTGCATCAAGCCCCGTTGTGCTGGCTGGGCCCCAGCGGATCCGCTACAGACGCCCGGCCTGTGACAAAGTGGGAATGTTCTTAATGTTTTCTCCGAATACTGTGTGTGCCTCAGTTTCCCCTGTGTTACTCGAGTATCTAGGTGGCGGGATAAGGATGTGTGATCATTGCAAAGGCCCCTCAAGGGCAGGTCTGACTGCTCATAGGAACGGCCAGACTGGGTCAGACCAAAGGTCCATCCAGCCCAGTGTCCTGTCTCTGACAGCGGCCAGTGCCAGGTGCCCCGGGGGGAATGAACAGAACCGGGAATCAGCAAGTGACCCATCCCCTGTCGCCCATTCCCAGCTCCTGGCAAACAGAGGCTAGGGGCTCCAGCCTGGCTGCCTGGGCCCAGAAAACAGCAGACACGATCCTGGCAAATGATGGCCGGCTCCCTCCTCTGCCGCAGCCAGGCGGAGGAGTTGGTGCAGCCCAGGTGACCTGCTTGCTGGGGAAAGAGCCAAGCGACGGAGGAGGAGCAATGGGGGTGAGGAGACCAGGCAGCTGGAACTGGTCAGTCTCCTGCTTTGAGACTCAGAGCGGGGAGCCCAGGGCGCTAGGCCCTGGATCCCGCTAAGATGGACTTTGCTGCTGTAAGCAGGGTCTGGATGATTTCTCCCGACAGCCAGCAGAGAGCGGGAGAGACGTCAGGGGCAGAGACTTCACATGAACACACCTGCTCTGCGTAGGTCTCTAGCAGACAGAGCTGTGCTGCTCAGCGTGATCCGCTCTGGCCGATGTTGGGTACAAATCACGGTGGTGCTGCCTGCAGGGGGAGTGACGTGCTGCTACCGAGGTTGTTGTCTTTACTGTATGAATAAAGGGGAGCAGGACTGCTTAACCGGTCCCAAATGAGGGGTCACCCTCAGCTGAAAGGACCTCGTTAAGCCAGGGGCTCGAATGCCTGCGCCCTGGAAGGTAAGAGGGGTGGGGACAGGGGTCTCAGCCGGGGAGCGTGGCCGCTTTCCAAGGGTCCCTGGTCAGCGTTAACCTGTTCCTCCCCATTGCTTAAAGCTAGCGCTAAAGTGGCTTCACGAGGAGTCTTCTCTTATGGTAACTGCTCAGAGGAGCTGAACTCACTCGCGGGGGGCAGTGTCTCCTCCCAGCAGGGTGGCACCCCAAGGACACGCTGCAGAGGTCACAGCAGGGTGGCAGGAGGTGGCCGGTGAGTGGAACCGCGGCTGGTGGGGCAGCCACAGACAGTGCTCTGACGGCAGAGGAAGCAAAGTACCTTCTTCCTTGGTGGGGGGGAACTCACACAGCTGCACCTCTCTGACCAAGGACAACCCCTGTGAGTGGGGTGCGGTGAGGGAGCAGAGGGGGGCACAGGAAAGGAGCTTTGGGTTGTAGGAGTCTAGAACACAAGGCAGAAGGCTCTGCCCCATGCCCTCTGGGGTGGGTGTCCTGCTCACAGTGGTGTGTATGAATCCTGCTTGCGGCATTTTCCCTAGTAACCATCGAGTTTCCCTCCTTTCATTAAAAGTTTCTTTTCTACACTCAGACTCTGTGCTTGTGAGCAGTAGCGTAGCCGGGGGGGAGCAGGGGGAGCGGCCGCTCCCCCTATGAGGAAAAGCGGCGCTAAGGCGCCGCCCGAGCCTCGCTAGGGCAGCGCTTTAAAAGGCCTGCGGCTCCTGCCGCTGCGGGGAGCCACGGGTCTTTTAAAGCGCCCCCCCACCCCCAGCCCCGCTGCCGGAGCCTGAGCGGCGAGTGGCTCAGGTGGGCAGTGAGGCGGCTCCCCGCTCATGCACTGAGGCGGGGGGCTCGCCACGGCTGCCCTCCGGCTCCCCGCTCAGCAGCTCAGCAGCTCAGCGGGGAGATAAGGAACAGCCGCGGCGAGCCGCCCCTTGTCTCCCCGCTCAGCAGCTCAGCGGGGAGACAAGGGCAGCCGCGGCGAGCCGCCCCTTGTCTCCCCGCTCAGCAGCTCAGCGGGGAGACAAGGGCAGCCGCGGCGAGCCGCCCCTTGTCTCCCCGCTCAGCAGCTCAGCGGGGAGACAAGGAACAGCCGCGGCGAGCCGCCCCTTGTCTCCCCGCTCAGCAGCTCAGCGGGGAGACAAGGAACAGCCGCGGCGAGCCGCCCCTTGTCTCCCCGCTCAGCAGCTCAGCGGGGAGACAAGGGCAGCCGCGGCGAGCCGCCCCTTGTCTCCCCGCTCAGCAGCTCAGTGGGGAGACAAGGAACAGCCGCGGCAAGCCGCCCCTTGTCTCTCCGCTCAGCAGCTCAGCGGGGAGACAAGGAACAGCCGCGGCAAGCCGCCCCTTGTCTCTCCGCTCAGCAGCTCAGCCGCTGAGCGGGGAGGCAGCAGGCAGCTGCCCGCCATCCCCCAAATCTTGGCGCCCTAGGCGACTGCCTAGGGTCGCCTAGTGGGCGCGCCGGCCCTGCCAGCGGCTCCAGTGGCGGCGCTTTAAAGGGCCGGGGCTCCGCAGCGGACCTTTACAGCGTCGCAGGGTGAGTGCAGGGGGAGGGGGAGGCACCTTTTTATAGCGCCGCCCCCCCTGTGCTCAAGACCTGGCTACGCTACTGCTTGTGAGTGGGGAAGTTTTGCCTTTCAGAGGCGCCCAGGGGTGGGGTGTAATTTTCCCAGGTTACTGGGTGGGGGCTCGAGCCGGTTCTGTGTTGGATCTATGAAAAGGAACTGCTAGATATTGAACCTGGCCCTGGTTGCTGCCGGCTCCACCTGGCAGAAGGGTTACACTGAAAATCACTGCTCCCTGTGCTAACAAGCTCTGTTCTCCGCAGGGTTCCCAACGACTGATAACCCGGCTGTGTCCCACGCTGGCTGGGTCACTGCTGGCTGCGGCGGGGGGGCAGGGCCCTTTGGGGGCGTGAGGCTCCCCAGGGGTCCCGTCCAGGGGGGTCTTGCTGCGGGGAGCTCCCGGGGTGAGCCGGGGGCTGAACGCTCCGAGCCCAGACCCAGGAGGCTCCTCGCCCTGGTGACAGGTGCCCTGAGGGGAGACGCTGCCCCGGACTCCTGCCTGAACCTCACTCAGAGCCGTTCCAGCGCCCCGAGCCTGGGACTCTGTGACATAGAGACCCCCCACCCGCAATTCCTGCATCAAGCCCTGCCTTGCTGGCTGAGCCCCAGCGCATCTTTTACAATGCCCGGCCTTCGTAGACAGGCCCCAAGGGCTGGAGAATCTGCTACTCCCCCCGGTCAGTCGGTGCAGTGGTTAACTACCCTCTGTCCTGGATCCACAGGGTCAGGGCTACGCCCCAGCCTGGGGACAGTCCCTGGGAGGAGTCCTTCAGTGGGCCAGACCCCCCCCCCCGGGGTCTCACACTTCCCCCTCCTCCACTGAACTTCTGGGCTTCAGCCCCCTGCTTCTCAAGTCTCTGAGGTCCCTTGGGGGAGGTCTACTCGCATTGGCCACTTTGGGTTCACCCCAGTCCCACTTCTGGGGCACCTCCACAGTCCCTCTCCCAGCACCCAGGCTTAGGCCAGTCCCCTTCGGGTCTCTCCATCCCCAGACCGACTGGCCCCAAAGTGATCTGCCCCTTCGGCATCCTGTCCACTACCCACGGTCTAGACTCGTAGGGACACTTCTCCTGGAGTTGTTCCGACCCAGCCAGGTTACAGAAATCCTCCAGCGCAGTGACACCCTCCCCACCCCCCATTTGTGGGGAGATCGTCCCAGCAGGGGGGTGGCTTCCATGTAGGTCAACCCCGGGGTCTTCTGCACACCCCAAACCTTTTCCCATAAGCCTCAGGTGCCCATTCAGACTAGAGCAGTGGAGCCTAGTTGAACTGTTCCTAGTCCCCAGGATCGACTCCGTCTGGCTGGCTGGGTGCCCCATGGCTCTGGGACCGAGCAAGGGGGTGAGACACGGAGCCGGGTCACAGGGTCAGCCTGGTTCGATCGCAGGCTTCTCAAAGGCAGTTTGATATCCCGCCCCTCCTCCAACATGGCAAGAATTTGGGATCTAGGTTCCCGGTGGAACGGGCATCCCAGGGCCTTTCCCCACTTTCCCGTCAGTGGGTCCTCTCGCCCCTCAGCTTCTCCAGCCCCTGTTCACGCTTCCGCTGCTTCTCACGGGCTGCTCCAGCTCCCAGCACTTCAAATCCATCAATGGGGAACCAGGTCGTGAGGACGCCGTGCTGCTGCCCCCATTACTGCAGGACCCTTCTGGAACCTCACTTGGGCCTGGAACCTGCTTCTTGGACTGACCGTCCTTCTCCAGCCGGGCAACCAGCGGCCCCTTGTCGGGTTTCCCAATATTTAACCCTCTCTCCCTGCACCGGTTAGCGACGTCCCTCTTTAGGGAGGTGGTTATACCCCATTTTCTTACTGTTTCCTTTAAACTAGCCTTGTTTTACTGTTGCAAATCACTTATTGCAAAATGCTATTGGTGCATCCAGAATCCCACCACTGCCACCACCTGTCACGGCTGCACAGAATCAGTGCTAGGGCCTCAGCTTGGGAACAGTGTCTGGAAGGACTCTTCAGTGGTCCAGACCCCCTGGGGGCCTCACCCTTCCTTCAGTGTAGGCCACATGGCCACAGCGCTTCCTTAGACTGAACGTCTGGAGCTCCAAACCTCCTGCTTCACCCCTTGAGCTCTGTTCAGTGACTGTAACTGAGCCAGACCCTGGGGGAGATGTGTCCTCTGCTCAGGGATCAGGGCCCCTCGCCCAGCGTCTGCGGGACACTCACCCAGCGGGTTTGTTAGTCACACGGCCCAGGCAGCCCCTCGGGGCCCCGAGAACTGATGGTTACAGCCCAGCCCAGCTGCAGTGACCCCCTTGGTTCACGCTCTGTCTGTCTCCATCCAATCTCCTGGGTCAGACTCCAGGTGAGAGCCCTGCCCCCGACTCCTTCCAGCCCCCTGCTCTTAAATCCCTCTCCCACTAGGGCATTGGCTGCCTGGTGTCAACGTCCCGGTGACTGGATCAGCCACTGATCTGGGGTCAGCCTCGTCCAGTCCTTTGTAAGGACCCACCTGGCTCAGACTGCTGGGCGCCGTTCCCACCTCCGTCTCTTAGCCTGTCCTGAGAGCAAACAGTCCCTTTCCCGCCACTGCTACATAAAGGGTAAACTGAGGCACACGTCAGCATCATAAAAATATTACAGAAAATTCCCTCTTTGTCCCCCCCTCACTGTTAGACATCTGCACCTGGTTCCCAGATTGAATTCGGGTAGCGCCCGCTCCCAGCCGGCTGGCGTCAGACTCTGGCAGATGGAAGAGATGTCTGCCCTCACAGATCTCTTCCCACACCGGCACGAGCAGACCCTGAGCAACTCACCTGTCAAGTGTCTCTTTGGCGAGACAATCAGACCCACCTCCTCCAGGCTCTCCGCAGCCGGCGGATTTTCTAGCCCTCTGTCCTGTTCCCTGAACCCTTCCCAGTCCATCAACCCCCCGTTGGCAGAGCAGGGCCCAGATCCCGGCTCCCTGTCCCTGTCTGGAGAGAAAACACCCTCGGCCAGTGCACCTGGTACGTGGACGGAGCGACAGCGTCGCACGGGGCTACGCTGGGCCGGCTGGTTTCTCCCAGGGGCCCTTCCCTGTCTTCCTGGCTTGGCCCCCAGCCCCACGGCACCTGCTTTCCCGGCTCGGCCCCCAGCCCCACAGCACCTGCTTTCCCGGCTCGGCCCCCAGCCCCACGGCACCTGCTTTCCCGGCTCGGCCCCCAGCCCCACGGCACCTGCTTTCCCGGCTCGGCTCCCAGCCCCACGGCACCTGCTTTCCCGGCTCGGCCCCCAGCCCCACGGCACCAAGGCTGAGACCATAGTGGGGTGGGCCTGGCATTTGGCTAGGTTACAAGGGACGTTGTGCCCCGGGGCCCCACCCCCAAACCATGCGGGCCGTGCTGCCCCGGGGCTATTGACCTCTCCCCTGACCCCGGCAGATCTGACCAGCGGGGATTTGATCTTTGCTGCCAGGTCCCTGGCGAAGACCCTGAAGAGCCATGGGCAGCTCCCAGTACGAGTCCACCCCCATCCCCCGCGGGAGGAGAGCTCCCACGGCCTCTGGCTGCTCTCGCCCCATGCGGGGGCCGCGGGGGACCCCTCACCTCGATGGCCTTGCAGATCTCCTCCATCTGGGTCACGATGGCCTGGATACGGTCATTCCCAGCCACCAGCATGGCGACGCCGTCGCTCAGCTCGCTCTGCCACAGATGGGGGATGGGGGGGTCAGTGCTGGGCATGGGCGGGGGGCAGCCCCCCCAGCAATGAATGGGTGGGGAGCTCAGCAAGCCCGGACTGGGCCCTGCAGGCTCCCTGCCAGCCCCCCCTACTCCCAGCCCTGTGCCAGGAGCCCCACAGAGCCTGCACCTGGGGCAGCTCTGGCCTCTCGGCGCCCGACCTGGGGGTGGGCTGGCTGCCCCCCTCCTGCGGCTCCTGGGCGGGATCAGGGCAGCTCGAGGCCCGTGTGATGAACTAGGACTGTTGTTAATGTTTCCCTGAGTACTGTGTGGGTGCCTCGGTTTCCCCTATGCAGTGCTTGAGTATCTAGGTGGTGGAACAAAGGGATCAGGTGACCTCCTGGCCCGGGAAGCAGACAAAGGGGGAGGAGGGGCTGGACAGTTTCAGTTTGGAGCTGGCCGGAGAAGAGGGGAGAGAGGCAGACAGGGTCTGGCCTCCCTGCCCCGTTTGGAGCTGTGGGGTGAAATGCAGGGAGCCCCCGGGCTGGGGTCTAAGCTCCCTGCCCCCCGGAAGGGCCCGGCTGAGGGGTCCTGGATGTATTGACAAGCTCTGGTTGGACTGTGTTCCTGGCATCTCTAATAAACCTTCTGTTCTACTGGCTGGCTGAGACTCCCAGTGAATCCGGGGAAGAGGGGTGCAGGGCCGGACTCCCCCACACTCCGTGACAGCCCCCCACGGCCACGTGGGCACCAGCCGCAGCAGAGGGGAACCGGGGACTCTCCCCCCCGCCCCGTCTCCTGCGCAGCCCCAGGTACCTTCTGGCGCTTGTAGACGCTGGGCAGCGGGGCCACCTCGCAGTCCTTGTGGGCCCCGAACACCTTGCACAGGGAGCAGGTGGGGGCCTCGCAGCTCAGACAGTAGATGTTGATCTTTTCGTCCTCGTGCTCGTCACACATCAGCTGCTGCTCCGCCTTGCCGTGCAGGGGCCTGGGGGACAGGCACAGCATGGGCCCTGCTCCCCACAGACCCCCCTGCCGGCACCCACCCTCCCTGTGCCCCGCAGGGCCCGGAATCGCCCCACGCCCTCAGAAAACCCCCACGGACCCCCCTGCCAGCCCCCGCCCTCCCTGTGCCCCGCAGGGCCCGGAATCACCCCACGCCCTCAGGAAACCTCCACGGACCCCCCTGCCGGCCCCCACCCTCCCTGTGCCCCGCAACCGCCCAGCAGGGCCCGGAATCGCCCCATGTCCTCAGGAAACCCCCACGGACCCCCCTGCCGGCCCCTGCCCTCCCTGTGCCCCGCAGCCGCCCCCAGGGCCCGGAATCGCCCCACACCCTCAGGAAACCCCCACGGACCCCCCTGCCGGCCCCCGCCCTCCCTGTGCCCCGCAGGGCCTGGAATCGCCCCACGCCCTCAGGAAACCTCCACGGACCCCCCTGCCGGCCCCCACCCTCCCTGTGCCCCGCAACCGCCCAGCAGGGCCCGGAATCGCCCCATGTCCTCAGGAAACCCCCACGGACCCCCCTGCCGGCCCCTGCCCTCCCTGTGCCCCGCAGCCGCCCCCAGGGCCCGGAATCGCCCCACACCCTCAGGAAACCCCCATGGACCCCCCTGCCGGCCCCCGCCCTCCCTGTGCCCCGCAGGGCCTGGAATCGCCCCACGCCCTCAGGAAACCCCCACGGACCCCCCTGCCGGCCCCCACCCTCCCTGTGCCCCGCAACCGCCCAGCAGGGCCCGGAATCGCCCCACGCCCTCAGGAAACCCCCACGGACCCCCCTGCCGGCCCCCGCCCTCCCTGTGCCCCGCAGCCGCCCAGCAGGGCCCGGAATTGCCCCACGCCCTCAGGAAACCCCCACGGACCCCCCTGCCGGCCCCCGCCCTCCCTGTGCCCCGCAGGGCCTGGAATCGCCCCACGCCCTCAGGAAACCCCCACGGACCCCCCTGCCGGCCCCCACCCTCCCTGTGCCCCGCAACCGCCCAGCAGGGCCCGGAATCGCCCCACGCCCTCAGGAAACCCCCACGGACCCCCCTGCCAGACCCCGCCCTCCGTGTGCCCCGCAGCCGCCCTGCAGGGCCCGGAATCGCCCCACGCCCTCAGGAAACCCCCGTGGACCCCCTGCCAGCCCCCGCCCTCCGTGTGCCCCACAGGCACCCCACACAGCCCGGAATCACTCCACACCCTCAGGAAACCCCCGCGAACCCCCTGCCAGCCCCCACCCTCCCTGTGCCCCGCAGCCGCCCAGCAGGGCCCGGAATCGCCCCATGCCCTCAGGAAACCCCCATGGACCCCCCCTGCCAGCCCCTGCCCTCCGTGTGCCCCACAGCCACCCCACACAGCCCGGAATCGCCCCACACCCTCAGGAAACCCCATGGACCCCCCCTGCCGGCCCCTGCCCTCCATGTGCCCCACAGCCACCCCACACAGCCCGGAATCGCCCCACGCCCTCAGGAAACCCCCGCGAACCCCCCTGCCGGCCCTCAGGGGCCCCCCGCCCTCCGTGTGCCCTGCAGCCACCCCACACGGCCTGGAATCGCCCCATGCCCTCAGGAACGCCCCCACACCCCTGCCGGCCCTCAGGCCCCCACCCTCCGTGTGCCCCACAGCCGCCCCACATGGCCCGGAATCGCCCCACGCCCTCAGGAAACCCCCGTGAACACCCCCTGCCAGCCCTCAGGAGCCCCCACCCTCCATGTGCCCCACAGCCGCCCCGCATGGCCCGGAATCACCCCATGCCCTCAGGAAATCCCTACTCGGCCCCCTCCTGGACCCCTCAGGACCCCCCTGGACCATCTTCCCCTCCTCTCCCCTCCCAAGCCCTTGGGCCCCCCGGCCCCTGGCTGGGCCTCTGCCCGCACCTGCTGGACTCCTGCTTGTAGATGTCGATGATGTTCTCCACCAGCAGGTTCCGCTGCAGCCCGTAGACGCCGTGCCGGTCCAGCACCACCTCGTGGCGGCAGGACGGGCACCGGAACCGCCCCCCCGACGACACCGAGCTCGAGCCCCGCGACTGCCACAGCGGGTTGGAAGCCTGGCAGGGAACGGGCACCAGTCAGGGGGCGGGGCCGGGTGGGAGACCCAAATACTCCCGCCCAGCCCTGGGCACCCGGCCTGGGGTCGCCCCCCCAGTGCCTGGACCCAGAGCAGGCTGCGGGGCACCGCCCGGGCGCCTGGCACAGACACAGCAACACCCGGGGAAGTGTGGGGCAGAGTCACAAACTCCGGCCAGGGCAGCAAAGGGGCCAGCTCTGCCCGGCTCAGGGGAGCGAGACCCATCGATAGCCTAGCCAGCCCTGCCCACGGCCCCACCCACCGCCCTGCCAACCCCGCCCACAGCCCCGCCAGCCCCGCCCTCAGCCCTGCCAACCCCGCCCACGGCCCTGCCCACGGCCCCACCAGGGCTATGCCAGCCCCACCCACATCCCGGTCAGCCCCATTACCCCGCCAGGGCCACACCAGCCCCGCCCTCAGCCCTGCCAACCCCGCCCACAGCCACACCCACAGCCCTGCCAGCCCCGCCCATGGCCCCACCAGCCCCGCCCATGGCCCCACCAGCCCCGCCCACAGCCCTGCTAACCCCGCCCACAGTCCCACCCACAGCCCTGCCAGCCCCGCCCACGGCCCTGCCCACGGCCCCACCAGGGCTATGCCAGCCCCACCCACATCCCGGTCACCCCCATTACCCCGCCAGGGCCACACCAGCCCCGCCCTCAGCCCTGCCAACCCCGCCCACAGCCACACCCACAGCCCTGCCAGCCCCACCCACAGCCCTGCTAACCCCGCCCACAGCCCCGCCAGCCCCGCCCTCAGCCCTGCCAACCCCGCCCACGGCCCCGCCCACAGCCCTGCCAGCCCCGCCCATGGCCCCACCAGGGCTATGCCAGCCCCACCCACATCCCGGTCAGCCCCATTACCCCGCCAGCGCCACACCAGCCCCGCCCTCAGCCCTTCTAGGCCTGCCCAGGGCTCTGCCGGGGTGGGTCCTTAGTAACAAACGCAGTCTGCTCAAGGTGTGTAACAAGCCCCAAACCAAAACCCCGGCCCCCACCCCGCTGAAGCCCCGTCCTGTCCCCCCCTGTGCATTGCCCCGGGGAGGGGATGTCAGTCACATCGTGTAACCCCCCGGGACTGGCACGCGGCCCCACCAGGGAACAGCGCCGGGACCCAGCGGGGGAGAAGGGCCTGACATGGCTGTATAGGCCCAGGAGAGCCCCTGCACCGGGACCCACCCTGCGGGCCAGGGGCCTGCCAAGGGAACGAGCCGCGGCCAGGATGGGGCAGTCCCCCAGGCAGAGCCAGCGACACGAGGCCGCCACGCCCTCACTCCACCGTGCCAAGTACGTGCCAGTTTCTCCATGGTCACAAGCCCCTGCGAGGCGTGGCCGGCAGGCCGAGGGTTATGGGATGGCTGGTATGAAGACACAGGCCGGCCCCAGGCCTGTGGAAATCTCGCTTGGTACAAACAGATCTGAACCAGTGCTGGCGTGACACCAGGTACTAGGCCTTGCGGGTGGACAAATGACTGAGGCTGAAGCAGGCCACCAGCTCGTCACTCCCTGCACCCTAGCGCTTCTCGCCCAGGCTCGTCTCCCCAAGCCCCAGCCAAATGAGCAGCCCGGACTGAAAGATGCTTCCCCTGCGAGTCCCGATGGCCAGGCCTCAGCCCACAGTGGGGAAACTCACCACCAGCCTGTGACGTCACTGACATAACCTGTGACCATATAGATCAGTGATGCAACCACTGTTATATATCTGCTGCAAGTACAGTACAAAGGTTGTTGTGTGAGGTGTCTATGGAAAGGTTATAAGAACATAAGACCATAAGAAAGGCCGTACTGGGTCAGACCAAAGGTCCATCCAGCCCAGTATCCTGTCTACCGACAGTGGCCAATGCCAGGTGACCCGGAGTGAGTGGACCTAACAGGTAATGATCAAGTGATCTCTCTCCTGCCATCCATCACCCCCTTCTGACAAACAGAGGCTAAGGACACCATTCCTTACCCATCCTGGTTAATAGCCATTAATGGACTTAACCTCCATGAATTTATCCAGTTCTCTTTTAAACCCTGTTATAGTCCTAGCCTTCTAGTTATGATTTGCCAATTGTTATTGTGCTGTCTGTGTGTGTGTATCATGTTTGTAGTTGAAGTTATGAATATTGGCTCTGTACTGGTATCTCAATGTGTTTTGATTCTAAGAAGCATTAGTGAAGCATTTGGTCAGCTACTTGAGAAAGGAATTTGCAAATTAAGTGCCCAATCAAGAAACACTTAACTGACAATGGGCCTTGGAAGATTCCAATCCACATGAGGAGTCTTCCTGGGGACCTTCAAGTTAGCATGTGAGCAATGGCCGCCTGTAAAGAAGTGAGACATGCATAGACATGTGACTTGCCCATGTGGCTCCAAACTCCATTTTGCTGTAATTTTCCACAGTGAGGACAAAGAGGTGTCCTTACACCTGGAAGAGACTATAAAAGGCAGCTGCCTCATCTCCATCTTATCTTCAATCCTGCTTCATACCTCTGGAGGGACTTTGCTACAAACTGAAGGTCTGAACAAAGGACTGAATGACCCATCCCAGCTGGGGATGTTCTCCGGAGACTTGTTTTGAACCTGCAGTTTATTCCATCTCTGCTGCAAGCCTGAACCAAGAACTTTGCCATTACTGTATGTAATTGATTCCATTTAACCAATTCTAGTTCTCATCTATATATTTTCTTCCTTTTATGAATAAACCTTTAGATTCTAAAGGATTGGCAACAGCGTGATTTGTGGGTAAGATCTGATTTGTATATTGACCTGGCTCTGGGGCTTGGTACTTTGGGATCGAGAGAACCTTTTTTCTTTTACCAGGGCATTGGTTTTCATAACCATTCATCCCCATAACGAGTGGCGCTAGTGGTGAGACTGGGAAACTGGAGTGTCTAAGGGAATTGCTTGTGTGACTTGTTAACCACTTGTTGCCAGTGGGGCAAAACTGAAGTCTTCTCTGACTGTCTGGTTTGGTTTGCCTTATTAGTAAAGGAACTCCAGCTTTGGGCAGTAACTGCCCTGATTTAAGCTATTTGTCCTTAATTGGCACTCTCAGTTGGGTCCCACCAGAACCAGCATCATTACAGTACAGGAATCTTGGCATTTAGCCGTGAAAGCAATATGGTAGTGTGCCTCAGTTTCCCTTTTTTCATCCAGCACATCAGGTCTGGAGTGTCTTTTCCCCCATGAAAAGTTCCAATACTGCTTACAGGCATTAACTGTGAAACGTCAGTATAACAAGACCTTTTTAACACAAAGTGTGTTCTTATGTATCACTTTTACATATTCAAGCAATTTTTCAAAAGATTAGGCACATTGTAAATGGACACTTGCAATGGATTTGTTGTTATTGCTAATGGTAATTTTTGTAACTAATGTGTTGCTATTACCAAAAACTGTAAAAATGTACAATCACCTTTGTCATGCCACACCTTTGGCTTAATATCATTGGGGTTCTGGCATTTTAGGGTTAACCTGTGACTTCCCTTTGCAAAATTAAGTTCTCTCTTTCCTCCTTGTCCTGAAGGATCAAACCCTGATTTCTCTTGCTTACCAGAATGTACTGGCTGATAGCTGTTAGCACAGAGATCGCACAGCCAATTAGCAAGTTTTTCCTTGCCCAGGCAGGCAGGTAATTTGCATCAACACAGACACTAGCTTTTAGATTCTCAGCTGCTACCAATTTTAAGGCTGGACTCTGTAAGACAGAGTCGATACCACACAAATCCAAAGAGTCTGAGGGTGAGTTTTCTTGCTCTCCCCTGCATCCTTAAGCTTTCAGCCATAAAACTGTTCTGCTTTGAAACACCAGTAACCAAATCTGTCCTCAGCCCCTGAAGCCCAGACTGCTCCCTCACAGAATCAGCATGGAGACATTCCTCTCTCAACAGCCTCGTCTCCCCAACAAGCTGGCCAAACTCAGCCACTTGGCTATAGGGCTCTTCAACTTTCTGAAGAGCTCTAACTCCATCTGAGACCTTCTCAAAGCCATCCACACTGGATCTTTCCAAAGGAAAGTCAGTGGATCCATTCACCACAGAACATTTCTGGCTGTTAGGAACTGAAACTTCCTTGATCAAATCTCTTCCACACCCTTCAGTTGCAGCAAACCGCTTGCACAGACGTCAGGAACCTGAACAACGTTCTCTTCAGGAATCTTTCTAAGCACCAATTCACCTTCACCTTGCTCCACAGAAGCACTGTTCTGCTGAGCCACTACCAACTCCTGAGCTTCACTTACATCCAGAATGCCCTTTGGCCCATCAGCCTGATTCCTACACAATCCCCTTTCAGGCAAACTGTGAGATTCCACAGTCCCAAGGTCAGAGGCACTCTCCTTCCCTTCGCCACACACAAGTTCAGGAATCTTTTCCTTCTTGTTACAAGTTTCCAAACTGTCAGTGGGTAACACAATTAAATCACCTTTCTGCTCTCCTTGTGCCCTGGCTAGGGTATCACCCTGATTAGCCAGAGTCACTACACCTTTTCCCAACAACACCCTAACAACAGGCAAAATACAAGCACCAGAATTGTTTGGTCTCTGGGATTTTACCATGACACTAACTGGATGCAACCTAGTTACAGTGCCCTTCTCCCTAGCAGACACAAACTTGGGACCCTTCCCTTCCTGGGCTTTAGTTGAATTTAGAACCAACTTTGAGACAACTGCACTATTCTCAACCATCACAGGCTGAGAGGCACCTTCTGTCTGCTCCACAGACAAAGAAGAGCTGGAGACACCTTCTCCTTTACCAGACACACAGCTTGGGATCCCATTTCCCTTGTCCCAGCACACAGGGCTGTTCACAGACAACTGCTTGGAGACTGAGGTAGCTTCCTCCATAGGCAAGTCAATACCCCTGACAGACACAGACATTTCCTTCACGGTCACAATTCTCCACACAGGAAACAGGTAAGGTATAGGGACACTCATCTTCCACTATCCTCGCCTTCCCAAACTGCTGCCTAGACAAAGCCATCAGCTCACAAGGCTGCCTAGGCTCCTCCAGACTTTCCCTACCAGGCACATTGCCACTCCCAACAGACAAACCGCTGCTTTTCTCACTCCACTGAGCTACCTCCAGCAAATCACAGTCACCCATCTCAGGTTCACTTTGACAAGCTGCACTAGCCAACAATCCATCACCAATCAGAACTCTGCCCTTTCCTTCCTCAGCCAGGGCTTCCACCTGACCAGCCACTTTAACTGGCTCCTGAGAAACATTTCATAAGAACATAAGAAAGGCCGTACAGGGTCAGACCAAAGGTCCATCCAGCCCAGTATCCTGTCCACCGACAGTGGCCAATGCCAGGTGACCCGGAGTGAGTGGACCTAACAGGTAATGATCAAGTGATCTCTCTCCTGCCATCCATCACCCCCCTCTGACAAACAGAGGCTAAGGACACCATTCCTTACCAGTCCTGGCTAATAGCCATTAATGGACTTAACCTCCATGAATTTATCCAGTTCTCTTTTAAACCCTGTTATATTTCCCTGACCCCAGGGCCGGTGCAAGGAAGTTTCGTGCCCTAGGCGAAACTTCTTTGCACCAGCCCTGCCCCCCCCCCCCGCTAATGCCGCCCCCCCCCCGCAGCAGCTAACCCCCCCGGCAGCCCCCACTCCCCCGTGGCAGCAGCTCGGCCCACCTGTAGGCCGCGGCGGCAGGCTTGGCTGCCTGCCCGCGGTGGCCCCCCACCCGACCCCCACGGTGGCCAGCCCCCCCACCCGTGGCAGCTCACCTCTGCCGGCAGCAGCAGCTCCTCGGCGGCGTTTCGGCGGCCACCGAATCGTCGCTGGGAGTCGCCACCCCCCAAATTCTGGCGCCCTAGGCAACCGCCTAGGGTCGCCTAGTGGGCGCGCCGGCCCTGCCTGACCCATGAGATCTTTCTGTGCTTGTTCTAATTCCAGATTCACTTCTGAGACATTAGACAGATCTTCAGAAACTTCATTCACAGCTAAACTGCTTTTTTGCACAAAGCTATTTTCCACCAGGTTAGAATCCCCCTCTCCCTGGCCATAGCAAAACTGGTTAAACACAGAAAACTGCTCAGAGTAAAACAACATATCAACATAGTTGTAAACTGGACTTTCAAGAGGATATAATTTCAGCTGTTCTTCCATCACTTTTCTGATTTGGAGCTGAAGTCTGGTGAGTCTTCTGTTGCATCTGGCGAATCCTCTCCTCTCTCTCAGCAGCTTCTCTTTTGAATTCAGCATTCCTCTCTTTGGCTTCTTTCTCTAGCTTGCTTCTCTCTCATTCGAATTTCTGCCAGGTTTTGTTCATGTTCACACTGCAGGCTGTCTCTCAGGGCTTGCAGTTTCATTGCTTCTGCTGATGCTTTCTGGCTCATGGTCACTGATCTCTAACCCAACCGAACTCTCAATACCAAAATTCAAATTTGGATAGCGTGGGGTTCTGACCCAAAGCTTAATTGACCTGGTTCTGTGGCTCCTAGCATGACTATGCCACTGTAACGAAGCTGCCTCTGGTGGGACCCAACTGTGAGTGCCAATTTAAGACAAATTGCTTAAAGCAGGGCAGTTACAGCCCGAAGCTGGAGTTCCTTTACTAATAAGAACGAGGAGTCCTTGTGGCCCCTTGGAGACTAACAAATGTATTTGGGCATAAGCTTTCGTGGGCTAAAACATACAGTAGGAAGATTACACACACACACACACACACACACACACACACACACACACACACACACACACACACACACACACACACACACACACACACACACACACACACCATGAAAACATGGGGGTTGCCATATAAACTCTAAGAGACCAATCAATTAAGGTGAGCTATTAGCAGGAGGAGAAAAAGAAAAAAAGCTTTTGTAGTGATAACCAGGATGGCCTATTTCAAACAGTTGACAAGAAGGTGAGAGTAACAGTAGGGGGGGAAAACATAAAATGGGGAAATAGTTTCAGTTTGTGTAATGACCCAGCCACTCCCAGTCTTTATTCAGGCCTAATCTGATGGTGTCCAGTTTGCAAATTAATTCCAGTTCTGCAGTTTCACGTTGGAGCCTGTTTTTGAAGTTTTTTTGTTGAAGAATTGCCACTTTTAGGTCTGTAATTGAGTGACCAGGGAGGTTGAAGTGTTCTCCTACTGGTTTTTGAATGTGATGATTCCTGATGTCAGAAGTGTGTCCGTTTATTCTTTTGCGCACAGACTGTCCGGGTTGGCCAATGTACATGGCAGAGGGGCATTGCTGGCACATGATGGCATATATCACATTGGTAGATGTGCAGGTGAATGAGCCCCTGATGGTGTGGCTGATGTGATTAGGTCCTGTGATGGTGTCCCTTGAATCGATATGTGGACAGAGTTGGCATCGGGCTTTGTTGCAAGGATAGGTTCCTGGGTTGGTGTTTTTGTTGTGTGGTGTGTAGTTGCTGGTGAATATTTGCTTCAGGTTGGGGGGCTGTCTGTAAGCGACGACTGGTCTGTCTCCCAAGATCTGTGAGAGTGAGGGATCGTCCTTCAGGATAGGTTGTAGATCTTTGATGATGCGCTGGAGAGGTTTGGGTTGGGGGCTGAAGGTGACGGGTAGTGGCGTTCTGTTGTTTTCTTTGTTGGGCCTGTCCTGTAGTAGGTGACTTCTGGGTACTCTTCTGGCTCTGTCAATCTGTTTTTTCACTTCAGCAGGTGGGTATTGTAGTTTTAAGAATGCTTGATAGAGATCTTGTAGGTGTTTGTCTCTGTCTGAGGGATTGGAGCAAATGCAATTGTATCTTAGAGCTTGGCTGTAGACAATGGATCGTGTGATCTGGTCTGGATGAAAGCTGGAGGCATGTAGGTAAATATAGCGGTCAGTAGGTTTCAGGTATAGGGTGGTGTTTATGTGACCATCGCTTATTAGCACTTTAGTGTCCAGGAAGTGGATCGCTTGTGTGGATTGGTCCAGGCTGAGGTTGATGGTGGGATGGAAATTATTGAAATCCTGGTGGAATTCCTCAAGGGCTTCTTTTCTGTGGGTCCATATGATGATGGTGTCATCAATGTAGCGCAAGTAGAGTAGGGGCGTTGGGGGACAAGAGCTAAGGAAGCGTTGTTCTAAGTCAGCCATAAAAATGTTGGCATATTGTGGGGTCATGCGGGTTCCCATAGTGGTGCCGCTGACTTGAAGGTATACATTGTCCCCAAATGTGAAATGGTTGTGGGTGAGGACCACTGACTTCCTGAGGAAACTACCATCCATTGGTGATCTTCCAGAAAACACCAAAAGTCTTCTCTCTCTGTCTAGTTTGGTTTGCAAAGGAACCCCAGCCTTGCTCTGTAACTACCCTGCTTGAAGCAATTTGTCCTGAATTGGCACTCTCCGTTGGGTCCCATCAAGGGCAGCAGTGTTACACCACGATATACCCATACAGCTAGCAACATCTTAATCAGGAATCAGAACCTCTCCATAGACACCTCACACGGCAACCTTTGTACAATATTTGCTGCACATCCATAACAGTGGTTGCACCAATGATCCACACGGTCACAGGTCATGTCAGGAACGTCCCAACCTGCTCCTTGCCTGTCTCGCGCTCTTGACTTACCATCAAAGCCTGAACAACCTGCCCTGCATTGGCCCCGTGAGATGAGATGGCCACAGCCTGGCCGGCTGGAGGAGACAAGGCCCTGCCAGCTAAAGCCCCGTCCGATTTCCCCAGCTTTCCTCTCCACTCTGTCCTCCGCCTTGGCTCCAGCTGGTGCCCCCTCTTCACACAGCAGGACCGCAGCCAGGGAACCCTTTCCGTCCCCCCACGGCCAGGGCAGTGATGAAAAGGAGACGCTGGTATTTTACCGCCAAAGCAGAGAGACTCTCGCGTACGTTTGTGCTGCACAATCGCTCAGTTTCCGTTTCCGCACAAACACTTCTTTGAATTTCTTGTTTGTTCCTGTTTGAGCAGGAACCTTCCAGGCTTGGAAAGAGGGGGGTGGGGCGGGCGGGGGGGGGTGTTTGCCAAGGACCCAAGCCAGCCACGGGCTCCGGAAACCCCCCGAACCCGAGTGTCACTGTTCTAAGCTGGGCCAGCGACAGCACCAATAAACACCGTGAACGCTTTCGGCCCTTGAGATCAATACAACAGGCCTCGGCCCCGGGAGTGGGGGCTGCTCAGAGCAGCCGCTTGTGGGGGGCCCAGCCAGTGCCCCATGGGGGAAAGCCAGCCGCCCCTCGCTGAAGGGCCAGCACGACCCCCGGGGGCAGTTGACTGACTCGCACGACCCCCATGGGACATGGGGCTCTCGCCACGGGGCCGGAGACACGACGCACATGGCCCAGGGACGGGGGGGTTGCAAGCAGGGCTCACCGGACGCGCGGCCAAGAGGCATCTGCGGGGGGACACAGGAGCTGGGATTCTGGGCAGGCAGCTCAGAAAACCTGTGGCTGAGCCATTCCTGCTTCCCGGCCACGGCGACCCCGGAGGGGCAAACTCGCCGTTCAGGGAGCCCCCGGCCTTGGCCGAGTGGGGAGAACATGGGAGCAGGTCAGGGGGCTCAGACACGGATTGGGGCCCATGGGGCTGGGGTCCCAAGCCCAGGGCCAGCTGTCAGACCAGTGGGTCGAACCGGGCCGGGCCCCCCACAGCCCCAGAATCGGGCCCGTGGGCCCCTCACGGGAGCAGCGACCCTGCAGACCCTCCAACCAGGGTGGGGACGAGGGGCTGGATGGAGCCTGGTTCTGATCCACCTGCCCATTCCCAGGCCAATCTTCCCACCTCCCCCCGGCAGGAGCTGAGGAGCCCCCCCAGCCCCGAACCTACCCCCCCCAATCCACAGGCTGCACCAAAGAGCAGGGCACCCCACAACCCGGCGTGGGGGCCCCTTGAGCAGCAGCCGCAGCAAACTGCCCGGTAGCCCCCTGAGCACAGGAGCAATCGGTGTCGGAGCAGCCTGGTCCCCCCCCCCCCCGCAGCCTGGCCCCCCAAGCAGCCCCCATCCCATCCCATCCCCCAGTGCTGCTCCCCGCCCCCCCAGCCCCCATCCCACCCCCCCAGTGCCGCTCCCCGCCCCCCCAGCACCCATCCCATCCCCCAGTGCCGCCCCCATCCACCCACCAGTGCCGCTCCCAGCCCCCAGCCCCTATAGCCCCCCCCCCCCCCCCCCGGCCGCGCGCTCACCTGGAAGATGTCGTTGGCGCATTTGCGGCACAGGTTGTGCTGACAGGGGAGGATCACCACGGGTTTGCTGAACATCTCCAGGCAGATGGGGCAGATCAGCTGCTTCTCCAGGCTGTCCATGCTCTGCGAGTCCCCCAGCATGGGCTTGAATCCCACCGCAAAGTTCATCCCCGCGGCCCAGCGCTGCCCCCGCAGCCTGCCCTGTGCCCCCGGGTCGGCTCCCGCCGGCTCTGCCCGGCCTCCCCTGGGGCTGTCTGGCCCTGGCCTGCCCTCGCCCCGCCTGTGCCCCTAGCCCCGTGCGTCCGTCTGCCCCAGCGCCGCTCCCCTGCCCGTCTGACGCGCTGCCCGCTCCGGCCGCGGCCCCGGAGCTGAGCGCGGGCGCTAATTTTAGCAGCTCCGTGTGCCGGGCCACGTGGGCCCTGTGGAATCCCAGAGCCAAATTTATCCCGGGCCGAGGCTGCAGCTGTCAGCAGCATCCGGTGACACTGAGTCACGCTGCCTTGCTGGGGCCTGGCTGCAGCGGGGAGCCCCCGTACTGCTGGGGGGCAGCTGGAGAGCCAGGCGCTGCCCCAGACCCAGCCACGGGCTCCGGGGCCTGGCTGCAGCGGGGAGCCCCCGTACTGCTGGGGGGCAGCTGGAGAGCCAGGCGCTGCCCCAGACCCAGCCACGGGCTCCGGGGCCTGGCTGCAGCGGGGCGCCCCCGTACTGCTGGGGGGCAGCTGGAGAGCCAGGCGCTGCCCCAGACCCAGCCACGGGCTCCGGGGCCTGGCTGCAGCGGGGAGCCCCCATACTGCTGGGGGGCAGCTGGAGAGCCAGGCGCTGCCCCAGACCCAGCCACGGGCTCCGGGGCCTGGCTGCAGCGGGGAGCCCCCGTACTGCTGGGGGGAGCTGGAGAGCCAGGCGCTGCCCCAGACCCAGCCACGGGCTCCGGGGCCTGGCTGCAGCGGGGAGCCCCCGTACTGCTGGGGGGCAGCTGGAGAGCCAGGCGCTGTCCCAGACCCAGCCATGGGCTCCGGGGCCTGGCTGGATGCCCCGGCTCCCACTGGGCCCGGCCTGTGCTGCCGGGGGCTCTGGGCCAGGCTGGTGATGCTGGTCCTGGCAGGCCGGTGCGCTCCTTCCCATGGCAGCCAGGGGCCCTGTGGTGCTGCCCTGAGCCATGGGGGAGGAAGGGGCCCCGTGCAGCGGGGTGACCTTGGAGGGCAGCCTGCTCCTTGGGCTCAGCAGGGGCAAAGCCCGGAAGGGGAGCAGCCCCCGCAGGGCTGGGCCCTGCCCCGATTTGCTGTGGGGCCAGGCCGCGAGGTACTGCAGGGAGAGGAGGCAGAGGGTGTGACAAACTAGGACTGTTGTTAAGGTTTCCCTGAGTACTGTGTGGGTGCCTCGGTTTCCCCTATGCAGTGCTTGAGTATCTAGGTGGTGGGACAATGGTGCATGATTGTTACAAAGCCCTAGAAGGCAGGGGTGGGCAGAGGCCTGGACACAGAGAATGGCCCTGTCTCCTGGCAACAGATGGCCCGGCCCCTCCCCTGCAAAGGTGAGAGCTGAAGGTGTTGGAACAAAGGGATCAGGTGACCTCCTGGCCCGGGAAGGAGACAAAGGGGGAGGAGGGGCTGGAGAGTTGCAGTTTGGAACTGGCCGGAGAGGAGGGGAGAGAGGCAGACAGGGTCTGGCCTCCCTGCCTCCCTTTGGAGCTGTGGGGTGAAATGCAGGGAGCCCCAGGCTGGGGTCTAAGCTCCCTGCCCCCCGGAAGGACCCGACTGAGGGGTCCTGGATGTACTGACAAGCTCTGGTTGGACTGTGTTCCTGGCTTCTCTAATAAACCTTCTGTTCTGCTGGCTGGCTGAGACTCCCAGTGAATCCGGGGAAGAGGGGTGCAGGGCCGGATTCCCCCACACTCCGTGACAGAGGGGGACCAGGCCAAGCCGATGGGGCCTGTGCTCCCAGGCCTGCTGGGTGGGCCCTGCCGCGAGGCACCCCTGGGTTCAGGGGCTGACATTGCTGCAGGGCAGTGGGCCGGGCTCTTGGGGACTCTGTGCCACACACCAGGGCCACTGCACCTGTAATTCCCCTCAGGGGCCAGCAAGGCCTGTGCGCTCGGGCCCCAGCCCCCCAGCCAGGGCCCCCTTGGGAACCCACCATCCCCTCCCTCCTGAGGGGCATTGCCAGGCTGCACAGCCGCTGCCTTCTCTGGGCTCTTCCCAGCAGACAGGCTGGCCAAGCGCCCGGCTGGTTCAGCTGACAGCAGAGGGCCTGCCCACCCGGGGGCATTAGCACCTCCATTGTCAGGGCAGAGCCTCCCACTCTGCTGGGCTGACTCCAGCCCGGCCTCAGCCCCGTCCCGGGGGAGAAGGGAATCCCTTCACGCCGGGGCAGCAAAACACAGAGCATGGGGAAACTGAGTCATGCGACGTGGTCATTAAACTAGTACCAAAATTCCCACCGCCTGCCCCCAGCGCCCCTCACCCCCAGCTGGAACCTCACCCTGATACCTGGCTCTATGCAGACTGTCAGGCAGGGTTGGGTCCTGCAGCGGGTACAGTGTGTGCTGGGCACAGAGAAACCTGCGGCTCCCTCCCAGTCACCCTGGAGCTGCGGTGCAGACCCCCCCATGCTGAGCAGAGCCCTCCTGGCTTAGCCTCCTACCCCCAGCTGGCCTGTCACGCCCAGCCCCTGCCCCGCAGATGTGCTCCTGCCCCATGCTGACTGCCAGGAGGGGACTGGCTGTCCTGTCCTGTGCGTGGCCCCACTCACTGAGAGCTCTCAGCCTGGGCGCGGCAGGGGACACACCGGCTAGCGGGGCACCCCTAGAGCCGGCCACCATAGCCCAGGGAGGCTGAGCAGGGGACCCCAGCAGGAAGTGAGAGAGCTCAGTCCCAGCCATGCGCTAGAGCCAACAGCGAGCAGCACTGGTGAGCCAGAGCGTCTGCCCCCCCAACTCCCCCCCAAAGGGGAACAGCCTGCCAAGGTGCCTGTTCCCTGCCCCCCAACTCCCCCCCAAAGGGGAACAGCCTGCCAAGGTGCCTGTTCCCTGCCCCCAGCCTCCCGCCACCCCAAAGGGGACAGCAACGTGCCAGGGCATCTGTCCCTCACCCCCAGACTCCCCACCACAGGGGAGAATGGTCTGCCAGCCTGAGGTGGAATAAAGGGGCCATTGACCCCTGGGACACTGGCAGACCAGCCAACCTGTGCATGTCCCAGAACAACCTAACGGGGGACACTACAACTGTGAGCACGACAACCTACTGGGATGTGAACTTTGAGGCGCTGTAGGAGCCTAGCACTTGTCAGCTCCTTCGCTGGGAGTGACAGAAATCAGGGGGCGATGCTGCGTCTTTGGCGGTTTACCTGCATCCGCTCAGAGGTCTACCAAGGGGATCTAATGAGCTTGCAGATGCTAAATCCTGTCCCTGTCCCATAAGGCTTCATGTCTGTACTGTATTGACTTGGAGGCCAGAGGGGATATTGTCATTTACCCGGGACTTGTGGGGTAATGATATGATCTGCCCTCGGCTCTCTTTGAAGCCTGGGATTCCACAGAGGAGCTCCCCGGTGAGCGGTCTCGCTAGTCCAATGTCTGCTGCTGAAGGTATCGTCTGAGCACGGACCCACTGAATAGGGGTCACAGCATGTGACTCGCTGCCATCAAAGCCCAGGTGTGGGGCTGCCTGTCAGCGCCCAGCCTGCAACTAGGAAGGAAGCTTCAGGCCTGAGCCGGCCAGCTCGGGTCTGCTTAGACTGAACCCTTTACATGGAGTCCAGAGAGACTCTTACAACTCCGCAGCCTCACCATCTCTGCCACGAGCCTGACCCAGGCTGGTTAACCACAGCAACGCTCGTCCCTCTTTTCCCCGGTTAGCTGCAGTGACTGGACACGATCCGAGGCACACACTGACCTGGGGATCAGTGTTCGGGCCTTTGGGATTGGTGAACCCGGAGGCAGATTACGGTTTTGTGGGGCCCTGGGCCAGAGCAAGAAGAGGCCCCTCCCCACCCCTTCCGCCTGCAGTCTCCCCCCTCCCCAAACTCTTGCTGGGAATATGGGGTCGGGGCACGGGGCCTTCCCCCACTCCCCAGCAGGAGCAGCAGGCAGGCAGGCAGAGTGGGTCAGGGGTGCCCATTTTTCCACCCCCCCCCCCCCCCCATTGGCCGTGGCCCCTGGGCAGAAGCCCCTTGGCCCACAGCTAAGCCACCACTGTGGGAACCTCACATATGGTGAGCCAGGTTTTCAGTAACCTCCCACCCCCCCAATTACACTTGGCTGTCGGCTGTGCTGCAGAAGCCGTTTTGTTACTGGCCTGGTGACTCTACTTGTAGACAAACCCACCGGCTTTGGGGCTGGCTGCTCTGCTCCATGCAGTCGGCCTGCGCGTGGTGTGACGGAGTAGGGAGCAAGATGGATTTGACCTGAGAGGCTTCTGGGGGAGGTTCCCTAAGACAGGCTGCATCGGGAATGTGAGACTTTACCTGGGGCTGTAACATGAGCCAGGAGGGGGTTGGGAGGTGACACCTTTGGCTGGGAGAATGGTAAAAGGCTAGAGGAGGGGCCCCGGGGGAGGGGAAGAGCCTGCTGGAGGTTTGGCTGGCTCTTGGTCACTTTGGAGCTGGGTGGTGAAACGCAGGGAGCCCCAGAGCTGGGATCTAAGCTCCCTGCCCCCCAGAAGGGCCCAGCTGAGGGTCCTGGTCATACTTACAAGCTCTGTTTGGACTCTTTCCTGACAACCCTAATAAACCTTCTGTTCTACTGGCTGGCTAAAAGTCACATTAAATCCTGAAAAGAGGGGTGCAGGGCCGAACTCCCCCACACTCCGTGACACATGGCATCCCCCACGTGACCCATCCAGGCACCGGTCACACTCCCAAACCCCATTTCCCACTGTGCCGGCATGGGGGGGTTTCCTGTTTTCCCTGTTGCCTATGGGGGGTTTCTTGGTTCCTAGGGGTTGCATGCAGAGGGGGTGGGACTCAGTTTCCCTGGGTGTTACGGGTTTAATGAGGTGATGGGAGAGGGAGTTTGTTGTTACAGGGGACTGGGACTGGACCTGGTTCTGGCCAGTGGGAGAACAATAGGCTGCGAAGAGAGGAGACCTGGGGGTCTAACCAACCAGTTCCAGCCACGGGGCCAGAGGCGAGAAGAGGCCCAGAGGACCCTGTTTACAGGGCTGTTTACCTGGAGAGAAGACAATGGACAGAGGCGGGGCTTGGGGCCAGTGATATCCACAGCCCGGCTGGGAAGCAGGGGGGCTCTGGGCTGGAGAGAGGGAGCAGGCAGAGCCCACCGGGATACAGGAGAGAGCTGGATGTGCTGGGCTGGGGGGAGGCCAGGCCTGAGGCCCAGAGAGTTTCCTGTGCTGTGTTCAACGCTCAATAAACCCTCCTGTTTGACGCTGGCTGAGAGTCACTCTGGGCTAGAGAACAGGGTTGCATCGTCCCCTTCAGGGGTGGAGGTCGGGGGGTCCAGTGTGTGGACTCCCTGAGGGGCCCATGGCGAGAGACAGGCGTGCTAAGGCTCAGAGAGGTGCAGCTCCAGGAGGTGGAGGGGCTGAATCCCGAGAGAGAGTGGACCCCCGAGAAGGGCTGTCTCACTGAAAGGGGCACCCCCCACGGACCGCAAGGGGCCAAGAGTGGGCACGAGACACCCGCCCCTACCAGGCAGCTGCCGGATCCTCACAGCGCACTGTTCACAATGCTGCGTCACGCCCTCCCCGAGGACCAGCCTGTTAGAGGGCCCCAGCAGGGGGCCCAGGGGGAGGTTTCAGGCAGCCCCACGCCTGTTTGCCACCCCAAGCCTTTGGGTTTGAAACTGGGCTGGGGTCCTGCCCTTCCCTCATCTGCCAGGCAGTGACCCACCTGCCTCCATGTGCTGGCTCTCAGGGCTGCAGCCCGGGGGGGCCTGACCACTTCGTGGGGGTAGGAGGCATTTGGGGGGATCTGGGTAGATTTGTCCCACTGTACAGTGGGGCCCAACCAGCCCTGTCTCTGGGGCTCATAGGCCAGGACCCAGGCTGCGCCCCAGCATTGGCAGCCCCCCGCCTGGAGTCGTGACTCCACCCCAGAGCCATGTGCCTGCATGGCCCCCATTTCCCCTTTGGGGGTAAGCTGTTCCCCTGCCCCCAGGGCAGAGGCCTCTCTCGGCGCCCCCTCCTGATGGGCTGTGATTTGGGGTCTCTTGCAGAGAACCTGCCATGGCCAGAGAATTGCCCTCTGACCAGGTCTCTGTTACCAGCATCACCCCCCCCCCCCCAGCTTTACCCTTCACTGGGGCCTCTCTCACCCCTGGGCAGGTGTCACGGAGTGTGGGGGAGTCAGGCCCTGCACCCCTCTTCCTGGGATTCAATGTGACTCTCAGCCAGCCAGTAGAACAGAAGGTTTATTAGGGATGCCAGGAAACAGCCCAAACAGAGCTTGTAAGTATGACCAGGACCCCTCAGCTGGGCCCTTCTGGGGGGCAGGGAGCTTAGACCCCGGCTCTGGGGCTCCCTGCGTTTCACCACCCAGCTCCAAACTGACCAAGAGCCAGCCAAACCTCCAGCAGGCTCTTCCCCTCCCCCGGGGCCCCTCCTCTCTCCTTTTACCATTCTCCCAGCCAAAGGTGTCATCTCCCAACCCCCGTCCTGGCTCATGTTACAGCCTCAGGTAAAGTCTCACACTCCCGATGCAGCCTTTCCCAATGCAGCCAGCCTCTCAGGTCAAATCCAACTCGCTCTCTACTCCGTCACATCGCTCCCCCCTTCGAGACTGAACTGAGCGGGGTCACTGTGACCAGTGGCCTGGGGAAGTTCAGGGCCCCCTCTCCGGGACAACGCATCCGCTATCAGGTTGGCACTTCCCTTCACATGGACCACGTCCATGTCGTAATCCTGCAGGAGCAGGCTCCACCTCAGGAGCTTGGCGTTGGCCCCTTTCATCTGGTGTAGCCAGGTCAGGGGCGAGTGGTCGGTGTACACGGTGAAGTGTCGCCCGAATAGATATGGCTCTAGTTTCTTGAGGGCCCACACCATGGCCAGGCATTCCTTCTCGATGGCCGCATAATTCTGCTCTCGGGGTAGCAACTTCTTGCTTAAATACACGATGGGGTGTCTCTGCCCCGTTTCATCCTCCTGCATTAACACCGCCCCCAGTCCCATGTCTGAGGCGTCGGTGAACACCAGAAAGGGCTTGTCAAAGTCTGGGTTTGCCAGAACCGGGCCCCTGATCAAAGCCTCCTTCAGTGCACAGAGAGCCCTCTGGCACTCCTCGGTCCAGACCACCTTGTCTGGCTTCCCCTTCTTACATAGCTCAGTGATGGGGGTGGCTATGGCGCTAAAGTGGGGCACAAATCTTCGATAGTACCCCGCCATCCCAATAAAGGCCTGGACCTGCTTTTTAGTTTGTGGAGTGGGCCAGTCCCGGATCACCTCCACCTTGGCTGGTTCTGGCTTTAGGCGGCCGCTCCCCACCCGGTGGCCCAGGTAGGACACTTCAGCCATCCCCACCTTGCACTTCTCTGCTTTTATGGTCAGCCCAGCCTCCCGGAGTCGGTCCAGCACTTGTTTAACTTGGGACACATGGTCCTCCCAGGTCTGGCTAAAGACACAGATGTCATCGATATACGCCACAGCAAAGCTCTCCATCCCCTTCAGCAGCTGATCCACCAGGCGCTGGAAGGTGGCTGGCGCTCCCTTGAGGCCGAAAGGCAGGGTCAGGAACTCGTAGAGCCCCAGAGGAGTAATGAAGGCAGATTTCAGCCGGGCATCTGCATCCAGTGGCACTTGCCAGTAGCCCTTTGTAAGATCCATAGTGGTAAGGTACCGAGCCCCTCCCAGCTTGTCTAGGAGCTCGTCCGGCCGGGGCATGGGGTAGGCATCGGATACAGTGATGGCATTGAGCTTCCGATAGTCCACACAGAACCGGATCGACCCATCCTTTTTGGGGACCAGCACCACCGGCGAGGCCCAAGGGCTGGACGATGGTTGGATCACCCCCAAAGCCAGCATGTCCTTGACCTCTCTTTCCAGGTCCCGAGCTGTCTTCCCTGTGACTCGGAAGGGGGAGCATCTTATAGGTTGGTGCGATCCTGTCTGCACCCGGTGCACAGTCAGATTAGTGCGACCAGGCTGGTTGGAAAACAGCTGTCGGTACAGATGCAGCACCCCTCTGATCTCAGCTTGCTGGGCAGGGGTTAGCTGATCGGAGAGAGGGGTTGGTTCTTGGGAGGAGCCAGCCCCTGTCTCAGGGAATAGATCCACTAAAGGGTCACTTCCCTGCTCCTCCCAATGTCCACACACGGCCAGCACCACATTCCCCCTGTCATAATATGGCTTCATCATATTGACATGGTACACCCGGCAGTGGTGTGCCCGGTTAGACAGCTCCACCACATAATTTACCTCATTTAGCTGCTTGACAACCTTGAAAGGGCCTTCCCAAGCGGCCTGCAGCTTGTTTTTCCTCACGGGGATGAGAACCATCACCTGATCCCCAGTGGCGTAGGCGTGGGCCCGCGCCGTGCGGTCGTACCAGACCTTTTGCTTCCTCTGGGCTCTGGCCAGATTTCCCTTGGCCAGGCCCATGAGCTCAGTAAGTCTCTCTCGGAAGGTCAGGACATACTCCACCACTGACTCTCCCTCGGGGGCGGCCTCCCCCTCCCATTCGTCTCTCATCAGGTTCAGGGGCCCCCGCACCCTCCTGCCATATAACAGCTCGAAGGGCGAGAATCCGGTAGACTCCTGAGGCACTTCCCTGTACGCGAACAGCAGGTGCGGTAGGTACTTGTCCCAGTCCTGCGGGTGCCGGTTCATAAAAGTTTTCAGCATCATCTTTAGCATCCCATGGAACCTCTCCACCAGCCCATTGGACTGGGGATGATATGCTGAGGCCCAGCTGTGCCGGACCCCACATTTCTCCCACAAGCACCGGAGCAGGGCCGACATGAAGTTGGACCCTTGGTCTGTCAGGACTTCCTTGGGGAACCCCACTCGGCTGAAAATGGTCAGCAGCGCATCCGCCACGGTGTCTGCTTCAATGGAGGATAAGGGCACCGCCTCGGGATAGCGGGTGGCGAAATCTACCACCACCAGAATGTATTTCTTCCCCGACCGGGTTGTCTTGCTGAGAGGCCCCACTATGTCCATGGCCACCTTCTCGAAGGGCTCCTCTATGATGGGCAAAGGCCTCAAAGCCGCTTTCCGCTTGTCCCGAGCCTTCCCCACCCGCTGACAGGGGTCACAGGACCGGCAGTACTGATGGACAGTTGTAAAGACCCCAGGCCAGTAAAAGTTCTGTAGCAGCCTCTGCCTGGTGCGCCGGATCCCCTGGTGCCCTGCGAGAGGGATGTCATGGGCCAGGTGCAGTAGCTTGCGGCGATACTTCTGGGGGACCACCAGCTGCCTCCTGATCCCCCATGTCTCCATCTCACCGGGGGGAGCCCATTCCCGGTACAGGAACCCCTTCTCCCACAGGAACCTCTCCTGGCAACCTCTCCACATGGTCTGTACCTCCCTGCGGTCGGCCAGGTCCCTGAGCTTCCGCAAGGAGGGATCTCTCTGTAACTCGGCCTGAAACTCAGCTGCTGGGGAAGGAATGGGAGCCTGTTCCCTCGTGCTGTCCGTGTCTGAGGCCGCAGCCTCTCTGCGCCTGGTCCTTGGGTACTCCTTCCCCACTGGGGCAGGGTCCTGCGCCCTGTGCAAGGCACCCTCTCCGAGGCCCAGGCGTAGCGCCCCTTGCCGGCTCTGGCTACGGGTCACGACCAGGGTGTCCCGGGATTCATTGGGCCAGTCTTCTAGGTCCCCCCCCATCAGTACCTCAGTGGGCAAATGCTGGTGCACCCCCATGTCCTTGGGGCCCTCCTTGGCCCCCCATTTCAGGTGTACCCTCGCCACAGGTACCTTGAACGGGGTCCCGCCCACCCCTGTTAGGGTCAGGTAGGTGTTGGGTACTGTGACGGAGTAGAGAGCGAGATGGATCTGACCTGAGAGGCTGGCTGCATTGGGAAAGGCTGCATCGGGAGTGTGAGACTTTACCTGAGGCTGTAACATGAGCCAGGACGGGGGTTGGGAGGTAACACCTTTGGCTGGGAGAATGGTAAAAGGCTAGGGGAGGGGCCCCGGGGGAGGGGAAGAGCCTGCTGGAGGTTTGGCTGGCGCTTGGTCAGTTTGGAGCTGGCTTGGGAAGAGGAGGGGAGGGGGGCAGACAGGGTCTGGCCTCCCTGCCCCATTTGGAGCTGTGGGGCAAAATGCAGGGAGCCCCAGGCTGGGGTCTAAGCTCCCTGCCCCCCGGAAGGGCCCGGCTGAGGGGTCCTGGATGTACTGACAAGCTCCGGTTGGATTGTGTTCCTGGCATCTCTAATAAACCTTCTGTTCTACTGGCTGGCTGAGACTCCCAGTGAATCCGGGGAAGAGGGGTGCAGGGCCGGACTCCCCCACACTCCGTGACAACTGGTGGCAGCGGTGGGATCTTCTGCACCCCATGAACGGCACTTCCTGCAGTAAGTGACTGGAGAGCAGTACAACGAAGGGGGATTGACGGGGAGCAGGTTGCTGAAGAGGCAGAGAGAAGTGGTTTCGGGGGGCGGAGGAGCTACGCTTAACCCTGAGGGTGTGACCAGTGAGAAGGGCTGGCACACTAGGGGTTCCTCCTGGAAGCCGTGGGGACCAAGACCGCACAGGCCTGAGAGTGGCTAGCAGGAAGATGTATGCTAAGCGCCGTAAGAACGACCTGGTGGAGCTGTGCAGGCAGAGGGGGCTGCGCATTGGGAAGTCCACCAAAGACCAGCTGATTGCGCAGCTGGAGGAGAAGGATCGCTTGGATAACCCGATCCCTGTCCCTGGGGGAAGCCGCCCGACAGACGCAGCATGGGCCCCAGGGCCCGACCTGGCTGGGAGGGGTCAGACTGCTGCTGAGGACATCCCAAGACCCCTCTCGCCTCTGCCCAGGGGAGAGGTTGGGGAAAGCCCAGCAAATACCGAGGGCACCTTGACCCCGGCGGCCAGCAGGGGATCTTCCCGGAGGAGCTCCCCATCCCAGCAGTGGAGGCGGCTGGATTGGGAGAGGGAGATAAAACTGAAAGAGCTCGAGTTGAGGCAGCAGGAACTGAAGGAGGAGCGGGAAGAACGGGAAAAGCAGCGTCAGCACGAGGAGAAACAACGCCAGCATGAGCTGGAGGAGAAGGAGAAACAACGCCAGCATGAGGAGAAACAACGCCAGCATGAGGAGAAACAACGCCAGCATGAGCTGGAGCTGGCCAGACTGAGGAGCAGTGAGGCCCCGGCTGCGGTGAGTGAGGGGGGACCCAAGACTACAGGGAAGTTTGATCGTAACTTCCTGGCCCGGCGTAAGGAAGGGGAAGACATAGACAGCTTCCTGGCGGCCTTTGAGAATGCCTGCAGGTTGCACAAGGTTGACCCTGCAGACAAGATCCAGTATCTCACCCCCTTACTAGACCCTGCAGGCCTGGACGTGTACGGCCGAATGAAAGAGACGGAGACTGGGGACTATGAACTGTTCAAAAAGGCCCTGCTCTGCGAGCTTGGGCTGACTCCCGAGATGTACCGTCAAAGGTTCCGGGATCAGCGAAAAACCCCTGAGATCACGTACCTACAACTGGCCAACCGGATACATGGATACGCCCGCAAGTGGACCGCTGGGGCCCAAACTATGGAGGACCTGCTCGAACTATTCGTACTAGAACAACTGTATGAACTGTGCCCATCAGACCTGAAGCTATGGTTGATGGACAAAAATCCAGGGAGCCCGCAGCACGCAGGGCGGCTGGCCGACGAGTTCATGAACAGTCGGTCAAGGGGTGGCAGGGAGGAATCCCAAAGGAGCAGGCCCACCCTGAGGCAGCAAGAGAGGCAGCATGGGACCTCCCAAAGGGGAAATAGGGAGAACCCCCTCCCGAGGGAAACCTCCGACATCAGAACCAACCGACCTGCTCGAGGGGACCAACGGGACATGAGCTGCTATCACTGCGGCCAGAGGGGCCACGTACGGTCCCAGTGCCCCAAGATCAGAGACAGACTGAGCAGACCAAACCCACACCGGGTTAACTGGGTAGGGACCCAGCCAGATGAGGGGCCGACAGCCCAGAAGAGGGGGGCTGGCAGCTTATCAACGGCTCCGGAGGGAGGAAGGCCCCAGACCAGCTCCTCGGGGGGGCTGGATGCTCCGGACTCAGGGTTCTCGGTTTATAGGGTGGGCGCGGGGCTGTCCCTTCGAGAGAGTGCCTTGTTCCCCTGGAGATAGATGGGAGGAAGGTCACTGGATACTGGAATACGGGCGCGGAGGTGACGCTGGCCCGGCCCGAGGTGGTGGCCCCAGATCGGGTGGTACCCAACACCTACCTGACCCTAACAGGGGTGGGCGGGACCCCGTTCAAGGTACCCGTGGCGAGGGTACACCTGAAATGGGGGGCCAAGGAGGGCCCCAAGGACATAGGGGTGCACCAGCATTTGCCCACTGAGGTACTGATGGGGGGGGACCTAGAAGACTGGCCCAGTGAATCCCGGGATACCCTGGTCGTGACCCGTAGCCAGAGCCGGCAAGGGGCGCTACGCCCGGGCCTCGGAGAGGGTGCCTTGCACGGGGCGCAAGACCCTGGCCCAGTGGGGAGGGAGTACCCCAGGACCAGGCGCAGAGAGGCTGCGGCCTCAGACACAGACAGCACGAAAGAACAGGTTCCCATTCCTTCCCCAGCGGCTGAGTTCCAGGCCGAGTTACAGAAAGATCCCTCCTTGCGGAAGCTCAGGGACCTGGCCGACCGCAGGGAGGTACAGACCATGTGGAGAGGTTGCCAGGAGAGGTTCCTGTGGGAGAAGGGGTTCCTGTACCGGGAATGGGCTCCCCCCGGTGAGATGGAGACATGGGGGATCAGGAGGCAGCTGGTGGTCCCCCAGAAGTATCGCCGCAAGCTACTGTACCTGGCCCATGACATCCCTCTCGCAGGGCACCAGGGGATCCGGCGCACCAGGCAGAGGCTGCTACAGAACTTTTACTGGCCTGGGGTCTTTACAACTGTCCATCAGTACTGCCGGTCCTGTGACCCCTGTCAGCGGGTGGGGAAGGCTCGGGACAAGCGGAAAGCGGCTTTGAGGCCTTTGTCCATCATAGAGGAGCCTTTCCAGAAGGTGGCCATGGACATAGTGGGGCCTCTCAGCAAGACAACCCGGTCGGGGAAGAAATACATTCTGGTGGTGGTAGATTTCGCCACCCGCTACCCCGAGGCGGTGCCCTTATCCTCCATTGAAGCAGACACCGTGGCGGATGTGCTGCTGACCATTTTCAGCCGAGTGGGGTTCCCCAAGGAAGTCCTGATAGACCAAGGGTCCAACTTCATGTCGGCCCTGCTCCGGTGCTTGTGGGAGAAATGTGGGGTCCGGCACAGCTGGGCCTCAGCATATCATCCCCAGTCCAATGGGCTGGTGGAGAGGTTCAATGGGACGCTAAAGATGATGCTGAAAACCTTTATGAACCAGCACCCGCAGGACTGGGACAAGTACCTACCGCACCTGCTGTTCGCGTACAGGGAAGTGCCTCAGGAGTCTACTGGATTCTCGCCCTTCGAACTGTTATATGGCAGGAGGGTAAGGGGGCCCCTGGACCTGATGAGAGACGAATGGGAGGGGGAGGCCGCCCCCGAGGGAGAGTCAGTGGTGGAGTATGTCCTGACCTTCCGAGAGAGACTTACTGAGCTCATGGGCCTGGCCAAGGGAAATCTGGCCAGAGCCCAGAGGAAGCAAAAGGTCTGGTATGACCGCACGGCGCGGGCCCGCGCCTACGCCACCGGGGATCAGGTGATGGTTCTCATCCCCGTGAGGAAAAAACAAGCTGCAGGCCGCTTGGGAAGGCCCTTTCAAGGTTGTCAAGCAGCTAAATGAGGTAAATTATGTGGTGGAGCTGTCTAACCGGGCACACCACTGCCGGGTGTACCATGTCAATATGATGAAGCCATATTATGACAGGGGGAATGTGGTGCTGGCCGTGTGTGGACATTGGGAGGAGCAGGGAAGTGACCCTCTAGTAGATCTATTCCCTAAGACAGGAGCTGGTTCCTCCCAAGAAACAATCCCTCTCTCCGATCAGCTAACCCCTGCCCAGCAAGCTGAGATCAGAGGGGTGCTGCATCTGTACCGACAGCTGTTTTCCAACCAGCCTGGTCGCACTAATCTGACTGTCCACCGGGTGCAGACAGGATCGCACCAACCTATAAGATGCTCCCCCTTCCGAGTCACAGGGAAGACAGCTCGGGACCTGGAAAGAGAGGTCAAGGACATGCTGGCTTTGGGGGTGATCCAGCCGTCGTCCAGCCCTTGGGCCTCGCCGGTGGTGCTGGTCCCCAAAAAGGATGGGTCGATCCGGTTCTGTGTGGACTATCGGAAGCTCAATGCCATCACTGTATCCGATGCCTACCCCATGCCCCGGCCGGATGAGCTCCTAGACAAGCTGGGAGGGGCTCGGTACCTCACCACCATGGATCTTACAAAGGGCTACTGGCAAGTGCCACTGGATGCAGATGCCCGGCTGAAATCTGCCTTCATTACTCCTCTGGGGCTCTACGAGTTCCTGACCCTGCCTTTCGGTCTCAAGGGAGCGCCAGCCACCTTCCAGCGCCTGGTGGATCAGCTACTGAAGGGGATGGAGAGTTTCGCTGTGGCGTATATCGATGATATCTGTGTCTTTAGCCAGACCTGGGAGGACCATGTGTCCCAGGTTAAACAAGTGCTGGACCGACTCCGGGAGGCTGGGCTGACCGTAAAAGCGGAGAAGTGCAAGGTGGGGATGGCTGAAGTGTCCTACCTGGGACACCGGGTGGGGAGCGGCCGCCTAAAGCCAGAACCAGCCAAGGTGGAGGTGATCCGGGACTGGCCCGCTCCCCAAACCAAAAAGCAGGTCCAGGCCTTTATTGGAATGGCGGGGTACTATCGAAGATTTGTGCCCCACTTTAGCGCCATAGCCACCCCCATCACTGAGCTATGTAAGAAGGGGAAGCCAGACAAGGTGATCTGGACCGAGGAGTGCCAGAGGGCTCTCTGTGCACTGAAGGAGGCTTTGATCAGGGACCCGGTTCTGGCAAACCCAGACTTTGACAAGCCCTTTCTGGTGTTCACCGACGCCTCAGACATGGGACTGGGGGCGGTGTTAATGCAGGAGGATGAAACGGGGCAGAGACACCCCATCGTGTATTTAAGCAAGAAGTTGCTACCCCGGGAGCAGAATTATGCGGCCATCGAGAAGGAATGCCTGGCCATGGTGTGGGCCCTCAAGAAACTAGAGCCGTATCTATTCGGGCGACACTTCACCGTGTACACCGACCACTCGCCCCTGACCTGGCTACACCAGATGAAAGGGGCCAACGCCAAGCTCCTGAGGTGGAGCCTGCTCCTGCAGGATTACGACATGGACGTGGTCCATGTGAAGGGAAGTGCCAACCTGATAGCGGATGCGTTGTCCCGGAGAGGGGGCCCTGAACTTCCCCAGGCCACTGGTCAGAGTGACCCCGCTCAGTTCAGTCTCGAAGCGGGGAGCGATGTGACGGAGTAGAGAGCGAGATGGATCTGACCTGAGAGGCTGGCTGCATTGGGAAAGGCTGCATCGGGAGTGTGAGACTTTACCTGAGGCTGTAACATGAGCCAGGACGGGGGTTGGGAGGTAACACCTTTGGCTGGGAGAATGGTAAAAGGCTAGGGGAGGGGCCCCGGGGGAGGGGAAGAGCCTGCTGGAGGTTTGGCTGGCGCTTGGTCAGTTTGGAGCTGGCTTGGGAAGAGGAGGGGAGGGGGGCAGACAGGGTCTGGCCTCCCTGCCCCATTTGGAGCTGTGGGGCAAAATGCAGGGAGCCCCAGGCTGGGGTCTAAGCTCCCTGCCCCCCGGAAGGGCCCGGCTGAGGGGTCCTGGATGTACTGACAAGCTCCGGTTGGATTGTGTTCCTGGCATCTCTAATAAACCTTCTGTTCTACTGGCTGGCTGAGACTCCCAGTGAATCCGGGGAAGAGGGGTGCAGGGCCGGACTCCCCCACACTCCGTGACAGGTACCACCCGATCTGGGGCCACCACCTCGGGCCGGGCCAGCGTCACCTCCGCACCCATATCCCAGTATCCAGTGACCCTCCTCCCATCTATCTCCAGGGGAACAAGGCACTCTCTCCGGAGGGACAGCCCCGTGCCCACCCTATAAACCAAGAACCCTGAGTCTGGAGCATCCAGCCCCCACCGAGGAGCTGGTCTGGGGCCCTCCTCCCTCCGGAGCCGTTGATAAGCTGCCAGCCCCCCTCTTCTGGGCTGTCGGCCCCTCGTCCGGCTGGGTCCCTACCCAGTTAACCCGGTGTGGGTTTGGTCTGCTCAGTCTGTCTCTGATCTTGGGGCACTGGGACAGTATGTGGCCCCTCTGGCCGCAGTGATAGCAGCTCATGTCCCGTTGGTCCCCTCGAGTGGGCCGGTTGGTCCTGATGTCGGAGGTGCCCCTCGGGAGGGCGTTCTCCCTATTTCCCCTTTTGGAGGTCCCATGGTGACTCTCTTGCTGCCTCAGGGTGGGCCTGCTCCTTTGGGATTCCTCCCTGCCACCCCTTGACCGACTGTTCATGAACTCGTCGGCCAGCCGCCCTGCGTGCTGCGGGCTCCCTGGATTTTTGTCCATCAACCATAGCTTCAGGTCTGATGGGCACAGTTCATACAGTTGTTCCAGTACGAATAGTTCGAGCAGGTCCTCCATAGTTTGGGCCCCAGCGGTCCACTTGCGGGCGTATCCATGTATCCGGTTGGCCAGTTGTAGGTACATGATCTCAGGGGTATTTCGCTGATCCCGGAACCTTTGACGGTACATCTCGGGAGTCAGCCCAAGCTCGCAGAGCAGGGCCTTTTTGAACAGTTCATAGTCCCCAGTCTCCGTCTCTTTCATTCGGCCGTACACGTCCAGGCCTGCAGGGTCTAGTAAGGGGGTGAGATACTGGATCTTGTCTGCAGGGTCAACCTTGTGCAACCTGCAGGCATTCTCAAAGGCCGCCAGGAAGCTGTCTATGTCTTCCCCTTCCTTACGCCGGGCCAGGAAGTTACGATCAAACTTCCCTGTAGTCTTGGGTCCCCCCTCACTCACCGCAGCCGGGGCCTCACTGCTCCTCAGTCTGGCCAGCTCCAGCTCATGCTGGCGTTGTTTCTCCTTCTCCTCTAGCTCACGCTGACGTTGTTTCTCCTTCTCCTGCACCTCATGCTGACGTTGTTTTTCCCGTTCTTCCCGCTCCTCCTTCAGTTCCTGCTGTCTCAACTCGAGCTCTTTCAGTCTTATCTCCCTCTCCCAATCCAGGCGCCTCCACTGCTGGGATGGGGAGCTCCTCCAGGAAGATCCCCTGCTGGCCGCCGGGGTCAAGGTGCCCTCGGTATTTGCTGGGCTTTCCCCAACCTCTCCCCTGGGCAGAGGCGAGAGGGGTCTTGGGAAGTCCTCGGCAGCAGTCTGACCCCTCCCAGCCAGGTCAGGCCCTGGGGCCCATGCTGCGTCTGTCGGGCGGCTTCCCCCAGGGACAGGGATCGGGTCATCCAAGCGATCCTTCTCCTCCAGCTGCGCAATCAGCTGGTCTTTGGTGGAATTCCCAACGCGCAGCCCCCTCTGCCTGCACAGCTCCACCAGGTCGTTCTTACGGCGCTTAGCATACATCTTCCTGTTGGCCACTCGCAGGCCTGTGCGGTCTTGGCCCCCACGGCTTCCAGGAGGAACCCCTAGTGTGCCAGCCCTTCTCACTGGTCACACCCCTCAGGGTTAAGCGTAGCTCCTCCGCCCCCCGAAACCGCTTCTCTCTGCCTCTTCAGCAACCTGCTCCCCGTCAATCCCCCTTCATTGTACTGCTCTCCAGTCACTTACTGCACGAAGTGCCGTTCATGGGTTCGGATCCCACCGCTGCCACCAGTTGTCACGGAGTGTGGGGGAGTCAGGTCGTGCACCCCTCTTCCCGGGATTCAATGTGACTCTCAGCCAGCCAGTAGAACAGAAGGTTTATTAGGGTTGCCAGGAAAGAGTCCAAACAGAGCTTGTAAGTATGACCAGGACCCCTCAGCTGGGCCCTTCTGGGGCGCAGGGAGCTTAGACCCCAGCCTTGGGGCTCCCTGCTTTTCACCACCCAGCTCCAAACTGAAAACCACCCAGACAAAACCTCCAGCTGGCTCGTCCCCTTCCCCGGGGCCCCTCCTCTCGCCTTTGTTCATTCTCCCAGCCAAAGGTGTCACCTCCCAACCCCCGTCCTGGCTCATGTTACAGCCTCAGGTAAAGTCTCGCATTCCCGATGCAGCCTTTCCCAATGCAGCCAGCCTCTCAGGTCAGATCCATCTCGCTCTCTACTCCGTCACAGCAGGGCAAACCCATCCAGCCCTGCCCTGCCTGGGGCTCCCCATGCTCAGCCGGGGTCTCAGCCACCACAGGGCTCAGCTCTGTCTCTGCTGCCCAGCGAGGGCAGGCCGGGAGCTGGCTGTGTCGGGCACAGCACCGGCTGAGGTTACACCTGAGCCGTGGGACTCACCCCCTGTGGTCTGGGTGGGGCTGTTCCCCTGCCCCCGCAGGCCCAGGGGCTGATTACACTCAGGTGCCCTGAGCCCAGCAGCCTTTCCTGCGTGTCACGAGCCGGGGGAAGGACTCTCCTGCTCCCTGCGTGTTTCTTGGCACCTCCACGCCCAGCCTCCTGGCTTGGGTTCAAGCCCAGGGCTGGTGCAGGACCCGGGGCAGAGTTTTGTCCTAAGGTGACCCAGGCATTGCCCACAAGGACGTCAGAGCTGGTGACCTGGAGAACCCAACTACCAGCCCCCCGTCCGTGTCTGCCCAGGGCTCTGAGCCATAGGCGGGGCGAATGGCCCCACACCTGGGCCGTAGCCCCGGTCACAGCCCTTCAGCGTTCGACGGGGTGGCACCACACAGGGTGTGACAAGGGGCCTCTGTCCCAGAATCTCCCTGCCCAGGAGTGTCTCCCCAGTGGCCACCTCCCTCCACTCCCCTGGGGGTCCGATGAGCCCGAGCCCAGCAGAGTCCAATGAGACACATGCACCTGCGTCTGGGGTGGGAGCTCATCCACCAGCACGGTGACGAAGTGGGAATTTTCTGTAATATTTTTAAAACTCCTATGTGTGCCTCAGTTTCCCCTATATTTTGCATGGCTACCCAGTCGGGCGGGGGGGAGGAGGGAGGAGGACTGTTTGCTCGCAGGGAGGCTAAGAGACTGAGGTGTGAACGGTGCCCATCTGTCTGAGCCGGGAGGGGTTGCTGAAGAGAACTGGCTGAGGCCGGCCCCGTATCAATGGAGAACCTGAAACGACGATGGGAAATCGAACCAGCAGGACACTGACACCTGCCAGCCAGCGGCCCAGAGGGATAGAGGTGTCCCCACCGCCCAGCCGTAAAGCTGAGCAGAGACCCAAGTTCCCTCTAAGCTGCACAGCCAAGCAGCAGCCTATCAAGGGCCACGCCAGCGCCTCTCCCATGGCCCCGGCCCCAGAGAGGCTGCAGCCGAGGAGAGGCGCCCCCCCACCCCGGCCCAGGTGCTGTTGCAGGAGAGAGGCCTGGGGGCGATTCCTTCCCCCCCACCACAGCCCCAGGGCAGCCTGCATCCCAAACCCCCATCCCCGGCCCCACCCCAGAGCCCTCACCCCCGGCAGGAGCCCTCACCCCCCTGCACCCCAACCCTCTGCCTAAGCCCTGAGCCCCCTCCCACACTCCGAACCCCTCAGCCCCACACATCACCTCCATATTAGTGCACATGGGTGGGAAAAATTAGAGGGAACATTGGCAGAGACCCCAGCTGAGAACAAAGGGCTGGGAGGTGTGAGGGGGGGATAGAAGCCAGGGGCTGGAAGGAGTCTGGGGCAGGGGGACAGCCAGAGCGTGAACCCAGGGGGTCACTGCAGCTGGGCTGGAACCGTCAGTTCTCGGGGCCACCCGAGGGGCTGCCTGGGCCATGTGACTAACAAACCCGCCTGGTTTCACAGCGCCGGGTGAGTCCCGCAGACGCTGGGTGAGGGGCCCTGATCTCTGAGGAGAGGACACGACTTCCCCAGGGTCTGTCCCAGCTGGACTCGCTGCCCGGAGCTCCTGGGGTGGGGCAGGCGGGCAGCCTCAGGAGGTGGTGAGAGCGTGTGGCCAACCACCAAGGAAGAGTGGGCCTCCCTGGGGGTCTGGGTCACTGAAGGGCTCCTCCTAGAGACTGTTCCCAAGCTGGGGGCTCAGCACTGGCCCTGTGGGTCCGTGACCCACACACCCTGTGCCAGAGGAGCTGGCTGTGTGACCACTTCCCAGTGACAGGTCAGACACATAGTTCACTCCATGAGGTTCTGCTACAGGCTGCCATCTTAGCTTGGCAGAGGCCAGTGAACCCCTCAGTCCCAGACTAACCTCATGTTCTCAAGCCTCGGGCACTTCACCCACTTATGCCTTGTCCTCATATCTTACTCCTGGGGGGAATTCTGCACCACTGCACATCTCCATAATTAATGAGCCATGCATATTTTTAATTTTTTGCACAGAAGAAAGCTTCTGCCAGAAAGTTGCTGCAATTCCACTTTTGCCCACCAGAGGGCATGGTGGCAATAGAACAGAGCAGCAGCTCCTGGCCAGCTAGGGAAGAGAAAGAGCCTGTAGTGCCTTCTTCACAGTGCCTGGCAGGCCAGGTCAGGAGACAGGGGCTATGGGGAGACAGATGTGACGAACTAGGACTGTTGTTAATGTTTTCCCTGAGTACTGTGTGGGTGCCTCGGTTTCCCTATGCAGTGCTTGAGTATTTAGGTGGTGGGACAAGGGTGCATGATTGTTACAGAGGGGCCTGGACACAGAGAAGGGCCGACACGCTGTCTCCTAGCAACTGATGGCCCCGGCCCCTCCCCTGCAAAGGTGAGAACTAAAGGTGTTGGAACAAAGGGATCAGGTGACCTCCTGGCCCGGGAAGGAGACAAAGGAGGGAGGAGGGGCTGGAGAGTTTCAGTTTGGAGCTGGCCGGAGAGGAGGGGAGAGGGGCAGACAGGGTCTGGCCCCCCACACTCCATGACACAGAGTGTGGGGCTGCTGGGGGGTCAGATGGGGGCTCATAAGGGCTACTGGGGGAAGACAGACTGGGGCAGAGGCTGAATGGGAGTGGAGGCACAAGGCCACGCGGGGGAGGGAGTGCAGGGCCACAGAGGGACAGGGGGTGGCTGAGTGGGGGCACAGTCACAGGGGACAAGGTGAAGGGCCACATGGGGATGTGGAAGGGGGTAGCTGAGTGGGGGCGGAGGGACACATGTGGACAGGGGGTGCAAGGACACATGGGGATGCAGGAACACATGGGGACAAAGGCAGATGTGCCTGACTGAATGGGAGAGGCTAGAGGTCAGCCAGGGTCTGCAGGGGGGAAGTTCCCTGACAATCCCTCCCTGCCCCCCCAAAAATCCTGTCCCATTCGTCTTCCACCCACACCCAACAACCCTCCAGGTTTGCTCCCAGGCTCCTTCCCTGCAATTTACTTCCCTCTCTCTCAGCTCTTCCATTACCCCTGACTCCCCCCAGCCTTTGCACTGCTTCTGAGGGGTGTGGGAAATACGGTTCTGTGTTGTACTTTAAATGAATTACTCAGAATTCTGTATTACTATGCCTAGTAAGAAATCTATTTGACAAAAAACATTTCCTGAATCTTTTTTGTTGTCTGTATTGTTATAGACGTACTTGCTGACAGGTATTTTGAAATAAATGACCAAAAATAATTGAAACTGGTGTGATTATATTGTGTTATTCTGACAAATAAAATATGCAGAATTTCAATATATTGTGCACAGAATTATTAATTTTTTGGCGCAGAATTCCCTCGGGAGTAAGAGACTCCTTGATTCCCAGGCCAGAAGGGATCTCTGAGATCCCTTCTGGCCTGAGCCTTTCCCCACTAGAATTCTCAGAGCGGCGCTTTGTGGAAAACATCCCATTGGGACTGAAAAATGGCCAGCGATGGAAAATCCACATGTTCCAATGGCTAATTAATTCCTCTCACCATTAAAAATGTACACGTTGTTTCCAGTCTGAATTCGTCTAGCTCCAGCTTCCAGCCACTGGCATTAGACCTTCCTCTGCTAGACTGAAGCGCCCAGTATAAAGTATTTGTTCCCCATGTAGGTACTTATAGAGTGGGCTCAAGTCACCAGAACACCAAGATGTTCCCGCCTGGTGGCAGACAACCCCTCAACGTTCAGCTGCAGGACCGTAAGTGCCAGACCTACGACTAGAAAATCATCGTCCGACACCTGTTTGACCGAGATTCGTGGTAATCCTCAAATTCAATCTGCTGGTTGGATCGTCTGTTTCTCCAGACCTCAGACAAGCTGACGCTGGGTACTAACGGGACACGTTGTGAATGCCGATCCATTGCCCCTGTAACGGGGCTGGCACGCACCTCTCACGAGCACCCCCTTTCTCTGGCTGACACGCCTGCAAACACAGCTCTTTTCACAAGACAGCACTCACCTCTCATGGACGGCCCTGTCTCTCGGTCGGGTGTGAGCCTGCTTTTCTTTCCATTCTTACACCGAGTTGGCACCTGCCTCTCGCGAGCACCCCCTGGCTGATGGTTCTCTCAGCGGGTCTTCAGCAGCTCAGCCCCCCGGCCGAGCCACACACACTGCTCCCCCTTCTGGGATATACAGTCCAAGTTCTTATCTCGGCCCTGGTATGGGACCCTAGCGCTAAGGATTAGCCCAGAGGCTCTGCCTTCTTCAACCGCCCATCTCGGTACCCGCAGTTGGTGGCGTTTCAGCAGGCCCCCCTGGGTTCAGTCTGCAACCAGATCAGCGGGGCCCATCTTGGTACCCTCACTAGCCTGGCCAGGTTCTGTGCTCAGTCCCCCGGGCTCAGCCTGCCCGCACTGACCTTCCGCTGGTCCTGTTGCTCTTCCCGCCAGCCCGGCACCAGGTCTTCAGCAGCCTTCCCTGGGCTTCAGTCCTGTCTGCAGTGAGCTCTCCACACTGAGCTGTTCATGCTGTTCTAGCCAGCCAGGCACCCAGTCCTCTCTGGTCGAGCTCCACACAGCAATGAAGGCGCTGCTCTGCCAATTGCCTTTTATTCAACCCTTCTGGCCCCTTATTGGTCAGTCCAGCAGCCCCTCTGATTGGCCACTCCTCTGCAGCTGCTCTAGGCTGCCTGGAGGACTCCTCGCTGCTCTATTTTGGGGCAGGGTGACATAGGGCCATGAGGCCTCCAGCAGGGGCCCCCGGACCTAAGTCCACCCTGCCACAGCCCCCCTCTCACATATTGTGACCATCTTACAAAAACAGCAACTAGGGTCAAAACACACAACAACCTGCTCAGAAACCTGGCCGGAACACCCTGGGGCGCCAGTGCCCAAACATGACACACTTTAGCCTTGGCACTCATCGGCGGAGCACTGCGCTCCAGTCTGGGCTCGCTCATCTCACACAAGGATGATCAACATACAACTTAATTCCACCATGCGTATTATTTCAGGCACACTTAAATCTACTCCTCAGCAGTGGTTAACGGTTCTCTGCAATACTGCTCCACCCAGCGTTCACAGAGAGAAAAGCGTAGCAAAGCTTGTGACAAAATAGTGTGAAATCCCACATCTACCATTAACTAAAGACTTGTTTAATCCACCACATGGTCGTCTGCCCTCATGGTGCCCGCTGTGAATAAGTTTACCGGATGAGGGATTTACGATAGAGGACGCGTGGCAAGCTCCATGGTTCGCAGAGAAAGTGACAAATAATTCTCTTGTTTCGGACCCTGCTCAACATCAACCCGGGTTTGATTTACCACAAGGCAATGAAGCCTTCTCAACCACTCGTACCGGACATGGAATTTGTGCTTGTGACGGAGTAGACAGTGAGGTGGATTCAACCTGGGAGGTTTGTGGGGGAGGTTCCCTGGGACCTGCGGCATTGCATTAGGAAAGGGAGACTTTACCTGGGGCTGTAACATGAGCCAGGACGGGGGTTGGGAGGTGACACCTTTGGCTGGGAGAACGGACAAAAGGCGAGAGGAGGGGCCCCGGGGGGAGGGAAAAAGCCTCCTGAAGTTTTTGTCTGTGTGTTTTCAGTTTAAAGCTGGCTTAAAAAAAGAAGGGAAGGGGGGCAAACAGGGTCTGGCCTCCCTGCCCCATTTAAAGCTGTGGGGCAAAATGCAGGAAGCCCCCAGGCTGGGGTCTAAGCTCCCTGCCCCCCAAAAGGGCCCGGCTAAGGGGTCCTAAATGTACTAACAAGCTCCGGTTAAATTGTGTTCCTGGCATCTCTAATAAACCTTCTGTTCTACTGGCTGGCTAAAACTCCCAGTAAATCCAAAAAAAAGGGGTGCAGGGCCAAACTCCCCTATACACCGTAACAGTGCTGCCGTGGAATTTCGGTGCTATTTTAGAGACAATCACTATGTCAGTGTGGGCAGCCACAAACCCTGACACACACTGTTGAGGACTGCAAAATGACTCAACTTCCTGGAGTCTTTATGCCTCAAACATTGTCAATAAGGACACTGTGGCTTGGCTTGACCAGATTGCACGTGCCAAATAAATTAAGTTACTCCTTAGCTTTCCTTTAAAATAAATAGATTGAGCTCTTTGAGTCTATCACTATGTTTCTAATCCTTTAATAATTCTTGTGGCTCTTCTCTGACTCCTCCCCAATTTATCAACATCCTTCTTGAACTGTGGGCACCAGGCCTGGATACAGGATCCCAGCAGCAGTCACACCAGGGCCAAACAGAGGCACAATAACCTCTCTGCTCCTACTCGAGATTCCCGTTTATGCTCCCAGGATGGCATTAGCCCTTTTGGCCACAGTGTTACACTGGGAGCTCATGTCCAGCTATTGTCCACCACGACACCCAGGGTAGAGTCCCTCAGCCTGTAAGTCTGGCCTGCCTCCTTTGTTCCTAGCTGTACATTTACATTTAGCCGTACTAAAATGTGTACTGCTTGCTTGAGCCCAGTGTGTGACATTATTGACATGTAGGGATATTAAGAAGGTACTGGCAGTGATTCCCCAAGTGAAAGTAACTCCCCATAATTTGTCCCCCACAATTTAAACCTCATAGCATTACCAAGTAAAAGATCTCTTGGATCCCTTGTTAAACTTACAAGCTACTGTCTGTGTAAACCATTGATTGTATCTGTTCTCAGAAAGATACTGTATTGCTATGAGAAACTTGCAAACAAGTTATTTGACTTTGTTCTTTATGCATGCTTTGTACCTAGAAACAGCATAGAAAGACCCCCACCCTCAAAGGGCAGGGAGTCTCAAATAAATTAGTACACACCCCAAAAGTGGTGGAGACAGTATGTCTGCTGATGAATGCTTGGTGTGCATGAATGAATGAGCAGGGAGGTGCCAGCCTAGGAATTCAGTGACCATCGGCTGAAGGCGGCATCAAGTGGGAACGACCAGACAACACCCCCGGGAGGATAAACTGGGATCCACCCAACCATCTCAAAGGATGGGAAAAAGCAAGATAACATCTGACAGCACAAACATCAGAAATGTGCCATCTGCTGATTGAGTTAGCAACAGCAAGATGAAACAGTTCCCATAGACTAACATAGGAAACAATTCCTATAAGAATGGCTTCTACACACTGAGGACTTTGAGTCTGGTTCTGCAACCAACCTCCAGGAGCATCAGATGAATCTGACAAGGACTCGGCTCCACCCTCATGCCCAGGTTACCTGGCCAGTAACTTGGCATGAGCAACTTCTAGGCTGGTAACTATGACATCTATGCAGAACCTGTGTGTGTGTGTGTGTGAATGAATGTGAAACTGAATGAAATGTTATAGCTATAACTGACTGCTTACTATGATTCTTTTTGTATTCACAATAAATGTGACATTTTGTCTTATCCCCTTTAAAAAGATCCTGCTGGATTTTATTTTATTGGTATAACAGACAAACTGGGACTGTATAGATCATTGTTGCAACCAAGGTCCTGTAGTGGCACCAAATCTTGTATAAAGGTTGTCGAGTGAGGTGTCTATGAGAAGGTGATGGTTTGCGGGTTATGATTATGCTATCTGGATGCATGCATCGTTTTTGTGTTTAAAGTTACAAGTATTGGCTCTATCCTGTTTGTATTTCAAACTTATGCTCTGCTTCTGGGTGACACCCCAGACAAGTTGGTTTCAGCTCTGCCTAGCCTGCTCGATGGTCCATTAAGGACCATCAGCTACACAACTGACCCATTGAGAGAAGGCAGATACGCCTGGTTGTGACGAACTAGGACTGTTGTTAAGGTTTCCCTGAGTACTGTGTGGGTGCCTCGGTTTCCCCTATGCAGTGCTTGAGTATCTAGGTGGTGGGACAAGTGTGCATGAGTGTTACAGAGGGGCCTGGACACAGAGAAGGGCCGACACTCGGTCTCCTAGCAACAGATGGCCCGGCCCCTCCCCTGCAAAGGTGAGAGCTGAAGGTGTTGGAACAAAGGGATCAGGTGACCTCCTGGCCCGGGAAGCAGACAAAGGGGGAGGAGGGGCTGGACAGTTTCAGTTTGGAGCTGGCCGGAGAAGAGGGGAGAGAGGCAGACAGGGTCTGGCCTCCCTGCCCCGTTTGGAGCTGTGGGGTGAAATGCAGGGAGCCCCCAGGCTGGGGTCTAAGCTCCCTGCCCCCCAGAAGGACCCGACTGAGGGGTCCTGGATGTACTGACAAGCTCTGTTTGGACTGTGTTCCTGGCATCTCTAATAAACCTTCTGTTCTACTGGCTGGCTGAGACTCCCAGTGAATCCGGGGAAGAGGGGTGCAGGGCCGGACTCCCCCACACTCCGTGACAACTGGTGGCAGCGGTGGGATGTACTGCACCCCGTGGAAGGCGCTTCCTGCAGTAAGTAACTGGGGAGCAGTAGAACGAAGGGGGGCTAACGAGGTCCAGGTGTGCTGAAGGCTCACAGAGGAGCGGTTTCGGGGAGCGGAGGAGCTACGCTTAACCCCTGGGAGTGTGTGACCAGCGAGGACTGTGCAATGATGGGGTCCCCCTGGGGGCTGCAGTGAGCAGTCCCAGGGGCGGAGGAGCCTGCGGCTTGGCCCTGGGAGAGAGAAGGATTTTTGCAGTGACAGGGTTCCCCTGGGGGTGCCGTGAGTGGACCCAGGGGCGGAGGAGCTGCGGCTCGACCCTGGCAAAGAGGCGGTGACCTGGAGAAGGGCTGGCACACTTGGGGTTCGTCCTGGAAACCGTGGGGAGCTAAGAGCACACAGGCCTGCGAATCCACAGCAACTTGGGAGCAGTGAAGTGATGGCATATCACTTTCTCCTTAAAAGAAGCATTGTAACCCTGTGCAAAAAGAGAGGGATACGCATTGGGAAGCTCACGAAAGCCCAGTTAATTGTGCAGCTGGAGGAGGATGACCATTCTAAGGAGCAGATTCCTGACCCAGATGGGGCTACAGCAGGATCTGGGAGCAGCTGGAGCGGTAGCCTGGCATCCCCAAGAGTCTGGTCCCCAACCAGACGGGGGTCTTCACGATCGGGTTCCCCAGCAGGGGATCGGAGATGGATGGAACTGGAGCTGAGTCCGAGAGAGCAAGAGGACTGTGAGAGACAGCGAGAGCCCGAGAGAGATCTACAGGAGAAGCATGAGCAGCAGCATGAACTGGCGATGGTGGAATGGAGAGGCATAGGGGACTGGCCAGGGGTAAGTGGGGATAGACCCCGGGGGGCCAGTTCCGCAGGGAACCTCGATCCTGAATTGCTGCCCCTGGTTAAGGAGGGTGGGGATGTGGAGGCCCACCTCACTGCCTTTGAGCAGGCTGGTGATTGGAACCAGGGAGACCCTGCGGAAAAGCCCCGGGATCTAACCCCCTTGCTGGGTCCCAAGGCCATAAACTCCGCCAGCCAGATGGGTGGGATGGTGGACGGATTTCCATTCCTGGCCCTGGACTCAAGCCCTATGGATCCCCAGTGGGAGCGGAAGGTGATGGTCAATGGAGAGACATTCTTGGGGTGGCGAGATCCCGGGACAGAAAGAACTGTGGTCAGGCCCCGGGTGGTGCACCCCCACCAGATGCTGAGGGGCTGTGTGACCTGGGTGAGGGTCCCAGGGACGGACCCATTCGCCCTGCCTATGGCCCAGATCCCTGTGCAGACCCAGGAGGGGTCGGGCTGGCTGGTTGTTGGGGTTCTCCAGGATATCAGCAGTGAGGTGCTGTTGGGGGGTGACTGTGTATCTTTGGGACAGGATCCAGGCCCTGGCCCTGTAACGGCCGAGGATTTGAATTTGAACTCAGGGAACCAATTGGCTAAGAGGGAAATGGTCAGTGAAAATGCAAATGACCTGGTTGGCAGGGGGGAGGAGCTGCCAGGCCCCGGTTACCTGCCTGCCTGTAACCAGACCCCTAGGGCGGGGTGGGACAGAGAGATGCTCCCCACCCCCCTGCACAATGGAGAGGTGGCTCAGGCAATCTCTGATGCAGAGAGCAAAGCAGCGAGCTCGCTGCCTGGCCCCACAGGGACAGCCAGGGCAGCGCTGAGCACGGGGGGAGCGGAGACCCCAGTTGAGTCGGGGGACACACAGGCAGGGCAGGACGGCTGCCAACCAGGCTTGCCTGGTCCAGATCTGCGGCCGGGAAGTGATTCCACGGCAGGGAGGGAGCCACCAGGGACAGGGCTCAGTGGGGCGGTGACCCCAGGCCTGGCCAGTGAGCTGCAGAGGGATCCCGCCTTGGAGAAGCTAAGGGAACTTGCTGGCCACAGCGCTGCAAACCCCCTTGGGGAAGACTGCAGAGACAGATCCCTGTGGGAGAAGGAATCCCTGTGCCGGGAATGGGCTCCCCAAGGGGAAGTAGAACTGTGGGGAATCATGAGGCAGCTGGTGGGGCCCCAGAAGTATCATCACCGGCTATTGTACCTGGCCCGGGGTAAGGGAGAAGATCCCTGGAGGTCCCTGCCCATCAGAGAGGAACCTTTCCAGAAGGTGGCAACCTGGTCAGGGAAGAAATGCATCCTGGGGGTGATGGATTTCGCCACCCGCTACCCAGAGGTGGTGGCTCTGTCCTCCACGGGGGCAGACGCGCTGCTGACCATCTTCAGCAGAATGGGGGTCCCCAGCGAGGTCTTTACAGACCAGGGATCCGAGGCCATCTCAGCCCGGCTCCGGGGCGTGTGGGAGAAAGGTGGGGTCTGGCCCACCTGGGCCTCTGCATATCACCCTCAGTCCAACGGGCTGGTGGAGAGAGTTCAAGGGACTGTGAGGCTGATGCGGAGGACTTGTATAAATCAGCATCCACAGGACTGGGACAAGTACCTGCCCCACCGATGGCACAGGGAAGTGCCCCAGGAATCACCAGGGGGCTTCCCTTTCAAGCTGTGGTATGGGAGGAGAGTAAGGGGACCCCTAGAACCGGTAAGGGATGATTGGGAGGAGAAGGGGGAAGACCCCCTGGTGGATCTCTCCCCTGAGATGGGAGCCCATCCTCCCATCAGGTGTCCCCCATTCAGAGTAACTGGGAAAAGAGCTCAGAACCTGGAGAGAGAGGCCAAGGACAGGCTGGCTTTAGAGGTGAACCAGTCATTCAACAGCCCAGGGCTGGCCAAGGTGGAGGCGATCAGAGATTGGCCTGTTCCCCAGACCAAGGAACAGGTCCAGGCCTTTAGCAGGATGGCGGGGTACTACCAGAGGTTTGTACCCCCCTTTAGCTCCCTAGCTGCCCCCATCACAGAGCTAGGTAAGAAGGGGAAGCCAGACGAGGCGGTCTGGACCGAGCAGGGCCAGAGGGCTCTCTGTGCGCTGAAGGAGGCTCTAATCCAGGGGCCGATAAATCGAGTAAACCCAGACCGGGCCAAGCCCTGTACAGTGTTCACCGAAGCCTCAGACACAGGGCTAGGCATGGTGCTGATGCAGGCCTATGCGAAGCGGGGGAGACACCCCATCGGGTATCTGAGCAAGGAGCTGCTGCCCTGGAGGCAGAACGGTCAGGCCATAGAGAGGGAATGCCTGGCCATGGTGCAGGCCCTTAAGAAGCAGCAGCCGGATCTATTTGGGTGGCGCTTTACGGTCTATAGTCACCACCTCGCCCCGACGTGGCTGCATCCAGGAAAAGGGGCCGATGCCGAGCAGCTGGTGACAGAGACACGTGGTCAGAGAGGGGACCAGATCAAGAGGGAGGCTCTTAACCAAGACAGCCCGAATTACAGCCCTCCAGACTGGAGCGCTGGGAAAAGACCTGATCTCAGCTTGAACCCCAGGGGTTTTGGGATGGAAAAAGGGCACGGGCCGCATAAACCTTCCCACATGCGGCCTGCGGGTGCCATCAAGCCCACCCGACCTAAGGGAGCACGTGGAACTGGAACGGCCTGGTGTGACCAGGTTCGAACTTCCCCAGGTCACTGGCTAAAGTGACCCCGCTCAGTTCGGTCTCGAAGGGGGGAGAGATGTGACGAACTAGGACTGTTGTTAATGTTTTCCCTGAGTACTGTGTGGGTGCCTCGGTTTCCCTATGCAGTGCTTGAGTATCTAGGTGGTGGGACAAGGGTGCATGAGTGTTACAGAGGGGCCTGGACACAGAGAAGGGCCGACACTCGGTCTCCTAGCAACAGATGGCCCGGCCCCTCCCCTGCAAAGGTGAGAGCTGAAGGTGTTGGAACAAAGGGATCAGGTGACCTCCTGGCCCGGGAAGGAGACAAAGGGAGAGGAGGGGCTGGAGAGTTTCAGTTTGGAGCTGGCCAGAGAGGAGGGGAGAGAGGCAGACAGGGTCTGGCCTCCCTGCCCCGTTTGGAGCTGTGGGGTGAAATGCAGGGAGCCCCGAGCTGGGGTCTAAGCCCCCTGCCCCCCGGAAGGACCCGACTGAGGGGTCCTGGATGTACTGACAAGCTCTGGTTGGACTGTGTTCCTGGCATCTCTAATAAACCTTCTGTTCTACTGGCTGGCTGAGACTCCAGTGAATCCGGGGAAGAGGGGTGCAGGGCCGGACTCCCCCACACTCCGTGACACTGGTGACTCAGCAAGGCAGGCAGGGACCTGCCTATGGACTGAACTCTGAGGTGTTTCCATGCCATGTGCTGGGTAGCTTGTCTTTGGGACAAAGGAAGCAGAAACCACATGGCAAGAGACTATAAAAGGCTGTTGCAGCTCCTCCATCTTGTCTTCAGTCCTGCTTCTTACCTCTGGAGGAACCTTGCTACAAACTGAAGCTCTGAACAAAGGACTGAACGATCCATCCCAGCTGGCGATGTTCTCCAGAGTCTTGATTTGAACCTGCAGCTTATTCCATCACTGAACCAAGAACGTTGCCATTGCTGTATGTGATTGATTCCATTTAACCAATTCTAGCTCTCATCTATATCTTTTTCCTTTTATGAATAAACCTTTAGATTTTAGATTTTAAAGCAGGGATCTCAAACTCAAATCACCACGAGGGCCACACGAGAACTAGTACATTGGCCCGAGGGCCGCATCACTAAAACCTTTTCATACAATGATACAAAAGTATAGTTAAAAATGAAAAAAATGAAGAGTAATATAGTATTCTATTAAAAGTCACTGTATTAACTTTTTAAAAACTGTAATGCAAAGAGGGGTTTTAATAAAATATAAACACTCCATAATGTTTGGAGCTTGGCTGCCAGTGGAGTCGGCGCCTATGGCGGGCTGCAGGAAATAACTCCGTGGGCCGCGTGTTTGAGACCCCTGTTCTAAAGGATTGGATACAGCGTGATTTGTGGGTAAGAGCTGATTCGTATATTGACCTGGGTCTGGGGCCTGGTCCTTTGGGATCGGGAGAACCCTTTTTCTTTTACTGGGGCATTGGTTTTCATAACCATTCATTCCCATAACGAGTGGCACTGGTGGTGATACTGGGAAACTGGAGTGTCTAAGGGAATTGCGTGTGACTTGTGGTTAGCCAGTGGGGTGAGACCAAATTCTTCTCTGTCTGGCTGGTTTGGTGCCTTAGAGGTGGAAGAACCCCAGCCTTGGGCTGTCACTGCCCTGCTTGAAGCAATTGGTCCTGAATTGGCACTCTCAGAAGTGTCCCTCCAAAGGCAGCATCATTACACAGTGTCTCAAGGGATCCAGATTGCTCTGTGTCAGACTTGTCCTCTTCATTATTCACCACTCCCCTAGTCTTTGGGTCATCTGAAAACTTTATCAGTGTCTGGGTTTGTTTTCTTCCAGGTTATTGACAAAACTGTTAAATAATGTAGGGCCAAGACCCCATCGCTGGTGGACCCCACTGGAAACAAACTGTGACAAACTAGGACTGTTGTTAATGTTTTCCCTGAGTACTGTGTGGGTGCCTCGGTTTCCCCTATGCAGTGCTTATTTAGGTGGTGGGACAAGGGTGCATGATTGTTACAGAGGGACCTGGACACAGAGAAGGGCCGACACTCTGTATCCTAGCAACGGATGGCCCCGACCCCTCCCCTGCAAAGGTGAGAACTATAGGTGTTGGAACAAAGGGATCAGGTGACCTCCTGGCCCGGGAAGGAGACAAAGGGGGAGGAGGGGCTGGACAGTTTCAGTTTGGAACTGGCCAGAGAGGAGGGGAGAGGGGCAGACAGGGTCTGGCCTCCCTGCCCCCGTTTGGAGCTGTGGGGTGAAATGCAGGGAGCCCTGAGCTGGGGTCTAAGCTCCCTGCCCCCCGGAAGGGCCCGACTGAGGGTTCCTGGTTGTACTGACAAGCTCTGGTTGGACTGTGTTCCTGGCATCTCTAATAAACCTTCTGTTCTACTGGCTGGCTGAGACTCCCAGTGAATCCGAGGAAGAGGGGTGCAGGGCCGGATTCCCCTATACTCCGTGACACAAACCCACTTGATGAGAACCCCCATTTACAATTACCTTTTGAGACCTACCAGTTTTTAATCCATTTAATGTGGGACAGGCTCATTTTATATCCTTCTAGCTTTTCAATCAAAATGTCGTGTGATGCCAAGTCAAATGTAGACACTAAGTGAGACATGTAGACATTGATGCTGCGTCACTAACGACGTCCCAAAAAGCTCTGTCTCGTCGCGGTGGTTTTAGGATGTCAGCGTAGCAGGGGAGTTTCTTCGGCAGGAGATGCAGTGCAGCGTATACTCCTCCAGTGTTTTGTCAACGGATGCTGACTTTTGTCAACAAAAGCGTGTAGTGTAGACAAGGCCTTAGAGAAGTCTGAGTATGTTATGTCAACACTATTACCTTTACCAAGCAAACCTGTCATCTCATCACAAAAAACATCAAGGTAGTTTGACAGGACCTATTTCCCATAAACCTGTGATGATTGCCATTAATTATACCGCCCTCCTTTAATTCTTTGTTAACCGAGTTCCGTGTCAGCGACTCCATGTGTCACGCCTCCCCCGGATCGGTGCTACACCCCCAGCTTTGGAACAGTCTCTTGGGAGAACTCTTCAGTGGGCCTGACCCCGCAGTGGGTCCCACTCTTCCTTCAGGGCAGGCCACGCAGCCTCACCGCCTCCTGAGATTGGACTTCCCCAGCTCTAGCACGTCCTACTTCTGGGTCCAAAGGCACCGGCCAGTAGCCTGTGGTGATAGCCGTGGTAGTGAGGTACCAGCCCCCCCCCCCCCCAACTTGTCTAGGGTCTCGTCAGTCCTAGGCATGGGGTAGGCAGCGGACACGGTGATGGAATTGAGCTTCTGATAGTCCACACTGAACCGGATCGACCTGTCCTTCTTGGGGACCAGCACCCCCGGCAAGGCCCAGGGGCTGGAGGCAGCTAGGTCACCCCTAAAGTCAGCATGTCCCTGACCTCTCTCTGCAGGCCTGGGCTGGTTTCCTGCCTGCAGCAGACACGTCATGCCCAGCGTGTACTGTATCTGTTTGCCCTTGGCGCCAAAGGCATGCAAGAGACTCTTCCTTTGAGGTGTCAGTGACTCTCAAACAGGGAGCAGAGTGCCCCTCCAGCTCCCCTTGGGCCCACTCTTCTCACAAACATTACACTTCGGGGCTTTGAGATCCCTGGGTGGGGATCTTCTGGGGTCAGCTGCCCCCACACTTTGCCTTTCCCCAAGTCCCATGTCTGGGGTGTGCCCGCTGGTTCGTTTCCCAGGACCCAGGCTTAACCCCATCCCTTTGGGTTTATTTTCAGAGCCACTGGCCACAAACTCATCTGCCAACCAGCTCCTTCAGCTCCCCCCTAGCCCCGCGTTCAGCTCGCAGGGCAGATCCCAGCGTTGCTCAAACTCGACCAGCTCGTAAAAACGCGTGGAGAGATTCTCCCATCGGGGTGGTGGCTTCCATGTACATCAATCCCTTGGGCACTGCACACGCCAAAACCTTGTCCTGTGAGCATCCACGCCGTCTATCTGGCAGTGCGCCTCTATCGCCCAGGGATCGGGCGAGGGGGTGAGATGGTGCGGCCGGTCTGCAGCCTTCCTAAAGGCCGGGGTCTGTATCGGCCTCCCTTAAACTAGGCACTTTGTACAACGTAGGTTCCCGCGGACTCGCCCCACTTGCCCCTCAACGGGACCTCGTGCTCCTCCACATCCAGGGGCTGCTGCGGCTGCTTTTCCTGGTACATCCAGTGTCAGTCAGCTCCCTGCCCTATGTGGGCTCCCTCCCTCCACTGCCGCTCCAGAGACGGGGACTGGGCGTGAGGACGCGTCATTGCCCTTGGGCTCTCTCAGAGCCCGCCTGGCCTGGCCAGCCTTCTCCAGCCACGCCTTGCTTCACTTCCCCCGCTCCCTGCACAGCTCCACCATGCTCTTCGGAGGGAGGGGGTGTCACGGACCCACGGGGTCGGGGCTCAGGCCCCAGCCTGGGAACAGTCTCTGGGAGGGGCCCTCCAGTGGGCCAGACGCCCCAGGGGTCTCACTCTTCCCCCAGGGTGAGCCACGCGGCCTCACCGCCTCCTGAGACTGGGCCCCTGGGCTCCTGCCTCAGGCCGTAGCTCTTCCCAGCGAGTCCCACTGAGCCAGACGCCCAGGAGACTCGGCCGGCCCACCAGTGCCTGCAGCGACACCAGGCAGCCTTTCCCCCAGAGCTCTTCTCGGCCCCCCGGGCGAGGCCTAGGGAGCCCTCGGGTTAAGACACAATCCAGCCAGCCAAGCTGCTGTGGGCTCCACTTCCGCTCCCTCCCCCCGTCGTCCGTCTGTCCATCCCAGGCAGCCCCAGGTCTCACCAAAGGCCAGCTCCTGTCCCAGCCTCGGGCCCCCCCTCCGAGCCCTGCGGCATCCCCTCCCCCGTGGGCTGGAGCTTGTTCAGTCCTGGGGGCTCCCATTGTCCGGCCGGATCCTCCCTCGAGCGGAGGCAGGGTCAGCCTGGCCTAGCGCCCCGACAGGCCTGTGACACCCCTCCTGCTCCGCTCTAGGAGCCTTTAACCCCTCGGCCCCCACGGGGCAGCAGCCCCCCGCCCGGGAAGTCTCGCCAGGCTCGGCCTTCAGGAAAGGATTGCAAGAAATTCCCACGTTGTTGCAGGGGCTAGCGTGGTGCCGTTGGGGGAGGAGGGACCCAGGGTTGGTGTGGTGCCGCTGGTGGGGGCGGGGGGGGGCGCGCACTGGCCTGATAGGGGAGCACCAGGGCCTGATGCGGTACCGTTGGTGGGGGCCCAGCTGCATGGGGGGAGAATGGCTGTGGGGTGGGGGTTGAGCCACCTGGTGGAGAGAAAGGCCAAGAAGCCTGGCCCTATGGGTCAGGGGAGGGGCTCCCTCCTTGGTGACACAGAGCTGCCATGGTTACTGGGCCGGGTCACCCCCTGGCCCGGGCAGTCCCTGCCTGGTCTCGGCTACCAGCCCGTGAAACGGGCTGGCCCCTCCCCCAGAGCGCAGCCCCATGGCCTCTCTGCCCCACGGGATGGCAAGCATAGCACCAAGCCGGGCGCTGGAAAACAGCCGGGATGGCCTTGGCCTGGCACCCCCAGCTGATTCCAGCCCACAGGGCAGGGGAGGGCAGCCTGCACACAATTAACCCTTGACACACCGCAGCCCCAGAAGCCTTCTGTGGCCCTGGCAGGGCTGCAGCCCCCTCCCCACGCAGCCCCCCCCGAGGGAGGGCAGCCAGAGGCAGCTGGGGGACGAGCACTGGCGGCTCCAGCTCACAGCGACTCCCTGGGGAGCCAAGGCCTGGGCGGGCGGGCGCCTTCCCCAGGCCAATCTCCATGCAGGGGAGGAAGCTGGACTTTGGGGGGGTGGGGTGCAGTGCAGGGAGCAGCTGCCGGCTGCCAGGCTCAGGGGGGCAGGGTGTCATGCCAATGGCCCCTTGCCCTAGAGGCTGAAGGGGTCTGGGAGAGGGTAAGGCCGTGCTCCACTCCCAGCTCCGCCAGGTGCCTGCGCTGCCCTCCCCCCGGTGCCTGCGCTGCCCTCCCCCCGGCAGCCCCCCCTTGGCACAGCCCAGTGGGAGCCGGGCAGCAGCGTCCAGCAGGCCAGGGGCACGTGTCTGTAACCGCTCAGCCAGGCGCTGTGGGCTGGACGCAGGAGGTGCTGGGGGGCTCTCCTGCCCGGCTGATGGGGGGGTGGGGGGGCGCAATGGGCCCTTCCAGCCTGACTCCACTCCCATCCCACCTGGGCCCCAGCCAATGACACCCCAGCTGACCCCCCCCCCCCAGCCCTGCCCCCATGGCACTGCTACAATGACCCACATGCCATGGACCCTCCTGACTTCGGCAGGGGGACAGGACCCCACGCCCTCCCCGAAGACCCCCCAGCTCACACCTGCATTGCCTCTGAGCCAGCATAGGGACCAGCCCTGGGCTGCAGGATGGTGACCACTCTCCGGCCACAGGCACACGCTGGGGGGCAGGGAGTGACGAGCTAGGACAGCTGGGTTCACACCCCTCCCCGACCCAAGTCTGTCTGTCTGTCACACGCACGCAGAACCTGGCTGGAGCTGAGAGAACATTTGCCTTATGTCCGGCTGCTTGGGGAAGCTCAGAGCGGCCGAGCCCCTGCCCCAGAGCCTAGGGTGCCCTTGTCCTGGCTCTCCTCACCCCACGCAGCCGCAGGCGAGTTCTAGGTTATACAAGAACCAAGTGGCTTTGGCTCTCTTCTCAGGGACCCTCTGACTGGCCAGTGGCCTCCCTCCTTCCTGCATGCTAAAGCCAGGCTGCGTGGCTGGCAATGCTCCCCCCTCCCCGAGTGCAGCTGCCAGGGGCTGAGGGCTCAGCCAGGACCCTGCCCCTGCCCCGCCTGGCTCCCAGGGAGGTGGCCTTGGGCAGCAGCTGCTGAGGCCCAGTCATGGCCCTTCCCCTCTCTGGTCCCTCACTGCCCCGCTGACCGCCCCGGTCGGGAAGCAGGGAAGGCCCAGGCCCATCTGTGACCACGCTCCCTTCGCTGGCGCTGGGCACGCCGGCCGGCTGTCCCCCGGGCGCGAGGAGCTGCACAGCCTGGCTCTGCACACGCTCCTGAGGACACCACCTGGAGCAAGTCACGGACCCAGAGCAGTGCTGGCAGGGCAAAGACCACGGTGAGACAAGCCCCCAGCAGCCTTTAATGGTGCCATAAAAGCCAGACAACAGGTTCCTTTCCGCCCCGGTGGGCCCCCGGGCGCCGGCAGGGACACAGTGACTGAGGCTCTGCCGGTGCCACGTGGAGGCCAGGAGAGGAGCACTGGGGGAGGGGCGCTACCCCCAGAGGGGCCGCAAGCCACAGTGCAAGTGGGCAGTGAGTGAGCTGCCCGCCAGGACCACGCCCTGCCCAGAGAGCTGTGTTTGGCACCTGACCCAGGGAAGGGGCAGGCCCCTGGAAGCAGCAGGGTGCCCGGCAGGCTCCACGGGCTAGTTACAGTGGGGTTGGTCTCGTTTGCCTCCAGGTTTGTGCTTCTCAGGCCAGGGCCCGGGGGGAGCGCCCGGCGAGCTCGGGTCCATGGGGGAGGGGCCCGGCTGGGGAGAAGCCAGGCGGGGGCGGGTGCTGCTGGTGAGTGACTGGCCGAGGGAGGGACGGGGTGTGCCCAGGTTTCCAGTCGCGGGTTCCTTGTGCAGCAATGCCAGTGCAGGGAGCCTGGCCCGTCAGCAGGCTGCCGCAGCCGGAGAACTCACAGCACGAGGAGCCTGGGGCAGGCGCAGGCCGCAGGAGCGAGTCCTTGCAGGGCCCGGGCGGAGGCGGGAATGGCCCCCCCACAGACGTTGGCCAGTTTACCTGAGATTTGAGCCGCAGCCGGGTGCCCCCAGCGCGGGGGCCAGTAACCCCCGGCAGCGGCAGTTCCAGTGGGGTTCCCAGCCAGAGTCCAGGCAAGGGGACAGGCAGTCGGCAGGTGGAGGCTGGCCTCACGCGTCAGTCCTGGGGCTGGCGTCTGGCAGCGGCACCTCTCCAGCTGCTGCAGGCAGGGGCTGCACCACAATGGGCGTCTGGGTCTCTGAGGGGTGACAGGCCCAGTGAGGGGCAGGGGTCTCAGAGCACCCGGGATCCTCCCAGCCCCAAACCAGAACCCGGCAGCCAGAGGGATGGGAGCTCACGGCCCAGGCCAGCTGCTCCAGGCCCTGAGAGCAAACCCAAGCAGGGGATGGTGGGACACTGGCAGCCACGGCTGGGCCAGCCAGGGGGAGCTGGGGGAGCCCAGTGCAGGGCCTGGGGGACACAGGGCTGGTGGGTGCTGGGGTGAGTCCCGGGGTGGCCTTGCCCCAAGCGTGGGGAGACAATCGCCTTGTGCTGGGCACCCCCTGCTGGCCACTCGAAGCACTGACATCAGCTCAGCCGGGACCCCCCTGCCCCACACTGGGGCCAACAGCAGGGAGGGCTCAGCCCCATCCCGGAGGGCAGGGTCCCCCCCCCCTCCCCCCCGGAGGGCAGGGTCCCCCCCCGACAGCAACTGGTAGGAGCAAGAGCAGGACGGGGCGTGCCAGGCGGGCCAGCAGGGCAGGCCCCAGGGATACTCAGCTCCCTCCGGGAACCTGGACCCCAGCCATTGCCTGCTCTGCCCTGCACCGTGCCAAACACGCAGCCCTGGTGCCACGGGCCCGCACCGTGGGAGGGACCGACCTCAGGCCAGTCGAGCCCCTGCCCCCCATGGGCTGCTGTGCCCCTGCCCCAGCACAATGCCCCCCCGCCCCCGAGCTCCAAGCACTAGGGCCCAGCTCTGCCTGCCCCAGCCCCATCCGCAGGCACCTGGCACAGACTGCTCCAGTCCAGAGGGGACCCCAGGGTGTCAGCAAGATCCTGACCCCACTTTCCTCCATTCACAGCACAGGCGCTGGGGGTGAGCTTCCTACCAGTCCCCCCTCCCTGGTGACAGCTGCCAGGCCCCACCGCAGCCCAGGATGGGCCGAGCCAAGCCAGCCACAGGCTCATGCAGACAGCACAGCGTGGGGCAGGGCAACCGAGAGACCTGCCGGGGCACAGCTGGGACCCTGGGCCGGAGCCCCAGTACCGCCCCCTCCTCTAGCTCCTGCCCAGCCATCCCCTTCAAAGCCCAGCGCCTGGCACATGCTCCCCCACCCCCCGGTGCTGGCCGTGTGCCTGCAGCCTCAGGCCTCCCCAACCCCGTTACCCTCGCTGCCTCTGGCTCACCCGCACCCCTCCCCTGGGGGTTCCCCGCCCTGCAGCCTTGCCCCACTCAGAGCGAGGCTCAGACGAAGGGCTGAGCTGGGCTCCCCTCTGGCAGCCGGGGCACAGTGCAGGGCAACTCCTCCTCCTCCTCACCTTCGGCCTCCGCTTGGATCTGCGCCTCCAGGTCCTCAGGGTTGACGTACTTGTAGGAGTCGTCGTCCTCGGGCGGACGGCACTTCCCGAAGCAGAAGCAGCAGCAGCAACAGCAGCAGCAGCAGGTGAAGATGCCACAGCACACGGCCAAGGCCTGCATGGGAGGGAGCAGCCAGGTCAGAGAATCCGAGGGGCTGCGAGGGGTCTCCCAGTCCGGTGCCCCGCACGGAGGCAGGACGAAGGATTGTCTGACCAGCCCTGACAGGGGTTTGTCCAACCTGCTCTGAAAAACCTCCCGTGATGGGGATTCCACAGCCTCCCGGGGCAATTTGTCCCAGGGCTTAGCCACCCGGACAGGAAGCTTTTCCTTGTGTCCAGCCTAAACCGCCCTTGCTGCAATTTAAGCCCATTGCTTCTTCAGGGGTTAAGGAAAATAATTTACCTCCCTTTTCCTTATAACAACCGTTTATGTACCTGAAGACTGTTATTCCACCCCCTCCCCCCGAGGCGTCTCTTCGCCAAACTAAACAAACCAATTTTTCAATCTTCCCTCAGAGGTCATGTTTTCTAGACCTTTAATCATTTCTGTTGCTCTTCTCTGGACTTTCTCCAATTTGTCCACATCCTTCCTGAAATGTGGCGTCCAGAACTGGACACAATACTCCAGTTGAGGCCTAATCAGCGCAGAGTAGAGCAGAAGAATTACTTCTCGTGTCTTCCATACAACACTCCTGCTAATACATCCCAGAATGATGTTCGCTTTTTATGCTACAGTGTTCCACTCTTCACTCATTTAGCTTGTGATCCACTCTGACCCCCAGATCCCTTTCCGCTGTACTCCTTCCTGGGCAGTCAGTTCCCATTTTGATTGTGTGCAGCAGATTGTTCCTTCCTCAGTGGAGTACTTTAAATTTGTCCTTGTTGAATTTCATCCAATTTACTTCAGAGCATTTCTCCAGTTTGTTCAGATCATTTTGAATTTTAATCCTGTCCTCCAAAGCACTCGCAACCCCTCCCAGCCTGGTATCATTCGCAAACTTTATAAGTGTACTCTCTATGCCCTTATCGACAGCACTGATGAAGATATTGAATAGAAGTAGCCCCAGGATAGATCCGTGCGGGACCCCACTTTATATGCCCTTCTAGCTTGACTGTGAACCACCAATAACTACTCTCTGGGAACGGTTTTGCACCCGCCTTACAGTAGGTTCGTCTAGGTTACATTTCCCTAGTTTGTTTATGAGACAGTCACTTGAGACAGTATCATATCTCAACATCAGATAGGCTTTTATCACATCTGCCACTTCCACCTAACCACAAGGCTTGTTACCCTGTCAAAGGAGGATATGAGGTTGGTTTGACATGATTTGTTCTTGACAAATCCATGTTTACTGTTACTTATCACCTTATTATCTTGTAAATGTTTACAAACACATTGTTTGAGTATTTGCTCCATTATCTTTCCAGGTACCAAAGTTAAACTGACTGGTCTGTAATTCCCTGGGTTGTCCTTATCCCCTTTAGGGATAAGGGCTAAACTTGCCCTTTGCCAGTCCTCTCGAATCTCTCCCGGCCTCCAGGAGTTCTCAAAGATAATCACTGATGGCCCAGAGATCTCTTCAGCCAGCTCCTTCAGTATTCTCGGCTGTATTTCATCAGGCCCTGCCGACTTGTGTATAATTCTCGTTCTTTCCTTAGTCTAGTCTCAGCTCCTGCCCCATTTACACCGATATTCAGACTGACTGAACTCCCACCTCTGCCACAATGGGTGGTTCCGCACCCACCTCCAGTTGGGGCACCCAGAGCCTTGGAGACCTCTCTGCATCACCCCACCTGGCAGCCTGAGCCACGTGGCTGGAGCAGCAGCCCGGGGGGAGCCCGACAGGCGCAGAGAATGGGCCGGAGGGGGCACTCACCTTGAACCAGCACTTGGACATGAGGAAGTAGTACTTGACGCTCTCCTCGCCGAACTGCTCAGCCACGTAGAGCCCCATGGAGCCGTATTCGTCGTAGATCCGCCGCTTGTGCTCGTCATTCAGCGTCGCGTTCGCATTGTTGATCTCCTTGAACTTCTCCACTGCCTCGGGATTTTCGGGGTTCTTGTCTGGGTGGTACTTCAGGGCCAGTTTCCTGCATGGTGCAGGGGAGCGGCAGGGCTGAGGAGCTGCCCCCACAGATCTCAGAATCCTGCCCCCCTTTTCCCTGAGGCTGGGAGACCCTGCCCCATGCTGGGGGCAGGAGGACCCTTGAAACAGCCCCCACAGGAGGGCATGGTGTAACCCCACCCTGCAGTCCCAGGGTGTGCATTCCCCTCCAGACACAGGGCCAGAGCCCAGCATGCGCGCGGAGGGACTCATCTGCATGGCTGGCTGGGCTCTCCCTGCCCCAGCAGCAGAGGTGCCACCAAAAGGGGCCCGTGGGAGAGGCTGGGGTCGCTGGGCCCAGCAGGTGGGCTCCCTACCTGTACGCCTTCTTGATCTCCTCTGAAGAAGCCCCCTTCTCCAGGCCCAGGACTCTGTACAAACTCTCCCCAGCACGGGACATCTTCCGCTGGGGTCGGCCGGGTTCCGCCATGTTGTTCTGTATTGGAGAGGGAATGTGGGGGGTAAGTCACTGTGCCCACGCCCTGCAAGCTGCAGCCACCACTTTGTGGGGCAGGACTGGTGAGGACATGGGGAGCAGGGCACAGGGCCTGGCACCCCAGCTATTCCAGCTCCCTAGAGCGAGCAGCAGGGCCTGTGCTGGCCAGGATCACCCACTGCAGGGCCATCTCATCACAGCAATCCAGGCAGGCAGCTGTGTGTGGGGGGCTGCCTGGGGTCCCCCTCCCATCACAGGGCCTGCTCAGCAGAGCCCCCGGTGGGTTATGGAACCATGCAGACACCAGCTCTTCAGCAGAGGGCCAAGCCCAGGGCTCCCACGCTGCAGCCAGCGCTCACAATACCAGCAAGGAAGCAGGGAACAGCAGATTTCCAGCAGGCCCCACATTCCAGCTCCCACACGCAAGGCGGGAAAGCCAGGCCAGCAGTGCCTACAGCTCCCCACCTCCATCCCGCACCGGAGACAAGGCCACATCAGTGCCAGGTGCAGCAAAGCACCCCAGCAGCCTGGGGCGAGCCTGCCACCTGCACAGACCCTCGGCCTGGGGCAGCGGTGCCCTCCGGGCAGGCCCAACATACCGCTCGCAGCACTGCCTCCCCTTCCCCCTCACGAGTCAGGGCTGCCAATGGCCAGCACTGCCCCCTCCTGGACACGGGGCCCCCACCCCAGAGTACTCCCGAACACATGCCAGTGCAGCACGCCCCATGCCCAGCCGTGCACCCACGAGGAGGGGGGCTAACTACAGAGACACTGAAGGAGTGCATCTCCCCACCGCCCCAACCCCTGCGTGCAGCTTCTCAGAGCTCTGGGCTTCTCTCCCCTGCCCCACCCACAGAGAGGGCACAAGAGCTCAGCAGCAGGCCAGGGGCCAGGACACAGCACTTCCCAAGCCACTTGCTATGAATCCAGGCTCACCCGGCAGCAGGAATGAGGAAGTGAAACAAGGCAGGGCAAGAACTGGCCAGACAGGGAGGAGAGACAGAGACGGCCCAGCAGCCAGCCTGCTCACTGCCAACCCCTGCCTGGCCGTGACCCCAGGGACTGGGGGGGGACAGACAGCCCAGCGACCAGCCTGCTCACTGCCAGCCCCTGCCTGGCCGTGACCCCAGGGACTGGGGGGGGACAGACAGCCCAGCGACCAGCCTGCTCACTGCCAGCCCCTGCCTGGCCGTGACCCCAGGGACTGGGGGGGACAGACAGCCAGCCCAGCATCCAACCTGCCCCTGCCTGGCCGTGACCCCAGGGACTGGGGGGGACAGACAGCCAGCCCAGCATCCAACCTGCCCCTGCCTGGCCGTGACCCCAGGGACTGGGGGGGGACAGACAGCCCAGCAACCAGCCTGCTCACTGCCAGCCCCTGCCTGGCCGTGACCCCAGGGACTGGGGGGGACAGACAGCCAGCCCAGCATCCAACCTGCCCCTGCCTGGCCGTGACCCCAGGGACTGGGGGGGACAGACAGCCCAGCAACCAGCCTGCTCACTGCCAGCCCCTGCCTGGCCGTGACCCCAGGGACTGGGGGGGACAGACAGCCCAGCAACCAGCCTGCTCACTCCCAGCCCCTGCGTGGCCGTGACCCCAGGGACTGGGGGGGACAGACAGCCAGCCCAGCATCCAACCTGCCCCTGCCTGGCCGTGACCCCAGGGACTGGGGGGGACAGACAGCCCAGTAACCAGCCTGCTCACTGCCAGCCCCTGCCTGGCCGTGACCCCAGGGACTGGGGGGGACAGACAGCCCAGGGACCAGCCTGCTCACTCCCAGCCCCTGCCTGGCCGTGACCCCAGGGACTGGGGGGGACAGACAGCCAGCCCAGCATCCAACCTGCCCCTGCCTGGCCGTGACCCCAGGGACTGGGGGGGACAGACAGCCCAGTAACCAGCCTGCTCACTGCCAGCCCCTGCCTGGCCGTGACCCCAGGGACTGGGGGGGACAGACAGCCCAGGGACCAGCCTGCTCACTCCCAGCCCCTGCCTGGCCGTGACCCCAGGGACTGGGGGGGACAGACAGCCAGCCCAGCATCCAACCTGCCCCTGCCTGGCCGTGACCCCAGGGACTGGGGGGGACAGACAGCCCAGCAACCAGCCTGCTCACTGCCAGCCCCTGCCTGGCCGTGACCCCAGGGACTGGGGGGGACAGACAGCCCAGCAACCAGCCTGCTCACTCCCAGCCCCTGCCTGGCCGTGACCCCAGGGACTGGGGGGGACAGACAGCCCAGTAACCAGCCTGCTCACTGCCAGCCCCTGCCTGGCCGTGACCCCAGGGACTGGGGGGGACAGACAGCCCAGGGACCAGCCTGCTCACTCCCAGCCCCTGCCTGGCCGTGACCCCAGGGACTGGGGGGGACAGACAGCCAGCCCAGCATCCAACCTGCCCCTGCCTGGCCGTGACCCCAGGGACTGGGGGGGACAGACAGCCCAGCAACCAGCCTGCTCACTGCCAGCCCCTGCCTGGCCGTGACCCCAGGGACTGGGGGGGACAGACAGCCCAGCAACCAGCCTGCTCACTCCCAGCCCCTGCCTGGCCGTGACCCCAGGGACTGGGGGGGACAGACAGCCCAGTAACCAGCCTGCTCACTGCCAGCCCCTGCCTGGCCGTGACCCCAGGGACTGGGGGGGACAGACAGCCCAGGGACCAGCCTGCTCACTCCCAGCCCCTGCCTGGCCGTGACCCCAGGGACTGGGGGGGACAGACAGCCAGCCCAGCATCCAACCTGCCCCTGCCTGGCCGTGACCCCAGGGACTGGGGGGGACAGACAGCCCAGCAACCAGCCTGCTCACTGCCAGCCCCTGCCTGGCCGTGACCCCAGGGACTGGGGGGGACAGACAGCCCAGCAACCAGCCTGCTCACTCCCAGCCCCTGCCTGGCCGTGACCCCAGGGACTGGGGGGGACAGACAGCCCAGTAACCAGCCTGCTCACTGCCAGCCCCTGCCTGGCCGTGACCCCAGGGACTGGGGGGGACAGACAGCCCAGGGACCAGCCTGCTCACTCCCAGCCCCTGCCTGGCCGTGACCCCAGGGACTGGGGGGGACAGACAGCCAGCCCAGCATCCAACCTGCCCCTGCCTGGCCGTGACCCCAGGGACTGGGGGGGACAGACAGCCCAGCAACCAGCCTGCTCACTGCCAGCCCCTGCCTGGCCGTGACCCCAGGGACTGGGGGGGACAGACAGCCCAGCAACCAGCCTGCTCACTCCCAGCCCCTGCCTGGCCGTGACCCCAGGGACTGGGGGGGACAGACAGCCCAGTAACCAGCCTGCTCACTGCCAGCCCCTGCCTGGCCGTGACCCAGGGACTGGGGGGGACAGACAGCCCAGGGACCAGCCTGCTCACTCCCAGCCCCTGCCTGGCCGTGACCCCAGGGACTGGGGGGGACAGACAGCCAGCCCAGCATCCAACCTGCCCCTGCCTGGCCGTGACCCCAGGGACTGGGGGGGACAGACAGCCCAGCAACCAGCCTGCTCACTGCCAGCCCCTGCCTGGCCGTGACCCCAGGGACTGGGGGGGACAGACAGCCCAGCAACCAGCCTGCTCACTCCCAGCCCCTGCCTGGCCGTGACCCCAGGGACTGGGGGGGACAGACAGCCCAGTAACCAGCCTGCTCACTGCCAGCCCCTGCCTGGCCGTGACCCCAGGGACTGGGGGGGACAGACAGCCCAGGGACCAGCCTGCTCACTCCCAGCCCCTGCCTGGCCGTGACCCCAGGGACTGGGGGGGACAGACAGCCAGCCCAGCATCCAACCTGCCCCTGCCTGGCCGTGACCCCAGGGACTGGGGGGGACAGACAGCCCAGCAACCAGCCTGCTCACTGCCAGCCCCTGCCTGGCCGTGACCCCAGGGACTGGGGGGGACAGACAGCCCAGTAACCAGCCTGCTCACTGCCAGCCCCTGCCTGGCCGTGACCCCAGGGACTGGGGGGGACAGACAGCCCAGGGACCAGCCTGCTCACTCCCAGCCCCTGCCTGGCCGTGACCCCAGGGACTGGGGGGGACAGACAGCCAGCCCAGCATCCAACCTGCCCCTGCCTGGCCGTGACCCCAGGGACTGGGGGGGACAGACAGCCCAGCAACCAGCCTGCTCACTGCCAGCCCCTGCCTGGCCGTGACCCCAGGGACTGGGGGGGACAGACAGCCCAGCAACCAGCCTGCTCACTCCCAGCCCCTGCCTGGCCGTGACCCCAGGGACTGGGGGGGACAGACAGCCCAGTAACCAGCCTGCTCACTGCCAGCCCCTGCCTGGCCGTGACCCCAGGGACTGGGGGGGACAGACAGCCCAGGGACCAGCCTGCTCACTCCCAGCCCCTGCCTGGCCGTGACCCCAGGGACTGGGGGGGACAGACAGCCAGCCCAGCATCCAACCTGCCCCTGCCTGGCCGTGACCCCAGGGACTGGGGGGGACAGACAGCCCAGCAACCAGCCTGCTCACTGCCAGCCCCTGCCTGGCCGTGACCCCAGGGACTGGGGGGGACAGACAGCCCAGCAACCAGCCTGCTCACTCCCAGCCCCTGCCTGGCCGTGACCCCAGGGACTGGGGGGGACAGACAGCCCAGTAACCAGCCTGCTCACTGCCAGCCCCTGCCTGGCCGTGACCCCAGGGACTGGGGGGGACAGACAGCCCAGGGACCAGCCTGCTCACTCCCAGCCCCTGCCTGGCCGTGACCCCAGGGACTGGGGGGGACAGACAGCCAGCCCAGCATCCAACCTGCCCCTGCCTGGCCGTGACCCCAGGGACTGGGGGGGACAGACAGCCCAGCAACCAGCCTGCTCACTGCCAGCCCCTGCCTGGCCGTGACCCCAGGGACTGGGGGGGACAGACAGCCCAGCAACCAGCCTGCTCACTCCCAGCCCCTGCCTGGCCGTGACCCCAGGGACTGGGGGGGACAGACAGCCCAGTAACCAGCCTGCTCACTGCCAGCCCCTGCCTGGCCGTGACCCCAGGGACTGGGGGGGACAGACAGCCAGCCCAGCATCCAACCTGCCCCTGCCTGGCCGTGACCCCAGGGACTGGGGGGGACAGACAGCCCAGGGACCAGCCTGCTCACTGCCTGGCTCGCCGTACGGCCCCATGGATGCTCTGGGCTTGATCCGTGGCTTAGGCGGATCCCTTGCGGCTCTGCGCCCCACGCGCTCCGCGGCAGCCCCGCTGCCTGGCTGCAGGGCGGCAGCGAGGGGCAGGAGGGTGACGCCGCCGTCGCGGGCTGCGGGACCGGCCCATGGTCATCAGAGGAGGCAGCCCGGGAGCTGGGCCCCGGGTCACAGCGAGCGGCGCCTCCGCGGGCCCAGGAAGCCCGTGGGCCCAGGCTGTGCCGGGGCGGGGCGGGGCGGGGCGGGCCCAGGCTGTGCCGGGGCGGGGCGGGGCGGGGCCAGGCTGTGCCGGGGCGGGGCGGGGCGGGGCCAGGCTGTGCCGGGGCGGGGCGGGGCGGGGCGGGGCCAGGCTGTGCCGGGGCGGGGCGGGGCGGGGCCAGGCTGTGCCGGGGCGGGGCGGGGCGGGGCGGGCCCAGGCTGTGCCGGGGCGGGGCGGGGCGGGGCGGGGCCAGGCTGTGCCGGGGCAGGGCGGGGCGGGGCGGGCCCAGGCTGTGCCGGGGCGGGGCGGGGCGGGGCGGGGCCAGGCTGTGCCGGGCCGGGGCGGGGCGGGGCGGGGCCAGGCTGTGCCGGGCCGGGGCGGGGCGGGGCGGGGCGGGGCCAGGCTGTGCCGGGGCGGGGCGGGGCGGGGCCAGGCTGTGCCGGGCCGGGGCGGGGCGGGGCGGGGCCAGGCTGTGCCGGGCCGGGGCGGGGCGGGGCGGGCCCAGGCTGTGCCGGGGCGGGGCGGGGCGGGGCCAGGCTGTGCCGGGGCGGGGCGGGGCGGGGCCAGGCTGTGCCGGGGCGGGGCGGGGCGGGGCGGGGCCAGGCTGTGCCGGGGCGGGGCGGGGCGGGGCCAGGCTGTGCCGGGGCGGGGCGGGGCGGGGCCAGGCTGTGGCGGGGCGGGGCGGGGCGGGGCGGGGCGGGCCCAGGCTGTGCCGGGGCAGGGCGGGGCGGGCCCAGGCTGGGGCGGGGCGGGGCGGGGCGGGCCCAGGCTGTGCCGGGGCAGGGCGGGGCGGGCCCAGGCTGGGGCGGGGCGGGGCGGGCCCAGGCTGTGCCGGGGCGGGGCGGGGCGGGGCGGGGCCAGGCTGTGCCGGGGCGGGGCGGGGCGGGGCGGGCCCAGGCTGTGCCGGGGCGGGGCGGGGCGGGGCGGGGCCAGGCTGTGCCGGGGCGGGGCGGGGCGGGGCGGGCCCAGGCTGTGCCGGGGCGGGGCGGGGCGGGGCGGGGCCAGGCTGTGCCGGGGCGGGGCGGGGCGGGGCGGGCCCAGGCTGTGCCGGGGCGGGGCGGGGCGGGCCCAGGCTGTGCCGGGCCAGGCTGTGCCGGGGCAGGGCGGGGCGGGCCCAGGCTGTGCCGGGGCAGGGCGGGGCGGGGCGGGCCCAGGCTGTGCCGGGGCGGGGCGGGGCGGGGCGGGCCCAGGCTGTGCCGGGCCGGGGCGGGGCGGGGCGGGGCCAGGCTGTGCCGGGGCGGGGCGGGGCGGGGCGGGGCGGGCCCAGGCTGTGCCGGGCCGGGGCGGGGCGGGCCCAGGCTGTGCCGGGGCAGGGCGGGGCGGGGCGGGCCCAGGCTGTGCCGGGGCGGGGCGGGGCGGGGCGGGCCCAGGCTGTGCCGGGCCGGGGCGGGGCGGGGCGGGCCCAGGCTGTGCCGGGCCGGGGCGGGGCGGGGCGGGGCCAGGCTGTGCCGGGGCGGGGCGGGGCGGGGCGGGGCGGGCCCAGGCTGTGCCGGGCCGGGGCGGGGCGGGCCCAGGCTGTGCCGGGGCGGGGCGGGGCGGGGCCAGGCTGTGCCGGGGCGGGGCGGGGCCAGGCTGTGCCGGGGCAGGGCGGGGCGGGGCGGGCCCAGGCTGTGCCGGGGCGGGGCGGGGCGGGGCCAGGCTGTGCCGGGGCAGGGCGGGGCGGGGCGGGCCCAGGCTGTGCCGGGGCGGGGCGGGGCGGGCCCAGGCTGTGCCGGGCCGGGGCGGGGTGGGGCGGGGCCAGGCTGTGCCGGGGCGGGGCGGGGCGGGGCGGGGCGGGCCCAGGCTGTGCCGGGCCGGGGCGGGGCGGGCCCAGGCTGTGCCGGGGCGGGGCGGGGCGGGGCCAGGCTGTGCCGGGGCAGGGCGGGGCGGGGCGGGGCCAGGCTGTGCCGGGGCGGGGCGGGGCGGGGCGGGGCCAGGCTGTGCCGGGCCGGGCCGGGGCGGGGCGGGGCCAGGCTGTGCCGGGGCGGGGCGGGGCGGGGCCAGGCTGTGCCGGGGCGGGGCGGGGCGGGGCGGGGCCAGGCTGTGCCGGGGCAGGGCGGGGCGGGGCGGGGCCAGGCTGTGCCGGGGCGGGGCGGGGCGGGCCCAGGCTGTGCCGGGGCAGGGCGGGGCGGGGCGGGGCGGGGCGGGGCCAGGCTGTGCCGGGGCGGGGTGGGGCTGTGCCGGGGCGGGGCGGGGCGGGGCGGGGCGGGGCCAGGCTGTGCCGGGGCGGGGCGGGGCGGGCCCAGGCTGTGCCGGGGCAGGGCGGGGCGGGGCGGGGCCAGGCTGTGCCGGGGCGGGGCGGGGCGGGGCGGGGCCAGGCTGTGCCGGGGCGGGGCGGGGCGGGGCGGGGCCAGGCTGTGCCGGGGCGGGGCGGGGCGGGGCGGGGCCAGGCTGTGCCGGGGCGGGGCGGGGCGGGGCGGGGCCAGGCTGTGCCGGGGCGGGGCGGGGCGGGGCGGGGCGGGCCCAGGCTGTGCCGGGGCAGGGCGGGGCGGGGCGGGGCCAGGCTGTGCCGGGGCGGGGCGGGGCGGGGCCAGGCTGTGCCGGGGCGGGGCGGGGCGGGGCGGGGCCAGGCTGTGCCGGGGCGGGGCGGGGCGGGGCGGGGCCAGGCTGTGCCGGGCCGGGCCGGGGCGGGGCGGGGCCAGGCTGTGCCGGGGCGGGGCGGGGCGGGGCCAGGCTGTGCCGGGGCGGGGCGGGGCGGGGCGGGGCCAGGCTGTGCCGGGGCAGGGCGGGGCGGGGCGGGGCCAGGCTGTGCCGGGGCGGGGCGGGGCGGGCCCAGGCTGTGCCGGGGCAGGGCGGGGCGGGGCGGGGCGGGGCGGGGCCAGGCTGTGCCGGGGCGGGGTGGGGCTGTGCCGGGGCGGGGCGGGGCGGGGCGGGGCGGGGCCAGGCTGTGCCGGGGCGGGGCGGGGCGGGCCCAGGCTGTGCCGGGGCAGGGCGGGGCGGGGCGGGGCCAGGCTGTGCCGGGGCGGGGCGGGGCGGGGCGGGGCCAGGCTGTGCCGGGGCGGGGTGGGGCGGGGCGGGGCCAGGCTGTGCCGGGGCGGGGCGGGGCGGGGCGGGGCCAGGCTGTGCCGGGGCGGGGCGGGGCGGGGCGGGGCCAGGCTGTGCCGGGGCGGGGCGGGGCGGGGCGGGGCGGGCCCAGGCTGTGCCGGGGCAGGGCGGGGCGGGGCGGGGCCAGGCTGTGCCGGGGCGGGGCGGGGCGGGGCGGGGCCAGGCTGTGCCGGGGCGGGGCGGGGCGGGGCGGGGCCAGGCTGTGCCGGGGCGGGGCGGGGCGGGGCGGGGCCAGGCTGTGCCGGGCCGGGCCGGGGCGGGGCGGGGCCAGGCTGTGCCGGGGCGGGGCGGGGCGGGGCCAGGCTGTGCCGGGGCGGGGCGGGGCGGGGCGGGGCCAGGCTGTGCCGGGGCAGGGCGGGGCGGGGCGGGGCCAGGCTGTGCCGGGGCGGGGCGGGGCGGGCCCAGGCTGTGCCGGGGCAGGGCGGGGCGGGGCGGGGCGGGGCGGGGCCAGGCTGTGCCGGGGCGGGGTGGGGCTGTGCCGGGGCGGGGCGGGGCGGGGCGGGGCGGGGCCAGGCTGTGCCGGGGCGGGGCGGGGCGGGCCCAGGCTGTGCCGGGGCAGGGCGGGGCGGGGCGGGGCCAGGCTGTGCCGGGGCGGGGCGGGGCGGGGCGGGGCCAGGCTGTGCCGGGGCGGGGTGGGGCGGGGCGGGGCCAGGCTGTGCCGGGGCGGGGCGGGGCGGGGCGGGGCCAGGCTGTGCCGGGGCGGGGCGGGGCGGGGCGGGGCCAGGCTGTGCCGGGGCGGGGCGGGGCGGGGCGGGGCGGGCCCAGGCTGTGCCGGGGCAGGGCGGGGCGGGGCGGGGCCAGGCTGTGCCGGGGCGGGGCGGGGCGGGGCGGGGCCAGGCTGTGCCGGGCCGGGCCGGGGCGGGGCGGGGCCAGGCTGTGCCGGGGCGGGGCGGGGCGGGGCCAGGCTGTGCCGGGGCGGGGCGGGGCGGGGCGGGGCGGGGCCAGGCTGTGCCGGGGCGGGGCGGGGCGGGCCCAGGCTGTGCCGGGGCAGGGCGGGGCGGGGCGGGGCCAGGCTGTGCCGGGGCGGGGCGGGGCGGGGCGGGGCCAGGCTGTGCCGGGGCGGGGTGGGGCGGGGCGGGGCCAGGCTGTGCCGGGGCGGGGCGGGGCGGGGCGGGCCCAGGCTGTGCCGGGGCAGGGCGGGGCGGGGCGGGGCGGGGCGGGGCCAGGCTGTGCCGGGGCGGGGTGGGGCTGTGCCGGGGCGGGGCGGGGCGGGGCGGGGCGGGGCCAGGCTGTGCCGGGGCGGGGCGGGGCGGGCCCAGGCTGTGCCGGGGCAGGGCGGGGCGGGGCGGGGCCAGGCTGTGCCGGGGCGGGGCGGGGCGGGGCGGGGCCAGGCTGTGCCGGGGCGGGGTGGGGCGGGGCGGGGCCAGGCTGTGCCGGGGCGGGGCGGGGCGGGGCGGGGCCAGGCTGTGCCGGGGCGGGGCGGGGCGGGGCGGGGCCAGGCTGTGCCGGGGCGGGGCGGGGCGGGGCGGGGCGGGCCCAGGCTGTGCCGGGGCAGGGCGGGGCGGGGCGGGGCCAGGCTGTGCCGGGGCGGGGCGGGGCGGGGCGGGGCCAGGCTGTGCCGGGCCGGGCCGGGGCGGGGCGGGGCCAGGCTGTGCCGGGGCGGGGCGGGGCGGGGCCAGGCTGTGCCGGGGCGGGGCGGGGCGGGGCGGGGCCAGGCTGTGCCGGGCCGGGCCGGGGCGGGGCGGGGCCAGGCTGTGCCGGGGCGGGGCGGGGCGGGGCCAGGCTGTGCCGGGGCGGGGCGGGGCGGGGCGGGGCCAGGCTGTGCCGGGGCAGGGCGGGGCGGGGCGGGGCCAGGCTGTGCCGGGGCGGGGCGGGGCGGGCCCAGGCTGTGCCGGGGCAGGGCGGGGCGGGGCGGGGCGGGGCGGGGCCAGGCTGTGCCGGGGCGGGGTGGGGCTGTGCCGGGGCGGGGCGGGGCGGGGCGGGGCGGGGCCAGGCTGTGCCGGGGCGGGGCGGGGCGGGCCCAGGCTGTGCCGGGGCAGGGCGGGGCGGGGCGGGGCCAGGCTGTGCCGGGGCGGGGCGGGGCGGGGCGGGGCCAGGCTGTGCCGGGGCGGGGTGGGGCGGGGCGGGGCCAGGCTGTGCCGGGGCGGGGCGGGGCGGGGCGGGGCCAGGCTGTGCCGGGGCGGGGCGGGGCGGGGCGGGGCCAGGCTGTGCCGGGGCGGGGCGGGGCGGGGCGGGGCGGGCCCAGGCTGTGCCGGGGCAGGGCGGGGCGGGGCGGGGCCAGGCTGTGCCGGGGCGGGGCGGGGCGGGCCCAGGCTGTGCCGGGGCAGGGCGGGGCGGGGCGGGGCGGGGCGGGGCCAGGCTGTGCCGGGGCGGGGTGGGGCTGTGCCGGGGCGGGGCGGGGCGGGGCGGGGCGGGGCCAGGCTGTGCCGGGGCGGGGCGGGGCGGGCCCAGGCTGTGCCGGGGCAGGGCGGGGCGGGGCGGGGCCAGGCTGTGCCGGGGCGGGGCGGGGCGGGGCGGGGCCAGGCTGTGCCGGGGCGGGGTGGGGCGGGGCGGGGCCAGGCTGTGCCGGGGCGGGGCGGGGCGGGGCGGGGCCAGGCTGTGCCGGGGCGGGGCGGGGCGGGGCGGGGCCAGGCTGTGCCGGGGCGGGGCGGGGCGGGGCGGGGCGGGCCCAGGCTGTGCCGGGGCAGGGCGGGGCGGGGCGGGGCCAGGCTGTGCCGGGGCGGGGCGGGGCGGGGCGGGGCCAGGCTGTGCCGGGCCGGGCCGGGGCGGGGCGGGGCCAGGCTGTGCCGGGGCGGGGCGGGGCGGGGCCAGGCTGTGCCGGGGCAGGGCGGGGCGGGGCGGGGCGGGGCGGGGCCAGGCTGTGCCGGGGCGGGGTGGGGCTGTGCCGGGGCGGGGCGGGGCGGGGCGGGGCGGGGCCAGGCTGTGCCGGGGCGGGGCGGGGCGGGCCCAGGCTGTGCCGGGGCAGGGCGGGGCGGGGCGGGGCCAGGCTGTGCCGGGGCGGGGCGGGGCGGGGCGGGGCCAGGCTGTGCCGGGGCGGGGTGGGGCGGGGCGGGGCCAGGCTGTGCCGGGGCGGGGCGGGGCGGGGCGGGGCCAGGCTGTGCCGGGGCGGGGCGGGGCGGGGCGGGGCCAGGCTGTGCCGGGGCGGGGCGGGGCGGGGCGGGGCGGGCCCAGGCTGTGCCGGGGCAGGGCGGGGCGGGGCGGGGCCAGGCTGTGCCGGGGCGGGGCGGGGCGGGGCGGGGCCAGGCTGTGCCGGGCCGGGCCGGGGCGGGGCGGGGCCAGGCTGTGCCGGGGCGGGGCGGGGCGGGGCCAGGCTGTGCCGGGGCGGGGCGGGGCGGGGCGGGCCCAGGCTGTGCCGGGGCGGGGCGGGGCGGGGCGGGGCGGGCCCAGGCTGTGCCGGGCCGGGGCGGGGCGGGCTCCTGGCCCCGGCTGTGCGCGATGCGCGAGCGTGGCCCGGGTGGCCCCGTCAGCCCACGGGCAGCTGCCCCGGCCGAAGCCGCCAGACCGCCGGGGTGGGGGGCGAGGAGCCGGCTGCCAGCCCCTCCCCTCGCTGCTGGAGGGGCCGCGGCCGCGGGGTGATGCGGGGGGGGGGGGCAGGTCCCTGGGAGCAGCCGCCAGGGGCTCGGGGCCGGGGGTAGGGGCGGCCGCGCCGGGGATGGGGCCGGGAGACGCTGCGGGGCCACGGGCAGGGCCGCGCCACGGGGCGCGCCGGCTCCCCTCGCCCGCCGGCCCGGGGCGCAGCGGCCCGGGCCCGGCCCAGAGCCGGCGGCGGGGAGTTCCGCAGGGGGGAGGGGGGCGCTGGGGCGCTGGGCCTGCCCCCCCCCCCCCCGACCCGGCTCCCCCGGCCCCTCCCCCGGCCCGTCACTCACCGGCGGCCCCGCTCAGCCTCCGCCACCGACCCGGCGAAACCGGACCTTCGTCACAACTGCGCGTGCGCAGCCCGAGCCCCGCGCAGGCGCCTGAACTCTGACCGCGCCCTGCAGATCCTTGTACGGAGGTGAAAGGGCAGCGCCCCGGGGCGGCTACCGGGCCTGGGAGGCCCCAGAGACACAACTCCCAGCATGCCCCGCGCCCCGTCACTCCAACTCCCAGCATGCCCCGCGCCCCGTCACTCCAACTCCCAGCATGCCCCGCGCCCCGTCACTCCAACTCCCAGCATGCCCCGCGCCCCGTCACTCCAACTCCCAGCATGCCCCGCGCCCCGTCACTCCAACTCCCAGCATGCCCCGCGCCCCGTCACTCCAACTCCCAGCATGCCCCGCGCCACGTCACTCCAACTCCCAGCATGCCCCGCGCCCCGTCACTCCAACTCCCAGCATGCCCCGCTCGCCTCCAACTCCCAGCATGCCCCGCGCCCCGTCACTCCAACTCCCAGCATGCCCCGCTCGCCTCCAACTCCCAGCATGCCCCGCGCCCCGTCACTCCAACTCCCAGCATGCCCCGCTCGCCTCCAACTCCCAGCATGCCCCGCGCCACGTCACTCCAACTCCCAGCATGCCCCGCGCCACGTCACTCCAACTCCCAGCATGCCCCGCTCGCCTCCAACTCCCAGCATGCCCCGCGCCACGTCACTCCAACTCCCAGCATGCCCCGCGCCACGTCACTCCAACTCCCAGCATGCCCCGCTCGCCTCCAACTCCCAGCATGCCTTGCGCCCCATCACTCCAAATCCCAGCATGCCCAACTCGCCTCCAACTCCCAGCATGCCCCATGCCCCATCACTCCAAATCCCAGCATGCCTCAGGCCCCATCACAACAACTCCCAGCATGCCCAACTCGCCTCCAACTCCCAGCATGCCCCATGCCCCATCACTCCAAATCCCAGCATGCCTCAGGCCCCATCACAACAACTCCCAGCATGCCCCGTGCCCCATCACTCCAAATCCCAGCATGCCTCAGGCCCCATCACAACAACTCCCAGCATGCCCAGCGTTCCCCATCACATAAGAGGGTAAGAACAGCTGTACTGGGTCAGACCAAAGGTCCATCCAGCCCAGTCTCCTATCCACCGACAGTGGCCAATGCCAGGTCCCCTGGATAGGGTGACCAGATGTCCCGATTTTATAGGGACAGCCCCGATTTTTGGGTCTTTTTCTTATATAGGCTCCTATTACCCCCCACCCCGTCCCGATTTTTCACACTTGCTGTCTAGTCTCCCTAGCCCCAGAGGGAGTGGACCTAACAGGTAATGATCAAGTGCAGGGTCGGCGCTAGCACTAGGCAACCCTAGGCAGTTGCCTAGCACGCCAGGATTTGGGAGGCAGCCGCGGCGAGCTGCCCCCCTGCCTCCCAGTTCCACACTCAGCTCCCGTGGCCCACAGGCGGGGGGGGGGGGGGGCTGGCGTTAGCTGGGGTGGGGCGCAGGGCTCGTGCAAGGAAGTTTTGCCTAGAGCACAAAACTTCCTTGCACTGGCCCTGATCAAGTGATCTCTCTCCTGCCATCCATCTCCACCCTCTGACAAACAGAGGCTAAGGACACCATTCCTTACCCATCCTGGTTAATAGCCATTAATGGACTTCATCTTCATGAATTTATCCAGTTCTCTTTTGAATCCTGTTAGTCCTAGCCTTCACAGCCGCCTCAGGCAAGGAGTTCCACAGGTTGACTGTGCGCTGTGTGAAGAACTTCCTTTTATTTGTTTTAAACCTGCTGCCCACTAATTTCAGTGGGTGGCCCCTAGTTCTTTTATTATGAGAACAAGTAAATAACTTTTCCTTATTCACTTCCTCCACACCACTCATAATTTTATATACCTCTATCATATCCCCCCTTAGTCTCCTCTTTTCCAAGCTAAAAACTCCTAGCCTCTTTAATCTCTCCTCATATGGGACCCGTTCCAAACCCCTAATCATTTTAGTTGCCCTTTTCTGAACCTTTTCTAATGCCAGTATATCCTTTTTGAGATGAGACCACATTTCTACGCAGTATTCAAGATGTGGGTGCACTATGGATTTGTATAAGGGCAGTAAGATATTCTCCATCCCTTTTTTAATGATTCCTAACATCCCATTTGCTTTTTTGACTGCCCGCTGCACACGGCATGGACGTCTTCAGAGAACTATTCACAGTGACTCCACGATCTTTTTCCTGATTAGTTCTAGCTAAATTAGCCCCCATCATATTGTATGTAGGGTTGGGGTTATTTTTTCCAATGTGCATTACTTTACATTTATCCACATTAAATTTCATTTGCCATTTTGTTGTCCAATCATTTAGTTTTGGGAGATCTTTTTGAAATTCTTCACAGTCTGCTTTGGTCTTAACTATCTTAGTATCATCTGCAGCTTAGTATCATCTGCAAACTTTGCCACCTCACTGTTTACCCCTTCTTCCAAATCATTTATGAATAAGTTGAATAGGATTGGTCCTAGGACTGACCCTTGGGGAACACCACTAGTTACCCCTCTCCATTGTGAAAATTTACCATTTATTCCTACCTTTGTTCCCTGTCTTTTAACCAGTTCTCAGTCCATGAAAGGATCCTTCCTCTTATCCCATGACAACTTAATTTACGTAAGAACCTTTGGTGAGGGACCTTGACAAAGGCTTTCTGGAAATCTAAGTACACTATGTCTACTGGATCCCCCTTGTCCACGTTTGTTGACCCCTTCAAAGAACTCTAATAGATTAGTAAGACATGACTTCCCTTTACAGAAACCATGTTGACTTTTGCCCAACAATTTATGTTCTTCTAGGTGCCTGACAATTTTATTCTTTACTATTGTTTCAACTAATTTGCCCGGTACGGATGTTAGACTTACCGGTCTGTAATTGCCGGGATCACCTCTAGAGCCCTTTTTAAATATTGGCGTTACATTAGCTATCTTCCAGTCATTGGGTACAGAAGCCGATTTAAAGGACAGGTTACAAACCCTAGTTAATAGTTCTGCAATTTCACATTTGAGTTCTTTCAGAACTCTTAGGTGAATGCCATCTGGTCCCGGTGACTTGTTACTGTTAAGTTTATCAATTAGTTCCAAAACCTCGTCTAGTGACACTTCAATCTGCAACAATTCCTCAGATTTGTCACCCACAAGACGGCTCAGGTTTGGGAATCTCCCTAACATCCTCAGCCGTGAAGACTGAAGCAAATAATTAATTTAGTTTCTCCACACTGACTTTATCATCTTTAAGTGATCCTTTCGTATCTCTATCATCCAGGGGGCCCAAAACAGCTAGCCAAAAACTCAAAAAATAACAACAAAATGTTTTTAAAATACGTCAGAAGCAGGAAGCCTGCTAAACAACTAGTGGGGCCTACTAGTTGTTTAGCAGGCTTCCTGCTTCTGACGTATTTTAAAAACATTTTGTTATTACCTTTTGAGTTTTTGACTAGCTGTTCTTCAAACTCCATTTTGGCTTTTATTATTACATTTTTACACTTAATTTGGCAGTGTCTATGCTCCTCTCTAGTTACCTCACTAGGATGCAAGAAGCCTGGGGAACAAGCAGGGAGGATTGGAAATCCTGGCAGTCAAGGAATTATGATGTAATTGGAATAACAGAGACTTGGTGGGATAACTCACATGAGTGGAGTCCTGTCATGGATGGATATTAACTGTTCAGGAAGGATAGGCAGGGCAGAAAAGGTGGGGGAGTTGTGCTGTATGTAAGAGAGCAGTATGACTGCTCAGAGCTCCAGTATGAAACTGCAGAAAAACCTGAGAGTCTCTGGATTAAATTTAGAAGTGGGAGCAACAAGGGTAATGTCGTGGTGGGAGTCTGCTACAGACCACCAGACCAGGGGGATGAGGTGGACGAGGCTTTCTTCCAGCAACTAACAGAAGTTACTAGATCACAGGCCCTGGTTCTCATGGGTGACTTTAATCACCCCGATATCTGCTGGGAGAGCAATACAGCGGTGCACAGACAATCTAGGAAGTTTTTGGAAAGTGTAGGGGACAATTTCCTGGTGCAAGTGCTGGAGGAACCAACTAGGGGGAAAGCTCTTCTTGACCTGCTGCTCACAAACAGGGAAGAAATAAATAGTGGATGGGAACCTGGGAGGCAGTGACCATGAGATGGTAGAGTTCAGGATCCTGACACAAGGAAGAAAGGAGAGCAGTAGAACAGAGACCCTGGACTTCAGAAAAGCAGACTTTGACTCCCTCAGGGAACTGATGGGCAAGGTCCCCTGGGAGAATAACATGAGGGGGAAAGGAGTCGAGGAAAGCTGGCTGTATTTTAAAGAATCCTTATTGAGGTTGCAGGAACAAACCATCCCGAGGTGTAGAAAGAAAAGTAAATATGGCAGGCGACCAGCTTGGCTTAACAGTGAAATCCTTGCTCGTCTTAAACACAAAAAAGCAGCTTACAAGAAGTGGAAGATTGGACAAATGACCAGGGAGGAGTATAAAAATATTGTTCAGGTATGCAGGAGTGAAATTAGGAAGGCCAAATCACACTTGGAGTTGCAGCTAGCCGGAGATGTTAGGAGTAACAAGAAGGGTTTCTTCAGGTATGTGAGCAACAAGAAGAAAGTCAAGGAAAGTGTGGGCCCCTTGCTGAATGAGGGAGGGGACCTAGTGACAGAGGATGTGGAGAAAGCTAGTGTACTCAATGCTTTTTTTTGCCTCTGTCTTCACAGACAAGGTCAGCTCCCAGACAGCTGCACTCCGCAGCACGGTATGGGGAGGAGGTGACCAGCCCTCTGTGGAGAAAGAAGTAGTTTGGGACTATTTAGAAAAGCTGGACGAACACAAGTCCATGGGGCCGGATGCACTGCATCCGAGGGTGCTAAAGGAGTTGGCCGATGTGATTGCAGAGCCATTGGCCATTATCTTTGACAAATCATGGCAATCGGGGGAGGTCCCGGATGACTGGAAAAAAGCTAATGTAGTGCCCATCTTTAAAAAAGGGAAGAAGGAAGATCCGGGGAACTACAGGCCAGTCAGTCTCACCTCAGTCCCTGGAAAAATCATGGAACAGGTCCTCAAGGAATCAATTCTGAACCACTTAAAGGAGGGGAAAGTGATCAGGAACAGTCAGCATGGATTCACCAAGGGCAAGTCATGCCTGACTAACCTAATTGCCTTCTATGATGAGATAACTGGCTCTGTGGATGAGGGGAAAGCAGTGGATGTGCTATTTCTTGACTTTGCAAAGCTTTTGATACAGTCTCCCACAGTGTTCTTGCCAGCAAGTTAAGGAAGTATGGGCTGGATGAATGGACGGTAAGGTGGATAGAAAACTGGCTGGATGGTCGCGCTCAACGGGTAGTGATCAATGGCTCCATGTCTAGTTGGCAGCCGGTATCAAGTGGAGTGCCCCAAGGGTCAGTGCTGGGGCCAGTTTTGTTCAATATCTTCATCAACGATCTGGAGGATGGTGTGGACTGCACCCTTAGCAAGTTTGCAGATAACACTAAACTGGGAGGAGTGGTTGATACGCTGGAGGGTAGGGACAGGATACAGAGGGACCTAGACAAATTAGAGGATTGGGCCAAAAGAAATCTGATGAGGTTCAACAAGGACAAGTGCAGAGTCCTGCACTTAGGACAGAAGAATCCCATGCACTGCTACAGACTAGGGACCGAATGGCTGGGCAGCAGTTCTGCAGAAAAGGACCTAGGGGTTACGGTGGACGAAAAGCTGAATATGAGTCAACAGTGTGCCCTTGTTGCCAAGAAGGCTAACAGCATTTTGGGCTGTATAAGTAGGGGGCATTTCCAGCAGATCGAGGGACATGATTATTCCCCTCTATTTGGCACTGGTGAGGCCTCATTTGGAGTACTGTGTCCAGTTTTGGGCCCCACGCTACAAGAAGGATGTGGATACATTGGAAAGAGTCCAGCGGAGGGCAACAAAAATGATTAGGGGGCTGGAGCACATGACTTATGAGGAGAGGCTGAGGGAACTGGGATTGTTTAGCCTGCAAAAGAGAAGAATGAGGGGGGATTTGATAGCTGCTTTCAACTACCTAAAAGGGGGTTCCAAAGAGGATGGATCTAGACTGTTCTCAGTGGTAGAAGATGACAGAACAAGGAGTAATGGTCTCAAGTTGCAGAGAGGGAGGTTTAGGTTGGATATTAGGAAACACTGTTTCACTAGTAGGGTGGTGAAGCACTGGAATGGGTTACCTAGGGAGGTGGTGGAATCTCCTTCCTTAGAGGTTTTTAAGGTCAGGCTTGACAAAGCCCTGGCTGGGATGATTTAGTTGGGGTTGGTCCTGCTTTGAGCAAGGGGTTGGACTAGATGACCTCCTGAGGTCCCTTCCAACCCTGAGATTCTATGATTTGACTTCTTTTTAAAAGATGCCTTTTCATCTCTCACTGCTTTTACATGGTTGTTGAGCAATGGTGGCTGTTTTTTAGTTCTTTGACCGTTTTTTAATTTGGGTATACATTTAAGTTGGGCCTCTATTATGGTGTCTTTGAAAAGTGTCCATGCAGCTTGTAGTGATTTCACTCTAGTCACTTTACCTTTTAATTTCTGTTTAACTAACCCCCTCATTTTTGCATAGTTGCCCTTTCTGAAATTAAATGCCACTGTGTTGGGCTGTTGAAGTGTTCTTCCAGCATGCCCCGCCCGCCTCCAACTCCAAGCATGCCCCATTTGCTGCCCCGCTCCCCATCACACCAACTCCCAGCATGCCTCTTGCCCCTGCTATGCCAACTCCCATCATGCCCTGCTCCCTCCAGGCAGTGGAGAGGCTCTATTCCAGCCCCCTGGCTGCTGGCCCACTGGCAGGCCAGCTGCGGGCAGACATTGCTCATGGACTGCCCTCGGCGTGGAAAGCAGGCGAGGGGGGAATCCTGACAGACCCTTTATTAACGTGTACAGAACCAAGGCAGCCATGTACACTACTGGGAAGGCAGAGCAGGCAGGCGCCCGGTCCCAGGGCTGGCAAGAGCTGCTTGCCGAAACCAAGCGCTAGGGGCATCTGCCACTTCCTCGGCATGTCAAGGGGGCTCAGGAGATCTTGCAGAAGCCTCGGATGCCCTGACCAGTCTCAGCAAAGAGCCGAGAAAAGCGTGCCCCACCAGCGTGCTGCTGCCGCCATTCCTGGGCCCAGTCCCAGAGCCCCAGCAAGGCACGAGGCAGCCCTGGCTTCTAGCACTCTGTGTGGCAATAGGAGACCCCCGTGAAACCAGTTCTCCGAGGAGAAGGAAATCCTCTTGTCCCAGTCTATGGTTCCTGATTTCCTGGGCACTGAAGTAATGGATGAGAAGGAGCGGGGAGGGGCTCGGCCAGGGGGCTGCTGAAACACGTCCAGGTCTCCTGGCCGTGCTCCCGCTTGGAGCAGCTTCTGCTGCAAGGAGCTGTCCTGCCCTCAGCACCAGACAGGAGCCAAGGAAGGAGCTCGGGCTAGTCGGGTCTCCTCGCAAGCCACCACCCACAGGAGGGTGGAACTGCAATCCCCCACCTGCCTCCTGCACAGGCTGAGAGTCTCCCCACACCAGCAGAGGTGTCCCGTGGCCAGCGCCCCAGAGAAGAGAGAGCTGCCAGACTCAGGAACCCGGCCTGTGGGCTGGAATCCCGCTGTGGAAGGTGAGGGGCACCTCCCATTCTGCACCAGCACCAGACTGCTCCAGGCTAACCAGTCCCAGGGCCCTGCCCCACGTTCAGAGGAGGAGAGGGGGGTGGGGGATGGGAGTAGAGCTGCAGGTTGAGGGAGACAGGGCTGTTCCCTTCCATTTGATCCTATGTCCCGGACACTTTTTCAAGCAGCTGGCCCCTGAGCCGGAGCGTGGGGGGAGTAACTCCTCAGAGCAAACAAACACAGAGCCTGCCCCAGTCTGTGCATGGGCCTCACCTCGGCCCTTCCGGGCCACAAGGAGAGTCTCTGACCACCTCCGTCACCCCACACGCACCCACATCCATGTGGGGCCACAGGGAGAATCGGACTCCCCTCCACCCGCGGGGGGGCACCTGGAGTGTGTGCCCAGTGTGCGCACACCGCAGGCAGTCTCCGCCCTCACGCACACTGGAGGGCGCTGGTGGGCAGTCTCTAAATGGCTGCCCGCCCGACAGTGTGTGGTCCAGAAGGAAGAAGCATCCCACTAAGTCCCACAGGGCCCTGTGAGGCCAGCTGGGAGGGGCCATCCTGGGGGAGCAGAAGGGCGAGGCTGAGGGAGGGAGGAGGCAGCGGGAGCAAGGCTGGCAGGCAGGGAGGCCATTGCGCTCAGGAGTCCGTGCTCTCACTCTCACACCAGGCGGAGGGGGCGTCAGTACCGAAGTACCTGTCTCCAAAGTTACCTAGACACAAAAGCAACACGGTAAGGCGAGCAGCAGCAGCACCCCAGCCCCTCCTGCCGGCCCCCTCTCCCCCGAGGAGAATGAAACCACTGCCCGGCCCTGCCCGGAGCACAGCATCGAGCACAGCCGGGGCCTGGGCCATCGCCCAAGCCAGGCCGGGCTCCCCGTCCCCCTTACCGATGCCAGGGATGATGTGGAATTCCTCGTTGACCCTCTTGTCCACGGCTGTGGTGATGATGCGGACACGGGGGAAGGCGTAGGCCACGGAGTGAACCCCCATCTCCGCCATCAGCAGGGACAGCAGGAAGATCTTCTCCTCGTGGACATCGTGATCCTGCAGCACAGAGAGTGCTGAGCAGTCTGGACCCAGAACGAAGCGCATGGGCGGCAGGTGGAGCCCCTCTTCTGGGAGGCTGGGTCCCCAGCCCTGCCCTTTCTGCCCAAGCACCCCCAGAGCCCCGCCAACCCTCCCGTGGCCAGAGGAGCACTGGGCTGCCCCAAGCCCACTCCCCCGGCTAGAGGAGCCCTGAGGCCACCCCTCCACTGCAGGCCAGCCCAAACCACGCTGCGCCTCCCCTCCCCTCCCCTCCCCTCCTGAGAGGCCCTGATGGAAAAGCAAAAGCTCTTCCTGAAGACCCTGAGTTTCTCCTATGCCCCACGCAGGCTCCGGGGCAGCTGAGGAGGTATCTGCTACTCCGGGAGATTACTGCTGAACTGGGGAGGCTGAGTAGCACAGCCCACCCCCTCAACCACCCCTGCACCTGCCTGGCGCATAAGCAGCAGCAAAAATTTCCCCCGTGCAAACCCCCAAAACCCGCAACCCGGCAGCAGCAGCTCTGCTGGGGAGGCTTAGCCTATTATACCACCACCTATGGCGAAGTGCCCCATGCTCCCACAGCAGCAGCCTCCCTGCTCCCATGCTGGAAAGCCCAGCCGCCCCTCCCCCGGGCAGCCGCCCCTCCCCCGGGCGGGCTCACCAGCAGGACGCGCACGGCCATCATGGCCGCAGCCCCCGTGGACACGGTGCTGTCCATCAGGATGACATAGTCTTCGCTGATCTCCTTGGGGAGCCGCAGGTAGTGAAGCTGAGGAGAGATGGAGACAGTGTGACGCCCTGGGCCCAACCCCCGCAGCCCCTTGGCCAGCCCCCCAGGCGGAGCAGGATGGCTGCTGAGAGAACAAGCACTCTGGGGATGCGGGGGGAAGGGCGCCGATGCCCCCCAAACCTGGGGGCAGCGCTCACCTCAGGCTCCCCTGTGTCATGGTTGGTCTGGATCAGAATCTTGCCCAGTCGAATGTCTTTGCAGACGGCAGTGAGAGCCTGCTCCATGGTCTCCCCTGCCCGCAGGATGGACACACCCGTGATCTGGTGTGGGGCCAAGACAACAGCCACCTTAGATTGGATGGGCAGCTACCCCGAGGGGGCAGCCGCCGCCTCCCGCCCGTCCCCCCCCCCCCCCCCCCCCCCCCGCCGCCGGGGCAGCCGCCGCCTCCCGCCCGTCAGACCCCCCCCCCGCCGGGGCAGCCGCCGCCTCCCGCCTGTCAGACCCCCCTCCGCCGGGGCAGCCGCCGCCTCCCGCATCTCAGACCCCACGCTGGGGAAGCACTTCCCTCCCTGCCCCCCGCCTTCCACACTGGGGCAGCACCTCCCAGCAGCCTCCCAGCCCTCACACTGGGGCAAGGACCCCCCAGCCACCCCTCCTATTCCCCAAAGCACTCTGGGAAGCCTTGCATCTCCTTCCTGAAGCCCAAGGGAGTGTTGTCTATCCACCTATCTAGGACATTTCTCTGGCCCCCATCAGCCCGGGACCTGAGAGCCTCACCATCTTCTCCCAGTCCTGCCTCGTTGCACGGGACAGGGGGAACGGACCTCACAGCAGCTAAGTGACTGACCCGGGGTCACACAGGCAGCCTGTGCGGAGCAGGGAATGGAACCAGCTCTCCCCAGGCCTGGGCTGCGGAATGGCCACCTTTCCTCCCAGAGTCCTGGGGGGACCTGGCCAGTCTCACCCGCTGCCTGTGGAACCGCTTCCCTTCGTACACAGTCCCCTGAGGCGTCTCCACGGTCACTGGCTGCAGGAGAAGAGCAGGTCATGAACATGGGGGCAGACCCTGAGCCAGGCTGCAGCATGACGCAGCTGGACAGCACAAGAGCAGGTCGCAAAGGGCAGGGCCTGGGCCTTACATGGCAGGTTGAGGGCAGGTCACTGGGGAAGGGGCGGGGCCTGTACCATGAGTGGCAGGCAGCAGGGGCAGGTCACTGGGGAAGGGGCAGGACCTGTACTGTAAGCAGGAGGAAGAGGGGCAGGGCCTGTAGCATGAGTGGCAGGCAGGAGGGGCGGGGCCTGTAGCGTGAGTGGCAGGCAGGAGGGGCGGGGCCTATAGCGTGAGTGGCAGGCAGGAGGGGCGGGGCCTGTAGCGTGAGTGGCAGGCAGGAGGGGCGGGGCCTGTAGCGTGAGTGGCAGGCAGGAGGGGCGGGGCCTGTAGCGTGAGTGGCAGGCAGGAGGGGCAGGTCACATACTTTGAGTGGCAGGAAGGAGAGGGCATGTTCAATCAGCAGCCTCATCAGGCGCTTGGAATAGAAGATGAACTCGTCCCTGGTTGTGTCCTTGTTCCTGTTGGACCAGTGAGACAGAGGTGAGAGCAAACTCCAGGCCTGGGGCCCCTGCATCCCCCCACCTCAATTCCAGCCCCATCCCACGGGGGGAGAGAGAATGCAGCCCAGGGGAGTGGATGGGGCAGAGAGCAGGCATGTTGGGGAAAATAACTCATCATTCCCCCTGGTGAGCCAGGTTCTCCCAGCTGGCTGCCATGGTAGATCCATGCACCCCCGGCACCAGGGGCCTGTCACCTCTCCCATATGGGGGTCCCAGGGCATAGAGGGGACCTAGCCATCACCTCCCTCCAGGGAAAATAAGGGAACTGATATGGGAGTCGCTTAATAAAGAATGGCATTAATTACATGACTCTCCTTTTCAATCAACCTCAGGCCAGCCAGGCCTGCTCCAAGGTGTGGCCACTCCCTTTAAGAGCAGTTCCAGGAAGGCTCAGCAGACCAGGGTGGGAACGGGGCCACGTACAGTTAGGCGACTTCCTCCTGCTGAGCTCCGGACAGACCCGGCCAGCCTCACTGCCAGCCCCAGGAAGGGCCCTGCCCGAGGCCTGGGACTAGAAAAGGCTCTGCAGAGAGCCCAGGGACTAGAGTGGGACCCTGTGACAAGGTGAGAATTTTTTGTCATATTTTTTATCAAGCCTGTGTGTGCCTCGGTTTCCCCTGTATTTTGTATGCCTACCTGGGGCAAAAGGACTAAGGCCGCTCTCCGGGCAAGCTAGGAAACAGGTCTGAATGGAGCCTAGCTGGCTGAGCCGGGACTGGCCATGGGAAAGGACTGGCCAAGGCTGACCCATAGCAATGGAGAATCCAAGAAGGAATGGCAAGGCAATCACCAGGACACTGACACTGGTGGGGGGACGATGACACCAATTTACACACTTCTCCTCAGGGAAGCTGAGCAACACCAGCTCAAGAACAAAGGAGCTGGGAGGAGTGGGGCTAAGAGCTGGCTGCTGGGAGGTATGGAGCTCTCCCCACTCTGGGATCTGAACTGAGGAGAGACAGACAGACAGACAGACAGGGCTTCACCACCGCTGGGCTGGGCTGGGCTGACCAGAATGACTGGGGCCATGCTTTCCCTTCATCTCTCTGTGCTGAGCAAGGACTGCTTGCGAGTGCTCGCTCCTGCCGGCATAGGGCGGCTACACGGGAGCCCTCCCAGCGCACGGCCGTAACCAGCATGGGGAGCGGGCAAGGCTCTGCCAGGTGTCTAGTGCAGCCTGACTCACTGACGGGAGCCCAGGGAGTGAGGCAGGGGGCCTGGAGCCCCAGAAGTCCAGGCTCAGGAGGTGGTGAGGCCGCGTGGTTTACCTTGAAGAGCGAGACCCCGGTGGGTCTGGCCCATGCAAGGGGCACCTCCCAGAGACAGTTCCCAAGCGGAGCCGTACCCCGATCCCGGGGGTCAGTGGCAGGGCAGCAGTCCTGCCCCACATAATGAACTGGGGGCAGACTGGACACCCTGCAGCAAAGGGAGCCCACGTCTGAGACTTCGTCAACCTCACCTCAAGGGTGGGGGCCTGGTGTGAGATATGCCTGGCTGAGAGTGAGTTACTGGAAAAGTCAGAAGAGAAACTGAGGCAGGGATACTGCAGTGCTCCAGGACTGCAACTAGGCCAGCCCGCCCCAGGGAAAGGGCGGGGAGGGAGGGGAGAAGCTGCCCCACCCCCCCAGGGAGAGGGCGGGGGGAGGAAGGAGAGGCTGCCCCACCCCCCCAGGGAGAGGGCAGGGGGAGGAAGGAGAGGCTGCCCCACCCCCCCCAGGGAGAGGGCAGGGGGAGGAAGGAGAGGCTGCCCCACCCCCCCAGGGAGAGGGCAGGGGGAGGAAGGAGAGGCTGCCCCACCCCCCCAGGGAGAGGGCGGGGGGAGGAAGGAGAGGCTGCCCCACTCCCCCAGGAGAGGGCGGGGGGAGGAAGGAGAGGCTGCCCCACCCCCCCAGGGAGAGGGCAGGGAGGGAGGGGAGAGGCTGCCCACCCCACAGGGAGAGGGAAGGAGAGGCTGCCCCACCCCCCCAGGGAGAGGGCGGGGGGAAGAAGGAGAGGCTGCCCCACCCCCCCAGGGAGAGGGCAGGGGGAGGAAGGAGAGGCTGCCCCACCCCCCCAGGAGAGGGCGGGGGGAGGAAGGAGAGGCTGCCCCACCCCCCCAAGGGAGAGGGCGGGGGGAGGAAGGAGAGGCTGCCCCACCCCCCCAGGGAGAGGGCAGGGAGGGAGGGGAGAGGCTGCCCACCCCACAGGGAGAGGGAAGGAGAGGCTGCCCACCCTCCCGGAAGAGGGAAGGTGGAAGGAAGGAGAGGCTGCCCACCCTCCCGGAAGAGGGAAGGGGGAAGGAAGGAGAGGCTGCCCACCCTCCCGGAAGAGGGAAGGGGGAAGGAAGGAGAGGCTGCCCACCCTCCCGGAAGAGGGAAGGGAGAAGGAAGGAGAGGCTGCCCACCCTCCCGGAAGAGGGAAGGAAGGAGAGGCTGCCCACCCTCCCGGAAGAGGGAAGGGGGAAGGAAGGAGAGGCTGCCCACCCTCCCGGAAGAGGGAAGGGGGAAGGAAGGAGAGGCTGCCCACCCCCCCGGAAGAGGGAAGGGGGAAGGAAGGAGAGGCTGCCCACCCCCCCGGAAGAGGGAAGGGGGAAGGAAGGAGAGGCTGCCCACCCCCCCGGAAGAGGGAAGGGGGAAGGAAGGAGAGGCTGCCCACCCTCCCGGAAGAGGGAAGGAAGGAGAGGCTGCCCACCCCCCCCGGAAGAGGGAAGGGGGAAGGAAGGAGAGGCTGCCCACCCTCCCGGAAGAGGGAAGGAAGGAGAGGCTGCCCACCCCCCCCCCCGGAAGAGGGAAGGAAGGAGAGGCTGCCCACCCCCCCCCCCGGAAGAGGGAAGGAAGGAGAGGCTGCCCACCCCCCCGGAAGAGGGAAGGGGGAAGGAAGGAGAGGCTGCCCACCCTCCCGGAAGAGGGAAGGAAGGAGAGGCTGCCCACCCCCCCCGGAAGAGGGAAGGGGGAAGGAAGGAGAGGCTGCCCACCCTCCCGGAAGAGGGAAGGAAGGAGAGGCTGCCCACCCCCCCCCCCGGAAGAGGGAAGGAAGGAGAGGCTGCCCACCCCCCCGGAAGAGGGAAGGGGGAAGGAAGGAGAGGCTGCCCACCCCCCCGGAAGAGGGAAGGAAGGAGAGGCTGCCCACCCCCCGGAAGAGGGAGGGGAAAGGAAGGAGAGGCTGCCCACCCCCCGGAAGAGGGAGGGGAAAGGAAGGAGAGGCTGCCCACCCCCCGGAAGAGGGAGGGGGAGGAAGGAGAGGCTGCCCATCCCCCAGGGAGGACTCAGTACCTGATGATGGTGTGCATGCCACGCACCTGCGGCGTGCTCTCGAGGACACTCAGCGACTCAGGCAGCGGCTGCCCTTGGTGGGCAGAGGCCAGGGCTGCTCTGCAGAGAGACACACGTGAGTCTGGCCCAGCAGCTCTCTGCCAGGCGTTGGCATAGGCATGCACGCGCCAGCCCCCCCCCCCCCCCCCCCCAGCAGCCCCACATGCAGGGAAGTGCCGGTGGGCCCGCCAGCTCCCTGCCACATTCACTACCCCGCAGGAGACTCCTGCCAGCACGCGTGTGCCTGACGCCTGCACAGCGGCTCCATCCGCCGGGGGCTGCCAGGCAGGCCCATGCCCTGCTCCCGGGGCTCCCTCCACACACAGGGCACAGAACCAGCTGCAGCGGGGAGACACGGGGACACTTGCTCTGGCAGGCCAGGGCGGGCCCCACCTCCACGTAGCTGGACTAACAATGGCAGCCAAGCTGCCGTCGCATGGGCTGTGTTGCCTCAGTTTCCCCACTGCACTGCACTGTTACTCGTGGGGAAAGGGACGACGTCGGCTCTCAGGGCAGGCTAAGAGACCTAGGGAACAGCTGACACCCACCCAGATCAAGAAGGGGCCTGGAGAGACAAGACTCCTGGATCCCCGCTCTAAGCAAGGAGGCTGGCAGAGAACACTGGCTGGGGAGCAGTGGGGGACGAGTGCTGGCTTCTGGAGGAAACTCTCTCCCCGAGGAACTAGGCAGGTCTACACTACTGCTTCTGTCGATCCAACTTCCGTCGCTCCGGGGTGTGAAAAGGCCCCCCCGTGCGACGCACGTTACAGCCACCTAAGCACTGTCCACAGCAGCGCAGCCGGCGGGAGACGCTCTCCCACCATCACGTCCGCCTCTCGCCGAGGTGCAGCCATTAGGCCGATGGCAGAGTGCTTGCCCACCGGCACAGCGCGTCTCCACCAGATGTGCTGCAGGCGGTGCCAGTGGGGCGCTCCTAGTGTAGACTAGCCGTGACGGGGTGGGGGGGTTTCACACCCCTGAGCAAAGTAGGTAAACTGACCTAATTTAAACCAGGGCAGAGAGAGAGAGGGTAAAAATGGAGTTCACTGCAGCCTGGCTGGGCTCTGGACTGACCAGAATGGTCCCTGCTTCAAACTTTTTCTCTGGGTGCACCCAGGACGCCCCCTCTGGGCTCACCAGTTTAAAACAGCTGAGAGTGTCCCAGCGAGGTGCCTGGGTCGCTGCACTGGGCAAGTCTCCGCGGGACTCGCTGAGCAGAGCTCTCGGTGTGAGGCTGGAGCCCAGCGGTTCAGACTCAGGAAGGAAGAGTGGGACCCATGGGGGGGAGGGGTCTGGCCCCCTGAAGGGCTCCTCCAAGACACGGTTCCAAAGCTGGGGGCGTAGCACCGATCCTGTCACTCCGTGACACCCGCGCAGCCCGGAACCCAGCTGGGTGCCCCTTCCGGGCCCAGCTGCTCTCACGGCTGCAGTGTCGCTGGAGGAAATGCGGGAGCAGCCTGCCTAGTGCTCCCCGGGCGAAGCCTGTACCCCGACTGTGCAGGCCACAAAGCTCATGCAGCATGGGACGCTCGGCATCACTGCCTCCCAGCTCCTCCAGGAATCGCCCCCAGGGCCGATCTGCTGCTTCTCCCTGGTGACCAGAGCCCTCCTCTTGCAGCAGGGAGCCCGGCCTGGCAGAGGGTTAGCGCCAAGAGGCTGCGGGGAGCCTGGGTGACGGCACCAGCCCCGCAGGGGGAAAGGGTCTGCAGCTCAGGGCTTAGAGACAAACACAGCAAGTCACCAGCCAAGCCAAGCAACACACACAGGAGCGGCCAGCACAGCAGGGCCGGAAGGGAGACAAACTGTCCTCACATATCCCAGCGCAGCTTCCTCTGGTGCAGACACTGCGGGCCAACAGGGACAGGGGAGGGCACGACAGGGGACAAGAGAGACAAACGGGCGTTAGAGGGCAGCAGCTTCCTGCTTTGGACACAGGGTGCTGGGGTGGAGGGCAGCCCACCAGGGCCCGAGGGGAGAAGCAGCGGGCCCCAGCCCTAGCGAGAGGAGGGAAGCAGCCTGGTTCCACCTAGCTGCAGGGACAGGGACGGGGGTGGAGCTGCCTGGCCCTGCCACACTCCAGCAGCAGCCCAGCAGTGCTGCGTTAAGCTGACTGGCAGTCCCCTGTGGGGGAGTGTGGGCTGGGGCTGAGGCTGCTGCCCCTTTCCAGACCCCCCTGGAGGAGCCGAGCTACCCCCCTGCATGGCAGCTGAGCCCCACAACTCAGCCGCACAGCCTGGCCCGGTGCCCTGTGAGCGCAAGCAAGGGGAATGGCCAGTGTCGTCCCAAGGGGTGCGGACCCCCCACATACAGTAACTCCTCACTTAAAGTCCTCCCGGTTAAAGCTGCTGATCAATTAGGGAACATGCTCGTTTACAGCTGTGAAATGCTCCCGTCTAATGTCATCGTGTGCAGGCTATCAATAGCAGTTCAGCTGTCCCTTCCCCCACTGCCACGTGCTGCTCCCCGAGACTCCTGCCTGCTTGCTGTGTGGGGGGAGGGGAAGAAGAGGGGGGCTAATGTCCCCCTGCATCTCGCTTACCCCATCTTCCCTAGAGCAGGGGGGGAACCACGACGGAGGGAGCTGCTGCCTTAGGCAGAAACTGCAGCTGCTGGGCTTGCTGAGCTAAATAGCAAGGCAGCGTACTTCTGACCCCACTCTTGATACTTAAAGGAGAAATGCGCATCTCTAGCTCTGAAACAAACACAGGTGTGTGTGTCTGCCCCCCCTCCTTTCCTGCTGGCTTGCGGAGTGTGAGCCTTAACCCTCGAGGGCTCAGTGGAGTGCTAGTTCATTTAGTAAGGCATTCCCTGGGAACTTCCCGCCCTCTGACTCCTCCACCTCAGCCACGCTTCACTATCATCATCGCTGTGTACCGGTGTTCAATTGTTTAAAAGTGCGCGCGCGCCTGTGTGTGTGTGTGCGCGCGCGCCTGTGTGTGTGTGTGCGCGCGCGCCTGTGTGTGTGTGTGCGCGCGCGCCTGTGTGTGTGTGTGCGCGCGCGCCTGTGTGTGTGTAAAATGTCCCTGGACCCTAACCCCGGTATGTACATTGAGTCGGATGGGGAACCTGCAGTTCACAGCGTTTCGCTTACAGTCGCATTTCTCAGGAACACAACTGCAGCGTTCAGTGAGGAGTTGCTGCGCACACATTCCGCTCGACTGCAGAAGAGGCAGGGCACAGGTCCCGGCACGCCTGCCTCCGGGGAGCTGTGGCGACAAGCTGCCAGCAAGCTGCAGCAGCTCTCCCTGCTCGGGAAGCCCCTCTGGCTCCAGAGGGGCTGGATCAGCAGCACCCGTGCTGCCCCGCCAGGCAAGCCACCCCGCTGCAGGCTCAGCCGCGCCAAGCAGAGGCCCCCTGGGAGACCCCAGCACACGCTGTGGAGAGGCCAGAGCCATCCCCAGTGGGCAGGTGCAGGGGATCCCAGGGAACCGGCTCCAGGATCAGCACCATGGAGCGTACGCACGCCACGGGAATGGAGCGCCCATTAGCACGGCCAGCCCTTCTGCGGGGCCGGTGCTCCCCACACCTCGCCTGTGTGGCTGGGGCCCTGGGACTGCCATGGGCCATGAGCCACACCCAGGGACAGGGCCGGGCTGTTCCCTTCCGCTCCCCCCTCCCCGCACCACACCCAGGGACAGGGCCGGGCTGTTCCCTTCCCCTCCCCGCACCACACCCGGGGACAGGGCCGGGCTGTTCCCCTCCCCTCCCCGCACCACGCCCGGGGACAGGGCCGGGCTGTTCCCCTCCCCTCCCCGCACCACGCCCGGGGACAGGGCCGGGCTGTTCCCTTCCCCTCCCCGCACCACGCCCGGGGACAGGGCCGGGCTGTTCCCTTCCCCTCCCCGCACCACGCCCGGGGACAGGGCCGGGCTGTTCCCCTCCCCTCCCTGCACCATGCCCGGGGACAGCTCCGGGCTGCCCCCATCCCCTCCCTGCACCGCGCCCGGGGACAGCTCCGGGCTGCCCCCATCCCCTCCCTGCACCGCGCCCGGGGACAGCTCCGGGCTGCCCCCATCCCCTCCCTGCACCGCGCCCGGGGACAGCTCCGGGCTGCCCCCATCCCCGCACCGCGCCCGGGGACAGCTCCGGGCTGCCCCCATCCCCGCACCGCGCCCGGGGACAGCTCCGGGCTGCCCCCATCCCCGCACCGCGCCCGGGGACAGCTCCGGGCTGCCCCCATCCCCGCACCGCGCCCGGGGACAGCTCCGGGCTGCCCCCATCCCCGCACTGCGCCCGGGGACAGCTCCGGGCTGCCCCCTTTCCCCTCCCTGTGCCCTGGACTGAGGTGTGAGAGAAGGGCCGCACTGCACCCATCGTACCTGACTGTGATTTCACGCTGAAATGGCGAGAGCCCAAGTCGGGAGGCAACAAGGTGATCACGTGGCGGGGGACGGGGAGAGAAATACAGAACATCTGTCACTGCACGCAACTGGCCGAAAGCCAGCCAGCCCCCTGGCCCCACGCCTGCCCCCTGCAGCAGCCCAGCCCCCTGGCCCCACACCCGGCCCCAGCAGCAGCCCAGCCCCCTGGCCCTACGCCCGGCCCCCGGCAGCAGCCCAGCCCCCTGGCCCCACGCCCGGCCCCGGCAGCAGCCCAGCCCCCTGGCCCCACGCCCGGCCCCGGCAGCAGCCCAGCCCCCTGGCCCCACGCCCGGCCCCGGCAGCAGCCCAGCCCCCTGGCCCCACGCCCGGCCCCGGCAGCAGCCCAGCCCCCTGGCCCCACGCCCGGCCCCGGCAGCAGCCCAGAACCTCCAGCCATTGCTAACCCTGAGAGCAGGCAAAGCCACAGCAGCGCCATCAGCAGTGGGTGCACGTATATCCATGGAGGGGCAGGACTGGGCTGGGAGGGGGCTGTGGGGTGGGATTGGGGGCACTGGCAGGGCTGTGTGAGAGGAACTCAGCGCTGGGCTGGGAGGGGGCTGTGGGGCGGGATTGGGGGCACTGGCAGGGCTGGGAGGGGGCTGTGGGGCGGGATTGGGGGCACTGGCAGAGCTATGTGTGAGGAGCTCAGTGCTGGGCTGGCAGGGGGCTGCTTTCGGGGCCCTCGCTCTCACCCTTCCCCTCCCAGCCTGACCTGGGACACCACATGGGGCCCCAGGGGGACAATCCTGGGGCAAGAGCCACCATACAGCAGCAGAGGGGCCTGTGTCCCCCACAGCGCACAGTCATCAAGGAGCCAGAGACAGCAGCAGCCGGGTTAGCGCCCCCCGCTGGCCCAGCCTCCACCTTCTCCACACACACGCACACCCCCCCTCACCTTCTCCAGCCCCCCTGCCCTGGCCCGGCTCCCTCACCTTCTCCAGCTGGCTGTGCACGTGCTGCACTATGAGATCCAAGGCCACAAAGTTCTCCCCACCTGACGGGAGCAAGAACAGGAGATGAACCACAGCCCCACCCCTCCCTCCCCACACTTCCACCCCCCTGGAGCCCAGCCCTGCCCACACAACACCCCTGCCCACCTGGAGCCCAAACCCCAAGCCCTGCCCACCCCAGCCCCCTGGAGCCCAGACCCACCCAATCTCCACCCCCATGGAGCCCAGCCCCCAACCTACCCACCCTGACCGCCCAGCCCTGCCCACCTGACACCCCTTCAAATACCCAGAGCTCTGCCTCATCCCCCCTCAGCTCCATCCACCCTGACACCCACCTGGAGCCTGGCCTCACCCCTGGACACGCGGAGCCCCGCTCCCACCCCGGCCCGGCCTCACCTCTGGGCACCACGATGTCGGCCACCTGCACAGTGGGCTCGATGTACTGCTCAAAGGCCGGCTTGACGAACTTGCTGTACTGCTTGATGACGCCTACGATGTCGCGCCCGCGCTCCATGATGTCACGCTGCAGCCGCCGCACCAGCCGGATGTCGGAGTCCGTGTCCACAAACACCTTCATGTCCAGGAGCTGGGGGTCCGAGAGGGTGAGCACCCGGCTGCCCCCCAGCCAGGCCTGCCCCAGCTCCGAGACTCAGGGCAGGGCCCTCCCCCCGCACACCCAGCTCTGACCACACAGAGCACAATGGGAGGTTCTCGGGAGTGGCCAGCTGGCTGCTCCCCCACCCACCATGGGCAGCCCAGGCCAGTCACCCCAACCCTCCCAGGGGTGCTGAGGACAGACCTGTCCTCCCCACCGGTTCCCGGGCAGCGCCCAGCGCCAGCAGGCCCCCGGGACGGCCCTTCCTGATGCGGGCAGCGCCCGGCGCCAGCAGGCCCCCGGGATGGCCCTTCCTCCCACGGGCAGCGCCCGGCGCCAGCAGGCCCCCAGGATGGCCCTTCCTCCCACGGGCAGCGCCCGGCGCCAGCAGGCCCCCAGGATGGCCCTTCCTCCCACGGGCAGCGCCCGGCGCCAGCAGGCCCCCAGGATGGCCCTTCCTCCCACGGGCAGCGCCCGGCGCCAGCAGGCCCCCAGGATGGCCCTTCCTCCCACGGGCAGCGCCCGGCGCCAGCAGGCCCCCAGGATGGCCCTTCCTCCCACGGGCAGCGCCCGGCGCCAGCAGGGCCCCGGGACGGCGCTCCTTGCCCCAGGCAGCGCCCGGCGCCAGCAGGCCCCCAGGACAGCCCTTGGTGCCACGGGCAGCGCCCGGCACCAGCAGGCAAGCCATACCTTCAGCAGCTCCTTGTTGGCAAAAGACAAAATCCCCTCAAAGACGATCACATTGGCCCCATAGATGGTTTTCTGCAGGGAGAGAAGGGCCACACCACGCTTCAGAGACTTGTAACCCTGCCCCTGTCCGCTCCCCCACTGCACCCCATGTTTTTGCCCTACCCCAACCCCTGTCCCCACACACCCCATCCTCCCCACACACACTCTGCACTGCCCCCAGCCCTCCCCTGCCCCCAGGAAGCCGCATGTCTGGAGGGGCTCCCCGCCCTGCCCCCACATGCCCCTGGGTGGCCGTACATCTGGAGGGGCTCCCCGCCCCGCCCCCACATACCCCCTGCCCCCGGGAAGCCATACGTCTGGAGGAGCTCCCCGCCCTGCCCCCACATACCCCCTGCCCCTGGGAGGCCGTACGTCTGGAGGGGCTCCCCGCCCTGCCCCACATACCCCCAGGAAGCCGTACGTCTGGAGGGGCTCCCTGCCCCACCCCCACATACCCCCTACCCCTGGGAGGCCGTATGTCTGGAGGGGCTCCCCGCCCTGCCCCACATACCCCCTGCCCGCGGGAAGCCGTACGTCTGGAGGGGCTCCCCGCCCTGCCCCACATACCCCCTGCCCCCGGGAAGCCGTATGTCTGGAGGGGCTCCCCGCCCTGCCCCACATACCCCCTGCCCCCGGGAAGCCGTATGTCTGGAGGGGCTCCCCGCCCTGCCCCACATACCCCCTGCCCCCGGGAAGCCGTATGTCTGGAGGGGCTCCCCGCCCTGCCCCACATACCCCCGGGAAGCCGTACGTCTGGAGGGGCTCCCCGCCCTGCCCCACATACCCACTCCTTGCGGCGGCTGTGCGTGGTGAAGTCGTACACCGGCACCTTGACGCTCTTGCCCTTTTTCAGCTTGCGCAGCACACTGATCAGCAGGTCGAAGTCGAAGGCATCGGGGTGGTCGAAGTTGTACTCGTTGTGGGCAGCCAGCTCCTGCTGCTCCTTATTCAGCACCTGGGGGGTGGGGGCGCACAGGGAAGGGGGCGGAGCAGTGCACAGGGGAGGGGCACAGGCACAATATGTGGAAGGGACGGGACACGGGGATGGGTTGATTGAATGGACTGAGTTTCCTCCATCCTATCTACCAAAATTCAGACATGGAGCCCAGTGCCCCCACTAAAGACACCCCCTAAGCAGCAGCCCCACTGGTGGGGACCCAGGGGAGATGTTCCTGGGCAGAGCTCAGGGAGCCCAGCACCCCAAGCCTTCAGCCTCAGCCAGGCTCTGTGCCCATGCACAGCAGCTGGTCAGCCTCAGGGCTGGGGCACCAGAGAGGTCCAGCCCTGTCGGGGCTCCCCCTTGCCCTAGGGGTGCACTGGCTCACCTTATAGAAGCAGTCCATGGACAGCAGCACCACCCAGGGCACGTCCAGGGCCTCAATGATCTTATTGGCCACCGTGGTCTTGCCGGACGCGCTCCCTCCACACAGGCCTGGGGAGAGAGATCCGCCCGGGGCGCTGGCGTTAGCCGCTGCTTCCCCAGCGCCCGCAGAGGGGCCACATTCACAGGAAGGTCAGCATGGGGCACGGGAACCCTCTCAGCAGAGGGCTTGTCGCCGCACACCAGAGCTCAGCCCTGCCCCCCACATACCCAGCCAGGCCCCACAGGGAACTCTCTGGGCCAGTTAGCGAGGGCTCCCAGCCATGACAGTCACCCCACCCCACTCCCGAGGGGTGTCAACCTCCCACCAGGCACACTGCTGCCCCTGGGCACCCGCGGGACCACGCGGGGGGAACCCCGGAGAAATGGCAGGCAACACATGCCTGTCCCCGTGGCTTCAGGGCAGCCAGTCCCTGCTTGAGGAGCAGGGCAGAGCAGAGTTGGTCTGACCCACATCATCTCCCGAAGATGCTGTCTGGCAGCATCGCTCCCAACTTTGCAGAGACTCTGCCCAGGGCTAGATTCAGGCTGGGAAGAGGCCAGGTGGGTCGGGGCAGGGTGCCGGGCAAAGGGACACGGTCTCATAGAGCAGTGCTGAGAACTGCCCGGACACGCCCCCTGACCCACTCACCAGCACCCGCTGACCCCCTTGAGCCTGCCCCTCCATTCTCCATCGTCCCCCCCACTGCCACTGCCCCCTCCCGCCTGCATCACCCCCTGCCCCCCTCACCAGCACCTGCTGACCCCTCTGGCTCACTGTCACCCCTTGAGCCTGCCCCCCCATTCTCCATCGTCTCCCCCCCACACTGCCACTGCCCCCTCCCGCCTGCGTCACCCCCTGCCCCACTCACCAGCACCCGCCGACCCCCTTGAGCCTGCCCCCCCATTCTCCATCGTCCCCCTCGCTGCCACTGCCCCCTCCCGCCTGCGTCACCCCCTGCCCCCCTCACCATCACCCGCTGACCCCCTTAAGCCTGCCCCCCCATTCTCCATCGTCCCCCCCACTGCCACTGCCCCCTCCCGCCTGCGTCACCCCCTGCCCCACTCACCAGCACCCGCTGACCCCCTTGAGCCTGCCCCCCCATTCTCCATCATCCCCCCCCACTGCCACTGCCCCCTCCCGCCTGCGTCACCCCCTGCCCCACTCACCAGCACCTGCTGACCCCTCTGGCTCACTGTCACCCCTTGAGCCTGCTCCTCCCACTGCCTACCGGCCACTGCTCTCCCCACCCTCTTATCCCCCCAGTTCTCCTCCTCCATTTGCCATCATCCCTCTGCCCCCTTAAGCTCACTGTAACCCCCACGCTCGCTCGCTGTCACCCCACCCAAAGCATGATCCCCTCTGATCCCTGTGTCCACCCTGTCAGTTGCTGACTCAGGAAGCCCCATGGGGCAGCGGTGCTTGGAGCAGGCAGCTCATCTACTCACAGCAAGGCATGTTGGGGTGAAAGCAGAGAAGGGGAACGGTGTCAGGCTGCAGGGGTGAGGTTAGCAGAGCAGAGCCGGACCCGATCAGGGCTGGGGGAGTGGTTGGGTGGGCAGGAGAGGCCTGGGGCTTGAGGGGTGCACAGCCCCTGGGAGCAGGTTCACACCCACAAACAGTCAGTGCAGCCCATAGCCTAGGAGACTGCTGGAGTCCTCGCTCAGCAACACCCACAAGTAACACTGGCTAGGAGACCCCGCCCCATCCTGGGGGAGGCTGCCCTGCCCGTTACCCACACTTCATCCCCCCACCTGCATTACAGCAGCGCGACACCCCTGGGCAGGGCGCCCTCGGCACGGCGGGGTCTCCAGCTAGCTCAGCCTCTGCAGGACGTCGCCATCCCACTGCCCACCCCGTGCTGGCTGCCCACTGGCATCAGGGCACGGTCATGGTCTCGGCCCTTCCCTCTGGGGCGCTCCCGCGCCTGGGCCCAGCGGACCTAGCAGCGTAAGCCCAGGTCTACACTGAACCTTTTGCCAATGAGCGGGTCCCGCGCCTGGCACAGCTGCAGCTGGGCAGCCAGGGTGGGGTCTCACCGATGACGAAGGCTTCCTTGAAGGGCGTGCCCGTCTCGGTGTACCAGGGCGGCCGCCCCGCCGTGTAAATGGTCCGTTTGCTGGTCCGCAGCAGCGGGGGCTCCGTCTTCGACTGGCTCATGGTCCGCTTCCGTGGGGACAGCGCGGGCGTCAGTGGCAGGCGGCTCAGCAGCGTGTCCAGGGAGTCCTCCCCACTGCCGCTGTGGGGCACCACGCCTCAGAGCCGGGCCGGACAGAGCGCCCCACAGGGACACCCCCCCAGCACCCGCCGGGCAGCGCGCCCCACAGAGACTCCCGCCGGGCAGCGCGCCCCACAGGGACACCCCCCCCCAGGCAGCGCGCCCCACAGGGACACCCCCCCAGCCCCCATGCCGGGCAGCGCGCCCCACAGAGACACCCCCACCAGCCCCCGCCGGGCAGAGCGCCCCACAGAGACACCCCCCCCAGCCCCCGCCGGGCAGCGCGCCCCACAGAGACACCCCCCCAGCCCCCGCCGGGCAGCGCGCCCCACAAGGACACCCCCCCCAGCCCCCGCCGGGCAGTGCGCCCCACAGGGACATCCCCCCAGGCCCCGCCGGGCAGCGCGCCCCACAGGGACACCCCCCCATGCCAGGCAGCGCGCCCCACAGGGACACCCCCCCCCAGCCCCCGCCGGGCAGCGCGCCCCACAGGGACAAACCCCCCAGGCCCCGCCGGGCAGCGCGGCCCACAGGGACACCCCCCCAGGCCCCGCCGGGCAGCGCGGCCCACAGGGAGCCCCCCCCATGCCGGGCAGCGCGCCCCACAGGGACACCCCCCCCATGCCGGGCAGCGCGCCCCACAGGGACACCCCCCCCCATGCCGGGCAGCGCGCCCCACAGGGACACCCCCCCCATGCCGGGCAGCGCGCCCCACAGGGACACACACCCCCCATGCCGGGCCCCACAGGGACACACACCCCCATGCCGGGCCCCACAGGGAGCCCCCCCCATGCCAGGCAGCGCGCCCCACAGGGACACACACCCCCAGCCCCCGCCGGGCAGCGCGCCCCACAGGGACAAACCCCCCAGGCCCCGCCGGGCAGCGCGCCCCACAGGGACACCCCCCCCAGGCCCCGCCGGGCAGCGCGCCCCACAGGGACACCCCCCCCAGGCCCCGCCGGGCAGCGCGGCCCACAGGGAGCCCCCCCCATGCCAGGCAGCGCGCCCCACAGGGACACCCCCCCCATTCCGGGCAGCGCGCCCCACAGGGACACCCACCCCCATGCCAGGCAGCACGCCCCACAGGGACACCCCCCCCCCATGCCGGGCCCCACAGGGACACACCCCCCCATGCCGGGCCCCACGGGGAGCCCCCCCCACCCCCCATGCCGGGCAGCGCGCCGCACGGGGAGCCCCCTGTAACAAACTAGGACTGTTAAGGTTTTCCTGAGTACTGTGTGGGTGCCTTGGTTTTTTTTATGCAGTGCTTAAGTATTTAGGTGCTGGAACAATGGTGCATGATTGTTACAAAGCCCTAAAAGGCAGGGGTGGGCAAAGGCCTAAACACAAAGAATGGCCCTGTCTTCTGGCAACAGATGGCCCCGGCCCCTTCCCTGCAAAGGTGAAAAATAAAGGTGTTAAAACAAAGGGATTAGGTAACCTCCTGGCCCTAAAAAAAAACAAAGCGGGAGGAGGGGCTGAAGAGTTTTAGTTTGAAACTGGCTGGAAAGAAGGGGAGAAAGGCAAACAGGGTCTGGCCTCCCGGCCTCCGTTCGGAGCTGTGGGGTAAAATGCAGGGAGCCCCAAGCTGGGGTCTAAGTTCCCTGCCCCCCGGAAGGGCCCAGCTGAGGGGCCCTGGTTGTACTAACAAGCTCTGTTTGAACTGTGTTTCTGGCATTTTTAATAAACCTTCTGTTCTACTGGCTGGCTAAAACTTCCAGTGAATTCGCTGACTCCCCCACACTCCGTAACAACTGGTGGCAGAGGTGGGATGTACTGCACCCCGTGGAAGACGCTTCCTACAGTAAGTAACTGGGGAGCAGTAGAACAAAGGGGGGCTAACGAGGACCAGGCGTGCTAAAGGCTCACAAAGAAGCAATTTCGGGAAGTGAAGAAGCTACGCTTAACCCCTGAAAGTGTGTAACCAGCAAGAAGAACTGTGCAATGATGGGGTCCCCCTGGGGGCTGCAGTAAGCAGTCCCAGGGGCGAAGGAGCCTGCGGCTTGGCCCTGGAAGAGAGAAGGATTTTTGCAGTGACAGGGTTCCCCTGGGGGTGCCGTGAGTGGACCCAGGGGCGGAGGAGCTGCGGCTCGACCCTGGTAAAGAGGCGGTGACCTGAAAAAGGGCTGGCACACTTGGGGTTCTTCCTAAAAACCGTGGGAAGCTAAAAGCACACAGGCCTGCAAACCCACAGCAACTTGAAAGCAGTAAAGTAATGGCATACCGCCTTCTCCTTAAAAAAAGCATTGTAACCCTGTGCAAAAAAAGAGAAATACGCATTGGAAAGTTCACCAAAGCGCAGTTAATCGCGCAGCTGAAGAAGGATGACCACTCTAAGGAGCAGATTCCTGACCCCAATGGGGCTACAGCAAAATCTGGGAGCAGCTGGAGCAGTAGCCTGGCATCCCCAAGAGTCTGGTCCCCAACCAGACGGGGGTCTTCACAATCGGGTTCCCCAGCAGGAAATCAAAGATGGATGGGACTAAAGCTAAGTCCAAAAGAGCAAAAGAACTGTAAAAAACAGCGAGAGCCCGAAAAAGGGCTACCGAAAAAGCAGCAGCAGCATGAACTGGCGGTGGTAAAACGAAAAGGCATAGGGGACTGGCCAGGGGTAAGTGGGGATAAATCCCGGGGTGCCAACTCCTCAGGAAACCTCGATCCTAAATTGCTGCCCCTGGTTAAGGAGGGTGGGGATGTGGAGGCCCACCTCACTGCCTTTGAGCAGGCTGGTAATTAAAACCAGGAAAACCCTGCGGAAAAGCCCCGGGATCTAACCCCCTTGCTGGGTCCCAAGGCCATAAACTCCGCCAGCCAAATGGGTGGAATGGTGGACGGATTTCCACTCCTGGCCCTGAACTCAAGCCCTATGAACCCCCAGTGGAAGCGGAAGGTAATGGTCAATAAAAAAACATTCTTGGGGTGGCGCGATCCCGGGACAGAGAAAACTGTGGTCAGGCCCCGGGTGGTGCACCCCCACCAGATGCTAAGGGGCTGTGTGACCTGGGTGAGGGTCCCAGGGATGAACCCATTCGCCCTGCCTATGGCCCAGATCCCTGTGCAGACCCAGAAGGGGTCGGGCTGGCTGGTTGTTGGGGTTCTCCAGAATATCAGCGGTGAGGTGCTGTTGGGGGGTGACTGTGTATCTTTGTAACAGGATCCAGGCCCTGGCCCTGTAACGGCCAAAAATTTAAATTTAAACTCAAAAAACCAATTGGCTAAAAGAAAAATGGTCAGTAAAAATGCAAATAACCTGGCTGGCAGGGGGGAGGAGCTGCCAGGCCCCCGTTACCTGCCTGCCTGTAACCAGACCCCTAGGGCGGGGTGGGACAAAAAGATGCTCCCCACCCCCCTGCACAATAAAGAGGTGGCTCAGGCAATCTCTAATGCAGAGAGCAAAGGCAGCAAGCTCGCTGCCTGGCCCCACAGGGACAGCCAGGGCAGCGCTGAGCACGGGGGGAGCGAAAACCCCAGCTAAGTGGGGGGACACACAGGCAGGGCAGGACGGCTGCCAACCAGGCTTGCCTGGTCCAGAGCTGCGGCCGGGAAGTGATTCCACGGCAGGGAGGAAGCCACCAGGAACAGGGCCCAGTGGGGCGGTAACCCCAGGCCTGGCCAGTGAGCTGCAAAGGGATCCCGCCTTAAAAAAGCTAAGGAAACTTGCTGGCCACAGCGCTGCAAACCCCCTTGGGAAAAACTGCAAAGACAAATCCCTGTGGAAAAAGAAATCCCTGTGCCGGAAATGGGCTCCCCAAGGGAAAGTAGAACTGTGAAAAATCATAAGGCAGCCGGTGGGGCCCCAGAAGTATCATCACCGGCTACTGTACCTGGCCCGGGGTAAGAAAAAAGATCCCTGGAGGTCCCTGCCCATCAAAAAAAAACCTTTCCAGAAGGTGGCTATAAATAGGGTGGGCCCCCTCAGCAGGGCAACCTGGTCAGAAAAAAAATGCATCCTGGGGGTAATGGGTTTCGCCACCCGCTACCCAAAGGTGGTGGCTCTGTCCTCCACCGGGGCAAACGCGCTGCTAACCATCTTCAGCAGAATGGGGGTCCCCAGCAAGGTCCTTACAGACAAGGGATCCGAGGCCATCTCAGCCCTGCTCCGGGGCGTGTGAAAAAAAGGTGGGGTCTGGCCCACCTGGGCCTCTGCATATCACCCTCAGTCCAAGGGGCTGGTAAAAAAACTTCAAGAAACCGTAAGCCTAATGCTAAAAACTTGTATAAATCAGCATCCACAAAACTGGAACAAGTACCTGCCCCACCAATGGCACAAAAAAGTGCCCCAAAAATCACCAGGGGGCTTCCCTTTCAAGCTGTGGTATGGAAAAAAAGTAAGGGAACCCCTAAAACTGGTAAGGAACAATTGAAAGAAAAAGGGGGAAGACCCCCTGGTGAATCTCTCCCCTAAGATGGGAGGCCATCCTCCCATCAGGTGTCCCCCATTCAAAGTAACTAAAAAAAAAAGCCCAAAACCTGAAGAGAAAGGCCAAGGACAGGCTGGCTTTAAAGGTAAACCAGTCATTCAACAGCCCAGGGCTGGCCAAGGTGAAGGCAATCAAAGATTGGCCTGTTCCCCAGACCAAGGAACAGGTCCAGGCCTTTAGCGGAATGGCGGGGTACTACCAGAGGTTTGTACCCCCCTTTAGCTCCCTAGCTGCCCCCATCACAAAGCTAGGTAAAAAGGGAAAGCCAAACAAGGCAGTCTGAACCAAGCAGGGCCAAAGGGCTCTCTGTGCACTAAAGAAGGCTCTAATCCAGGGGCCAATAAATCAAGTAAACCGAGACCGGGCCAAGCCCTGTACAGTGTTCACCAAAGCCTCAAACACAGGGCTGGGCGTGGTGCTAATGCAGGCCTATGCAAAGCGGAAAAAACACCCCATCGGGTATATAAGCAAGAAGCCGCTGCCCTAAAGGCAAAACGGTCCGGCCATAAAAAGGAAATGCCTGGCCATGGGGCAGGCCCTTAAGCGGCAGCCGGATCTATTTGGGTGGCGCTTTACGGTGTATAGTCACCACCTCGCCCCGACGTGGCTGGATCCAGAAAAAGGGGCCAATGCCGAGTGGCTGGTAACAAAAAGACGTGGTCAAAAAGAAAACCAAATCAAAAGGAAGGCTCTTAACCAAGAGAGCCCGAATTACAGCCCTCCAAACTGAAGCGCTGGAAAAAGACCTAATCTCAGCTTAAACCCCAGGGGTTTTGGGATGGAAAAAGGGCACGGGCCGCATAAACCTTCCCACATGCGGCCTGCGGGTGCCATCAAGCCCACCCGACCTAAGGGAGCACGTGGAACTGGAACGGCCTGGTGTGACCAGGTTCGAACTTCCCCAGGTCACTGGCTAAAGTGACCCCGCTCAGTTCGGTCTCGAAGGGGGGAGAGATGTGACGAACTAGGACTGTTGTTAAGGTTTCCCTGAGTACTGTGTGGGTGCCTCGGTTTCCCTATGTAGTGCTTGAGTAGCTAGGTGGTGGGACAACAGGTGCATGATTGTTACAAAGCCCTAGAAGGCAGGGGTGGGCAGAGGCCTGGACACAGAGAATGGCCCTGTCTCCTGGCAACACATGGCCCGGCCCCTCCCCTGCAAAGGTGAGAGCTGAAGGTGTTGGAACAAAGGGATCAGGTGACCTCCTGGCCCGGGAAGGAGACAAAGGGGGAGGAGGGTCTGGAGAGTTTCAGTTTGGAACTGGCTGGAGAGGAGGGGAGAGAGGCAGACAGGGTCTGGCCTCCCTGCCCCCGTTTGGAGCTGTGGGGTGAAATGCAGGGAGCCCCGAGCTGGGGTCTAAGCTCCCTGCCCCCCGGAAGGGCCCGACTGAGGGGTCCTGGTTGTACTGACAAGCTCTGTTTGGACTGTGTTCCTGGCATCTCTAATAAACCTTCTGTTCTACTGGCTGGCTGAGACTCCCAGTGAATCCGGGGAAGAGGGGTGCAGGGCCGGATTCCCCCACACTCCGTGACACGCCACCCCCATGCCGGGCAGCGCGCCCCACGGGCAGCTCCCCCCCCCATGCCGGGCAGCGCGCCCCACGGGGAGCCCCCCCATGCCGGGCACCGCGCCCCACGGGGAGCCCCCCCGCCTGTGAGCGCCCCCCCCAGAGCAGCGCGCCCAGCTCCGCCCCGCTCCCCCTTGCACCATCCGCCCCCCGCAGCGCGCTCGGACACGGCCCCGCCCTCACCTGTCCCGCCACGACCCCAGCCGCCCGTCCGCGCCCGCCGCCGCCGCCATCTTGCCGGTTGCCGCAGGGGCTGCCGGGAGCTGCGGGCCCCAGGGGCCTGTCTCGTGGCTCCGTCAGGCGCGGCCGCGGGAACTACAGCTCCCGGCAGCCCCCGCGCGGGGGGAGGGGCTCGGCCCCGCCCACCGCCTGCCCCAAACCCCGCCCACTGCACCGCTCGCCTGCCGCATGGCCCCGCCCACCAAATGCCCCATGGACTTCCCCCCCGCCTGCCCCATGGTGCCACCCAGCCTGCCCCATGAACTGCCCCCCGCCTGCCCCATGGTGCCACCCAGCCTGCCCCATGGACTGCCCCCCGCCTGCCCCATGGTGCCACCCAGCCTGCCCCATGAACTGCCCCCCGCCTGCCCCATGGTGCCACCCAGCCTGCCCCATGAACTGCCCCCCGCCTGCCCCATGGTGCCACCCAGCCTGCCCCATGAACTGCCCCCCGCCTGCCCCATGGTGCCACCCAGCCTGCCCCATGAACTGCCCCCCGCCTGCCCCATGGTGCCACCCAGCCTGCCCCATGGACTTCCCCCCCGCCTGCCCCATGGTGCCACCCAGCCTGCCCCATGAACTGCCCCCCGCCTGCCCCATGGTGCCACCCAGCCTGCCCCATGGACTGCCCCCCGCCTGCCCCATGGTGCCACCCAGCCTGCCCCATGGACTGCCCCCCGCCTGCCCCATGGTGCCACCCAGCCTGCCCCATGAACTGCCCCCCGCCCTGCCCCATGGTGCCACCCAGCCTGCCCCATGAACTGCCCCCCGCCTGCCCCATGGTGCCACCCAGCCTGCCCCATGGACTGCCCCCCGCCTGCCCCATGGTGCCACCCAGCCTGCCCCATGAACTGCCCCCCCGCCTGCCCCATGGTGCCACCCAGCCTGCCCCATGAACTGCCCCCCGCCTGCCCCATGGTGCCACCCAGCCTGCCCCATGAACTGCCCCCCGCCTGCCCCATGGTGCCACCCAGCCTGCCCCATGAACTGCCCCCGCCTGCCCCATGGTGCCACCCAGCCTGCCCCATGAACTGCCCCCCGCCTGCCCCATGGTGCCACCCAGCCTGCCCCATGGACTGCCCCCCGCCTGCCCCATGGTGCCACCCAGCCTGCCCCATGGACTGCCCCCCGCCTGCCCCATGGTGCCACCCAGCCTGCCCCATGAACTGCCCCCCGCCTGCCCCATGGTGCCACCCAGCCTGCCCATGAACTGCCCCCCGCCTGCCCCATGGTGCCACCCAGCCTGCCCCATGAACTGCCCCCCGCCTGCCCCATGGTGCCACCCAGCCTGCCCCATGAACTGCCCCCCGCCTGCCCCATGGTGCCACCCAGCCTGCCCCATGAACTGCCCCCCGCCTGCCCCATGGTGCCACCCAGCCTGCCCATGGACTGCCCCCCCGCCTGCCCCATGGTGCCACCCAGCCTGCCCATGAACTGCCCCCCGCCTGCCCCATGGTGCCACCCAGCCTGCCCCATGAACTGCCCCCCGCCTGCCCCATGGTGCCACCCAGCCTGCCCCATGAACTGCCCCCCGCCTGCCCCATGGTGCCACCCAGCCTGCCCCATGAACTGCCCCCCGCCTGCCCCATGGTGCCACCCAGCCTGCCCCATGAACTGCCCCCCGCCTGCCCCATGGTGCCACCCAGCCTGCCCCATGAACTGCCCCCCGCCTGCCCCATGGTGCCACCCAGCCTGCCCCATGAACTGCCCCCCGCCTGCCCATGGTGCCACCCAGCCTGCCCCATGAACTGCCCCCCGCCTGCCCCATGGTGCCACCCAGCCTGCCCCATGAACTGCCCCCCGCCTGCCCCATGGTGCCACCCAGCCTGCCCCATGAACTGCCCCCCGCCTGCCCCATGGTGCCACCCAGCCTGCCCCATGAACTGCCCCCCGCCTGCCCCATGGTGCCACCCAGCCTGCCCCATGAACTGCCCCCCGCCTGCCCCATGGTGCCACCCAGCCTGCCCATGAACTGCCCCCCGCCTGCCCCATGGTGCCACCCAGCCTGCCCATGAACTGCCCCCCGCCTGCCCCATGGTGCCACCCAGCCTGCCCCATGAACTGCCCCCCGCCTGCCCCATGGTGCCACCCAGCCTGCCCCATGAACTGCCCCCGCCTGCCCCATGGTGCCACCCAGCCTGCCCCATGAACTGCCCCCCGCCTGCCCCATGGTGCCACCCAGCCTGCCCCATGAACTGCCCCCCGCCTGCCCCATGGTGCCACCCAGCCTGCCCCATGGACTGCCCCCCGCCTGCCCCATGGTGCCACCCAGCCTGCCCCATGGACTGCCCCCCGCCTGCCCCATGGTGCCACCCAGCCTGCCCCATGGACTGCCCCCCGCCTGCCCCATGGTGCCACCCAGCCTGCCCCATGGACTGCCCCCCGCCTGCCCCATGGTGCCACCCAGCCTGCCCCATGGACTGCCCCCCGCCTGCCCCATGGTGCCACCCAGCCTGCCCCATGGACTGCCCCCCGCCTGCCCCATGGTGCCACCCAGCCTGCCCCATGGACTGCCCCCCGCCTGCCCCATGGTGCCACCCAGCCTGCCCCATGGACTGCCCCCCGCCTGCCCCATGGTGCCACCCAGCCTGCCCCATGGACTGCCCCCCGCCTGCCCCATGGTGCCACCCAGCCTGCCCATGGACTGCCCCCCGCCTGCCCCATGGTGCCACCCAGCCTGCCCCATGAACTGCCCCCCGCCTGCCCCATGGTGCCACCCAGCCTGCCCCATGAACTGCCCCCCGCCTGCCCCATGGTGCCACCCAGCCTGCCCCATGAACTGCCCCCCGCCTGCCCCATGGTGCCACCCAGCCTGCCCATGAACTGCCCCCCGCCTGCCCCATGGTGCCACCCAGCCTGCCCCATGAACTGCCCCCCGCCTGCCCCATGGTGCCACCCAGCCTGCCCCATGAACTGCCCCCGCCTGCCCCCATGGTGCCACCCAGCCTGCCCATGAACTGCCCCCCGCCTGCCCCATGGTGCCACCCAGCCTGCCCCATGAACTGCCCCCCGCCTGCCCCATGGTGCCACCCAGCCTGCCCATGGACTGCCCCCCGCCTGCCCCATGGTGCCACCCAGCCTGCCCCATGGACTGCCCCCCGCCTGCCCCATGGTGCCACCCAGCCTGCCCCATGAACTGCCCCCCGCCTGCCCCATGGTGCCACCCAGCCTGCCCCATGAACTGCCCCCCGCCTGCCCCATGGTGCCACCCAGCCTGCCCCATGAACTGCCCCCGCCTGCCCCATGGTGCCACCCAGCCTGCCCATGAACTGCCCCCCGCCTGCCCCATGGTGCCACCCAGCCTGCCCCATGGACTGCCCCCCGCCTGCCCCATGGTGCCACCCAGCCTGCCCCATGAACTGCCCCCCGCCTGCCCCATGGTGCCACCCAGCCTGCCCCATGAACTGCCCCCCGCCTGCCCCATGGTGCCACCCAGCCTGCCCCATGAACTGCCCCCCGCCTGCCCCATGGTGCCACCCAGCCTGCCCCATGAACTGCCCCCCGCCTGCCCCATGGTGCCACCCAGCCTGCCCCATGAACTGCCCCCCGCCTGCCCCATGGTGCCACCCAGCCTGCCCCATGAACTGCCCCCCGCCTGCCCCATGGTGCCACCCAGCCTGCCCCATGAACTGCCCCCCGCCTGCCCCATGGTGCCACCCAGCCTGCCCCATGAACTGCCCCCCGCCTGCCCCATGGTGCCACCCAGCCTGCCCCATGAACTGCCCCCCGCCTGCCCCATGGTGCCACCCAGCCTGCCCCATGAACTGCCCCCCGCCTGCCCCATGGTGCCACCCAGCCTGCCCCATGAACTGCCCCCCGCCTGCCCCATGGTGCCACCCAGCCTGCCCCATGAACTGCCCCCCGCCTGCCCCATGGTGCCACCCAGCCTGCCCCATGAACTGCCCCCCGCCTGCCCCATGGTGCCACCCAGCCTGCCCCATGAACTGCCCCCCGCCTGCCCCATGGTGCCACCCAGCCTGCCCATGAACTGCCCCCCGCCTGCCCCATGGTGCCACCCAGCCTGCCCATGAACTGCCCCCCGCCTGCCCCATGGTGCCACCCAGCCTGCCCCATGAACTGCCCCCCGCCTGCCCCATGGTGCCACCCAGCCTGCCCATGGACTGCCCCCCGCCTGCCCCATGGTGCCACCCAGCCTGCCCCATGGACTGCCCCCCGCCTGCCCCATGGTGCCACCAGCCTGCCCCATGGACTGCCCCCCGCCTGCCCCATGGTGCCACCCAGCCTGCCCCATGGACTGCCCCCCGCCTGCCCCATGGTGCCACCCAGCCTGCCCATGGACTGCCCCCCGCCTGCCCATGGTGCCACCAGCCTGCCCCATGGACTGCCCCCCGCCTGCCCCATGGTGCCACCCAGCCTGCCCCATGAACTGCCCCCCGCCTGCCCCATGGTGCCACCCAGCCTGCCCCATGGACTGCCCCCCGCCTGCCCCATGGTGCCACCCAGCCTGCCCCATGAACTGCCCCCCGCCTGCCCCATGGTGCCACCCAGCCTGCCCCATGAACTGCCCCCCGCCTGCCCCATGGTGCCACCCAGCCTGCCCCATGAACTGCCCCCCGCCTGCCCCATGGTGCCACCCAGCCTGCCCCATGAACTGCCCCCCGCCTGCCCCATGGTGCCACCCAGCCTGCCCCATGGACTGCCCCCCGCCTGCCCCATGGTGCCACCCAGCCTGCCCCATGGACTGCCCCCCGCCTGCCCCATGGTGCCACCCAGCCTGCCCCATGGACTGCCCCCCGCCTGCCCCATGGTGCCACCCAGCCTGCCCCATGGACTGCCCCCCGCCTGCCCCATGGTGCCACCCAGCCTGCCCCATGGACTGCCCCCCGCCTGCCCCATGGTGCCACCCAGCCTGCCCCATGAACTGCCCCCCGCCTGCCCCATGGTGCCACCCAGCCTGCCCCATGAACTGCCCCCCGCCTGCCCCATGGTGCCACCCAGCCTGCCCCATGGACTGCCCCCCGCCTGCCCCATGGTGCCACCCAGCCTGCCCCATGGACTGCCCCAAGGGTCGGTGCTTCGCCCCTTGCACCCGAGGGAGAGTGCGCACCCCAAAGCGCCAGGAGGGAGGGCGCGTGGTGCCTCAGCAGCCTCCCAGCCCCAGGGAGGTGGTGCCGTGGCCCCAGCCCTCCGGAGCGCAGCGGCACCGCCGGAGCAGGGCTTGGGGGGGGGGGCGGAGTGTGGGCAGGGCCACGCCTGGCTGTTTGGGGAGGCACTGCCTCCCCTGCCTGGCGCAGTCGGTTTCGAAAGTGACGGGTCCCGGAAGTGACAAATCCGTCACTTCCGCCCTGGACCCCGGACCCCCATAGGGACGGCCCTGCTCGCAGCCCTGGGTAGCCCTAGGAAGTGCCCCACCCACCCTGTTCCACAGCGCAGGCCCGTGCCTCCAAGACCCCAAGACTGAGGCTAGGCCTTCAGCACCAACGATCCCTGAGTATTGCTGCGGTCGAGGGGGATAGCAGGGAGTCCTTAGCTTAGCACAGAGAAGCAAAGGTTAACACATGGTCCATGCTGGCCAAGCCAGCACAATCAGCCGGCTTCAGAATCACTGAACCATCGAACTGGAAGGGACCTTGAGAGTCATCTAGTCCAGTCCGCTGCACTCAGGGCAGGACTAAGTATTACCTAGACCAGGGGTAGGCAACCTATGGCACGTGTCCCGAAGGCGGCACGCGAGCTGATTTTCAGTGGCACTCACACTGCCCGGGTCCTGGCCACCGATCGGGGGTGGGTGGGGTGGGTGCGCGGGCTTTGCATTTTAATTTAATTTTAAATGAAGTTTCTTAAACATGTTAAAAACCTTATTTACTTTACATACAACAATAGCTTAGTTATATATTACCGACGTATAGGAAGAGACCTTCTAAAAATGTTAAAATGTATGACTGGCACGCAAAACTTAAATGAGAGTGAATAAATGAGCACTCGGCACACCGCTTCTGAAAGGTTGCCGACCCCTGATCTAGACCATCCCTGACAGGTGTTGTCCAACCTGCTCTTAGAAATCCCCAATGATGGAGATTCCACTGTGACGGGTTGGGGTCACAGAGACCTGCTTGGTGCTGCCACCTGGTGTGCCAAGGCTACTTCTGCCCCTGCTTCCAGGCCTTTTCCAGCTTGGGCCTCCCGAATCCTGTCTGTTTTGAGCCAGATTCCACTGATCTGCTGCAAACACAGACCCAGGTCCGAACCAAGTCCACTCACCACTGTAAGGCTCCTGGAAGCGCTCTTGCCTTTGACACCCAGGTGTCCAACTCCCAAGGAGGTTCAAACCCTTAATACATCCGTTTTACCCTGTATAAAGCTTATACAGGGCAAACTCATAAATAGTTCGCCTTCTATTTCAAAGATAGAAAGATATGCACAGCTGTTTGCCCCCCTAGGTACCAATTCGCACTCCAGGCAACTTAATAAGTAAAAAGTGATTTTAATAAGTACAGAAAGTAGGATTTAAGTGATTCCAAGTAGTGACAGACAGAACAAATTGAATTACTAAGTAAAATAAAATAAAACACACAGGTCTATGTCTAATCACACTTCACACAGATATCAAAACCTCACCAGCACCAGCTTTCCCTCTTTCACAGGCTGTAAAGCTTCTAGCCTGGGTCCAGCAGTCGCTCACACCCCCTATTGTCTCTGTCCTTTGTTCAGTCTCTCTCAGGTATGTCCTTGGGGGGTGGAGAGCTTCTTTCTTTAGCCAGCTGAAGACAAAATGGAGGGGTTTCCTAGGGGTTTAAATAGATTTTCTCCTCTGGGTGGACACCCTTCCTTCTCCCTGTGTAGCATCCAGTTACCAAATGGAGTTGGGGTCACCTGGACAAGTCACCTGTCCCTGCACAACTCAGTTCCTTCTCAGACCAGCCACATTCCTGGCAAAGCTCAGATGTGGATTGGTGTCTGCAAGTTCTATTGTCTGTTAAGTGCTTCTTGATTGGGCACTTAACCTGCACATTCTTTTCTCAAGAAATACAACCAATATTCATAACTTCAACTACAACAATGATACATGCATATAAACGGGAGGAATAAATTCAGTAGGTCATAACTTTCACAGAGATATGTTACATGGCACATGTAGCACAAAACATAGTCCAGTTACATCATGTATACATTTATAAGCTGTGACGGAGTAAAGAGCGAGATGGATCTGACCTGAGAGGCTGGCTGCATTGGGAAAGGCTGCATCGGGAGTGTGAGACTTTACCTGAGGCTGTAACATGAGCCAGGACGGGGGTTGGGAGGTGACACCTTTGGCTGGGAGAATGGTAAAAGGCTAGGGGAGGGGCCCCGGGGGAAGGGGAAGAGCCTGCTGGAGGTTTGGCTGGCTCTTGGTCAGTTTGGAGCTGGGTGGTGAAACGCAGGGAGCCCCAGAGCTGGGGTCTAAGCTCCCTGCCCCCCAGAAGGGCCCAGCTGAGGGGTCCTGGTCATACTTACAAGCTCTGTTTGGACTCTTTCCTGACAACCCTAATAAACCTTCTGTTCTACTGGCTGGCTGAGAGTCACATTGAATCCCGGGAAGAGGGGTGCAGGACCTGACTCCCCCACACTCCGTGACAACTGGTGGCAGCGGTGGGATCTTCTGCACCCCATGAACGGCACTTCCTGCAGTAAGTGACTGGAGGGCAGTACAACGAAGGGGGATTGACGGGGAGCAGGTTGCTGAAGAGGCAGAGAGAAGCGGTTTCGGGGGGCGGAGGAGCTACGCTTAACCCTGAGGGTGTGACCAGTGAGAAGGGCTGGCACACTAGGGGTTCCTCCTGGAAGCCGTGGGGGCCAAGACCGCACCGGCCTGAGAGTGGCTAGCAGGAAGATGTATGCTAAGCGCCGTAAGAACGACCTGGTGGAGCTGTGCAGGCAGAGGGGGCTGCGCATTGGGAAGTCCACCAAAGACCAGCTGATTGCGCAGCTGGAGGAGAAGGATCGCTTGGATGACCCGATCCCTGTCCCTGGGGGAAGCCGCCCGACAGACGCAGCATGGGCCCCAGGGCCCGACCTGGCTGGGAAGGGGCAGACTGCTGCCGAGGACATCCCAAGACCCCTCTCGCCTCTGCCCAGGGGAGAGGTTGGGGAAAGCCCAGCAAATACCGAGGGCACCTTGACCCCGGCGGCCAGCAGGGGATCTTCCCGGAGGAGCTCCCCATCCCAGCAGTGGAGGCGGCTGGATTGGGAGAGGGAGATAAAACTAAAAGAGCTCGAGTTGAGGCAGCAGGAACTGAAGAAGGAGCGGGAAGAACGGGAAAAGCAGCGTCAGCACGAGGAGAAACGACGCCAGCATGAGCTGGAGGAGAAGGAGAAACAACGCCAGCATGAGCTGGAGGAGAAGAAGAAACAACGCCAGCATGAGCTGGAGGAGAAGAAGAAACAACGCCAGCATGAGCTGGAGGAGAAGGAAAAACAACGCCAGCATGAGCTGGAGCTGGCCAGACTGAGGAGCAGTGAGGCCCCGTCTGCGGTAAGTGAGGGGGGACCCAAGACTACAGGGAAGTTTGATCGTAACTTCCTGGCCCGGCGTAAGGAAGGGGAAGACATAGACAGCTTCCTGGCGGCCTTTGAGAATGCCTGCAGGTTGCACAAGGTTGACCCTGCAGACAAGATCCAGTATCTCACCCCCTTACTAGACCCTGCAGGCCTGGACGTGTACGGCCGAATGAAAGAGACGGAGACTGGGGACTATGAACTGTTCAAAAAGGCCCTGCTCTGCGAGCTTGGGCTGACTCCCGAGATGTACCGTCAAAGGTTCCGGGATCAGCGAAAAACCCCTGAGATCACGTACCTACAACTGGCCAACCGGATACATGGATACGCCCGCAAGTGGACCGCTGGGGCCCAAACTATGGAGGACCTGCTCGAACTATTCGTACTAGAACAACTGTATGAACTGTGCCCATCAGACCTGAAGCTATGGTTGATGGACAAAAATCCAGGGAGCCCGCAGCACGCAGGGCGGCTGGCCGACGAGTTCATGAACAGTCGGTCAAGGGGTGGCAGGGAGGAATCCCAAAGGAGCAGGCCCACCCTGAGGCAGCAAGAGAGGCAGCATGGGACCTCCCAAAGGGAAAATAGGGAGAACCCCCTCCCGAGGGGAACCTCCGACATCAAAACCAACCGACCTGCTCGAGGGGACCAACGGGACATGAGCTGCTATCACTGCGGCCAAAGGGGCCACGTACGGTCCCAGTGCCCCAAGATCAGAGACAGACTGAGCAGACCAAACCCACACCGGGTTAACTGGGTAGGGACCCAGCCAGATGAGGGGCCGACAGCCCAGAAGAGGGGGGCTGGCAGCTTATCAACGGCTCCGGAGGGAGGAAGGCCCCAGACCAGCTCCTCGGGGGGGCTGGATGCTCCGGACTCAGGGTTCTCGGTTTATAGGGTGGGCGCGGGGCTGTCCCTTCGGAGAGAGTGCCTTGTTCCCCTGGAGATAGATGGGAGGAAGGTCACTGGATACTGGGATACGGGCGCGGAGGTGACGCTGGCCCGGCCCGAGGTGGTGGCCCCAGATCGGGTGGTACCCAACACCTACCTGACCCTAACAGGGGTGGGCGGGACCCCGTTCAAGGTACCCGTGGCGAGGGTACACCTGAAATGGGGGGCCAAGGAGGGCCCCAAGGACCTAGGGGTGCACCAGCATTTGCCCACTGAGGTACTGATGGGGGGGGACCTAGAAGACTGGCCCAGTGAATCCCGGGATACCCTGGTCGTGACCCGTAGCCAGAGCCGGCAAGGGGCGCTACGCCCGGACCTCGGAGAGGGTGCCTTGCACGGGGCGCAAGACCCTGGCCCAGTGGGGAGGGAGTACCCCAGGACCAGGCGCAGAGAGGCTGCGGCCTCAGACACAGACAGCACGAGAGAACAGGTTCCCATTCCTTCCCCAGCGGCTGAGTTCCAGGCCGAGTTACAGAGAGATCCCTCCTTGCGGAAGCTCAGGGACCTGGCTGACCGCAGGGAGGTACAGACCATGTGGAGAGGTTGCCAGGAGAGGTTCCTGTGGGAGAAGGGGTTCCTGTACCGGGAATGGGCTCCCCCCGGTGAGATGGAGACATGGGGGATCAGGAGGCAGCTGGTGGTCCCCCAGAAGTATCGCCGCAAGCTACTGTACCTGGCCCATGACATCCCTCTCGCAGGGCACCAGGGGATCCGGCGCACCAGGCAGAGGCTGCTACAGAACTTTTACTGGCCTGGGGTCTTTACAACTGTCCATCAGTACTGCCGGTCCTGTGACCCCTGTCAGCGGGTGGGGAAGGCTCGGGACAAGCGGAAAGCGGCTTTGAGGCCTTTGCCCATCATAGAGGAGCCCTTCCAGAAGGTGGCCATGGACATAGTGGGGCCTCTCAGCAAGACAACCCGGTCGGGGAAGAAATACATCCTGGTGGTGGTAGATTTCGCCACCCGCTACCCCGAGGCGGTGCCCTTATCCTCCATTAAAGCAGACACCGTGGCGGATGCGCTGCTGACCATTTTCAGCCGAGTGGGGTTCCCCAAGGAAGTCCTGACAGACCAAGGGTCCAACTTCATGTCGGCCCTGCTCCGGTGCTTGTGGGAGAAATGTGGGGTCCGGCACAGCTGGGCCTCAGCATATCATCCCCAGTCCAATGGGCTGGTGGAGAGGTTCAATGGGACGCTAAAGATGATGCTGAAAACCTTTATGAACCAGCACCCGCAGGACTGGGACAAGTACCTACCGCACCTGCTGTTCGCGTACAGGGAAGTGCCTCAGGAGTCTACTGGATTCTCGCCCTTCGAACTGTTATATGGCAGGAGGGTAAGGGGGCCCCTGGACCTGATGAGAGACGAATGGGAGGGGGAGGCCGCCCCCGAGGGAGAGTCAGTGGTGGAGTATGTCCTGACCTTCCGAGAGAGACTTACTGAGCTCATGGGCCTGGCCAAGGGAAATCTGGCCAGAGCCCAGAGGAAGCAAAAGGTCTGGTATGACCGCACGGCGCGGGCCCGCGCCTACGCCACCGGGGATCAGGTGATGGTTCTCATCCCCGTGAGGAAAAACAAGCTGCAGGCCGCTTGGGAAGGCCCTTTCAAGGTTGTCAAGCAGCTAAATGAGGTAAATTATGTGGTGGAGCTGTCTAACCGGGCACACCACTGCCGGGTGTACCATGTCAATATGATGAAGCCATATTATGACAGGGGGAATGTGGTGCTGGCCGTGTGTGGACATTGGGAGGAGCAGGGAAGTGACCCTCTAGTAGATCTATTCCCTGAGACCGGAGCTGGTTCCTCCCAAGAAACAATCCCTCTCTCCGATCAGCTAACCCCTGCCCAGCAAGCTGAGATCAGAGGGGTGCTGCATCTGTACCGACAGCTGTTTTCCAACCAGCCTGGTCGCACTAATCTGACTGTCCACCGGGTGCAGACAGGATCGCACCAACCTATAAGATGCTCCCCCTTCCGAGTCACAGGGAAGACAGCTCGGGACCTGGAAAGAGAGGTCAAGGACATGCTGGCTTTGGGGGTGATCCAGCCGTCGTCCAGCCCTTGGGCCTCGCCGGTGGTGCTGGTCCCCAAAAAGGATGGGTCGATCCGGTTCTGTGTGGACTATCGGAAGCTCAATGCCATCACTGTATCCGATGCCTACCCCATGCCCCGGCCGGACGAGCTCCTAGACAAGCTGGGAGGGGCTCGGTACCTCACCACCATGGATCTTACAAAGGGCTACTGGCAAGTGCCACTGGATGCAGATGCCCGGCTGAAATCTGCCTTCATTACTCCTCTGGGGCTCTACGAGTTCCTGACCCTGCCTTTCGGTCTCAAGGGAGCGCCAGCCACCTTCCAGCGCCTGGTGGATCAGCTACTGAAGGGGATGGAGAGCTTCGCTGTGGCGTATATCAATGATATCTGTGTCTTTAGCCAGACCTGGGAGGACCATGTGTCCCAGGTTAAACAAGTGCTGGACCGACTCCGGGAGGCTGGGCTGACTGTAAAAGCGGAGAAGTGCAAGGTGGGGATGGCTGAAGTGTCCTACCTGGGACACCGGGTGGGGAGCGGCCGCCTAAAGCCAGAACCAGCCAAGGTGGAGGTGATCCGGGACTGGCCCGCTCCCCAAACCAAAAAGCAGGTCCAGGCCTTTATTGGGATGGCGGGGTACTATCGAAGATTTGTGCCCCACTTTAGCGCCATAGCCACCCCCATCACGGAGCTATGTAAGAGGGGGAAGCCAGACAAGGTGGTCTGGACCAAGGAGTGCCAGAGGGCTCTCTGTGCACTGAAGGAGGCTTTGATCAGGGGCCCGGTTCTGGCAAACCCAGACTTTGACAAGCCCTTTCTGGTGTTCACCGACGCTTCAGACATGGGACTGGGGGCGGTGTTAATGCAGGAGGATAAAACGGGGCAGAGACACCCCATCGTGTATTTAAGCAAGAAGTTGCTACCCCGAGAGCAGAATTATGCGGCCATCGAGAAGGAATGCCTGGCCATGGTGTGGGCCCTCAAGAAACTAGAGCCGTATCTATTCGGGCGACACTTCACCGTGTACACCGACCACTCGCCCCTGACCTGGCTACACCAGATGAAAGGGGCCAACGCCAAGCTCCTGAGGTGGAGCCTGCTCCTGCAGGATTACGACATGGACGTGGTCCATGTGAAGGGAAGTGCCAACCTGATAGCGGATGCGTTGTCCCGGAGAGGGGGCCCTGAACTTCCCCAGGCCACTGGTCAAAGTGACCCCGCTCAGTTCAGTCTCGAAGGGGGGAGCGATGTGACGGAGTAAAGAGCGAGATGGATCTGACCTGAGAGGCTGGCTGCATTGGGAAAGGCTGCATCGGGAGTGTGAGACTTTACCTGAGGCTGTAACATGAGCCAGGACGGGGGTTGGGAGGTGACACCTTTGGCTGGGAGAATGGTAAAAGGCTAGGGGAGGGGCCCCGGGGGAAGGGGAAGAGCCTGCTGGAGGTTTGGCTGGCTCTTGGTCAGTTTGGAGCTGGGTGGTAAAACGCAGGGAGCCCCAGAGCTGGGGTCTAAGCTCCCTGCCCCCCAGAAGGGCCCAGCTGAGGGGTCCTGGTCATACTTACAAGCTCTGTTTGGACTCTTTCCTGACAACCCTAATAAACCTTCTGTTCTACTGGCTGGCTGAGAGTCACATTGAATCCCGGGAAGAGGGGTGCAGGACCTGACTCCCCCACACTCCGTGACATAAGCATCTCCCCATAAAGTTTTATGGGGTACACCGTCACATCCACCACCTCCCTGAGCAATTTATTCCACTGCTTAACCACCCTGACAGCTAGGAAGTTTTTCCTAATGTCCAACCTAAACCACCCTTGCTGCAATATAAGCCCATTGCTTCTTGTCCTAGCCTCAGAGGATAAGGAGAAAATTTTTTCTCCCTCTTCCTTGCAACAGGTGAGAGCCCCGCCCCCTACTCCCCCTAGTCCCAGCTCTTATCCCCCCTCACACCTCCCAGTACTTTGTTCTCCTCAGGTGCCCATTCAGACTTGAGCAGCGGAGCCTGGTTGAACTGTTCCTAGTTCCCAGTATCAGCTCCGTCTGGCTGGGCTGAGGAATGTTGTCCCACTCCCCTGCTGAGGTCATCAGCAGTCAATGTCCTTGAGTGACAGAGTGGGAATTTTTGGTAATGTTTTTATGATGCTGATGTGTGCCTCAGTTTCCCCCGTATGCTGAATTGTTCCCCAGTGGGTGGAAAGGTCTGGGTGCTCTCAGGCAGGCTACGGGCAGGTCTGCACTGGAAACCTGCAGCAGCGTGCAGAGGCACGTACAAGCGAAGGCACTTGGAGAGCTCAGTCTCATAGACTCATAGACTTTAAGGTCAGAAGGGACCATTATGATCATCTAGTCTGACCTCCTGCACAATGCAGGCCACAGAATCTCACCCACCCACTGCTGGAATAATCCTCTCACCTATGTCTCAGCTATTGAAGTCCTCAAATCATGGTTTAAAGACTTCAAGATGCAGAGAATCCTCCGGTAAGTGACCCGTGCCCCATGCTGCAGAGGAAGGTGAAAAACCTCCAGGGCCTCTGCCAATCTACCCTGGAGGAAAATTCCTTCCCGACCCCAAATATGGTGACACCAGGCAGCTTACAGTGACCTGACCCTGTGTCGGGCTCCCAAGGGCTCTGCCGGCCCCAGAACCGGGTTCCTCACCTGAGCAGCTCTTACGGGCTGCGAGCAGTCGAAGGGCGACGGGGAGCTGAGGAGCAGCTGCAGCCCTGGGGCCCCAGGCTCCAGCAGCAGCAGGAGGAGATGGGGGAGCGCCGCAGCCGCCTGCACCATGGCACCAGCCAGAACAGTAGCCCCCTGCACTGCCTGGCTCCGCCTCTGACCTGGCCAGGGGGCGGGGCCTCAGGGAGAGAGAAGGAGACGGGGCTGGCACTTGCTGGGGGAGGAGCAGGGGGTGGGGTCCCAGACAGGAGCAGGGCCTTGGGGGGGTGAACCCCTCCAATTTTCTGTCTAGCCCAACTCAGCCCCCGACCGAGAAGAGCCTGGCACCACCCCTGGTCTCTCACCATCACAGGAAAACCCATAATACGATCCCACGCATAAATGGCCCGAGCTCTGTTTTACTCTAATGTAGTGACTGTCCCAACTACTCCGCTCTTTGGAACGAATTGTGTGACCCCCAAAACCTGCCCTCAGTAGGACACCCCTGCATCTCCTACTCCTGGGGGAATTCTGTACCAAAAAATTAAAAATTCTGCAACACAAAATGTAAAGTTCTGCGCCTTCGTACCTTAACGGATCTTGTGGTCATTGGTCGGTTTGCTCGAGGTCTGCCGTGCCTGCTGTCTGCGCAGAGCTGGGGCAACACACAGGGAGAACACACACACACAGCCAAACATCTAACCACAGGCTTCAGTTGTACCAGCAGACCCGTTAGATGGTTCTCATGGCTCTGGGAGAGCAGTATGGAGAGGTCCAGCTGGGCAGGCATCTAGTGAGGTGTTGAGGTCCCGCCAGATGGTTTCTGAGGAGATGCTGGTCTCTCCAGCACAGCAGGACAATGACCAGCATCGGGATCCTGGGCAGTGGAGGAGGTGGGAGAAATTCTCCTTGTAGCGTCCTTCTCCTGAGCAGCAGGCCGGACGATGTGTGTCCTGCAAGATCTCCCTGCAACAGCGTCTCCATGGGTTTTCTTCGAGGAAGCGCTGCTTGTCCCATCGACGCTGCTCATCCGCAACCTCCTGGAAGTGCTGAGGGTCTTTTTAGAGGCTGTTCCCGATGGGCGTTCCGCGGAGCAGCAGCGGTCCAAGTGGCAGTTGAAGGTGTCTGTGGAAGCAGTATGAAGATCTTCTTTTGAAGCAGGAGCAATAGAATTCATTGTCAGTCTTCCTCAGGATAGCAGGTCGAGTCTTCCACTAGGTGCAGTTTCTGCCTCAGTAATTAAACTAAGAACAGATTTTAAAATGTTATTAAAGTTAATGTTAAAATGGTATAATACACAGGTTCTATACATGTGACCTTCAGAATTATAAAAGAATAAGTATTATCCCCGTGACAGATCCTCAGTCGGGCATTCATTCCTCATGCTGCTGAAAACACTCACAGCACAAAGCGGATCCCAGATTTTTAAACAATCCCCCAGGAACACACAGCAGCTCACATCTGTATACTCACACAGAATTACAACAGAAGCTTGTAACAATATTTCATCATAAATAAAGCAGAACCTTAAAGATTTCAGAACAAAGCTGTAATATCAAATCAGTCGGGGACTCTCTCCTCAGGGGGACTGAGTCATCTATCTGCCGCCCTGACCGGGAAAACCGAGAGGTGTGCTGCTTGCCAGGGGCTAGGATTCGTGATGTGACGGAGAGACTGCCGAGACTCATGAAGCCCTCAGATCGCTACCCCTTCCTGCTTCTCCACGTGGGCACCAATGATACTGCCAAGAATGACCTTGAGCGTATTACGGCAGACTACGTGGCTCTGGGAAGAAGGATAAAGGAGTTTGAGGCGCAAGTGGTGTTCTTGTCCATTCTCCCTGTGGCAGGAAAAGGCCGGGGTAGAGACCGTCGAATCGTGGAAGTCAACGAATGGCTACGCAGATGGTGTCGGAGAGAAGGGTTCGGATTCTTTGACCATGGGATGGTGTTCCAAGAAGGAGTGCTAGGCAGAGATGGGCTCCACCTGACGAAGAGAGGGAAGAGCATCTTTGGAAGCAGGCTGGCTAACCTAGTGAGGAGGGCTTTAAACTAGGTTCACCGGGGGAAGGAGACCAAAGCCCCGAGGTAAGTGGGGAAGTGGGATACTGGGAGGAAGCACAAGTAGGTGAGTGCAAGAGGGGAGGGCTCCTGCCCCATACTGGGACAGCAGGACAATCGGTGAGCTATCTTAAATGCCTATACACAAATGCAAGAAGCCTGGGGAACAAGCAGGGAGAACTGGAAGTCCTGGCACAGTCAAGGAATTATGATGTAATTGGAATAACAGAGACTTGGTGGGATAACTCACATGATTGGAGTACTGTCATGGATGGATATAAACTGTTCAGGAAGGATAGGCAGGGCAGAACAGGTGGGGGAGTTGCGTTGTATGTAAGAGAGCAGTATGACTGCTCAGAGCTCCAGTATGAAACTGCAGAAAAACCTGAGAGTCTCTGGATTAAATTTAGAAGTGGGAGCAACAAGGGTAACGTCGTGGTGGGAGTCTGCTACAGACCACCAGACCAGGGGGATGAGGTGGACGAGGCTTTCTTCCAGCAACTAACAGAAGTTACTAGATCACAGGCCCTGGTTCTCATGGGTGACTTCAATCACCCCGATATCTGCTGGGAGAGCAATACAGCGGTCCACAGTGTGACGGAGTAGAGAGTGAGGTGGATTCAACCTGGGTGGTTTGTGGGGGAGGTTCCCTGGGACCTGCGGCATTGCATTAGGAAAGGGAGACTTTACCTGGGGCTGTAACATGAGCCAGGACGGGGGTTGGGAGGTGACACCTTTGGGTGGGAGAACGGACAAAAGGCGAGAGGAGGGGCCCCGGGGGGAGGGAAAGAGCCTCCTGGAGTTTTTGTCTGTGTGTTTTCAGTTTGGAGCTGGCTTGGGAAGAGGAGGGGAGGGGGGCAGACAGGGTCTGGCCTCCCTGCCCATTTGGAGCTGTGGGGCAAAATGCAGGGAGCCCCCAGGCTGGGGTCTAAGCTCCCTGCCCCCCGGGAGGACCCGACTGAGGGGTCCTGGATGTACTGACAAGCTCTGGTTGGACTGTGTTCCTGGCATCTCTAATAAACCTTCTGTTCTACTGGCTGGCTGAGACTCCCAGTGAATCCGGGGAAGAGGGGTGCAGGGCCGGACTCCCCCACACTCCGTGACAACTGGTGGTAGCGGTGGGATATTCTGCACCCCGTGAACGGTGCTTCCTGCAGTAAGTGACTGGGGAGCAGTAGAACGAAGGGGGGCTAACGAGGACCAGGCGTGCTGAAGGCCCACAGAGGAGCGGTTTCGGGGAGCGGAGGAGCTACGCTTAACCCCTGGGAGTGTGTGACCAGCAAGAAGGACTGTGCAATGATGGGGTCCCCCTGGGGGCTGCAGTGAGCAGTCCCAGGGGTGGAGGAGCCTGCGGCTTGGCCCTGGGAGAGAGAAGGATTTTTGAGGTGACAGGGTTCCCCTGGGGGTGCCGTGAGTGGACCCAGGGGCAGAGGAGCTGCAGCTCGACCCTGGCAAAGAGGCGGTGACCTGGAGAAGGGCTGGCACACTTGGGGTTCTTCCTGGAAACCGTGGGGAGCTAAGAGCACACAGGCCTGCGGATCCACAGCAAACTTGGGAGCAGTGACGTGATGGCCTATCGCTTTCTCCTTAAGAAGAGCATTGTAACCCTGTGCAAAAAGAGAGGGATACACATTGGAAAGCTCACTAAAGCCCAGCTAATTGTGCAGCTGGAGGAGGATGACCATTCTAAGGAGCAGATTCCTGACCCCGATGGGGCTACAGCAGGATCTGGGAGCAGCTGGAGCGGTAGCCTGGCATCCCCAAGAGTCTGGTCCCCAACCAGACGGGGGTCTTCACGATCGGGTTCCCCAGCAGGGGATCGGAGATGGATGGGACTGGAGCTGAGTCCGAGAGAGCAAGAGGACGGTGAGAGACAGCAAGAGCCCGAGAAAGACCTACAGAAGAAACAGCAGCAGCAGCGTGAACTTGCGGTGGTGGAACGGAGAGGCATAGGGGACTGGCCAGGGGTAAGTGGGGACAGATCCCGGGGTGCCAGCTCCGCAGGGAACCTCGATCCTAAATTGCTGCCCCTGGTTAAGGAGGGTGGGGATGTGGAGGCCCACCTCACTGCCTTGGAGCAGGCTGGTGATTGGAACCAGGGAGACCCTGCGGAAAAGCCCCGGGATCTAACCCCCTTGCTGGGTCCCAAGGCCATAAACTCTGCCAGCCAGATGGGTGGGATGGTGGACAGATTTCCACTCCTGGCCCTGGACTCAAACCCTATGGACCCCCAGTGGGAGCGGAAGGTGATGGTCAATGGAGAGACATTCGGGGGGTGGCAAGACCCCGGGACAGAGAGAACTGTGGTCAGGCCCCGGGTGGTGCACCCCCACCAGATGCTGAGGGGCTGTGTGACCTGGGTGAGGGTCCCAGGGACGGACCCATTCGCCCTGCCTATGGCCCAGATCCCTGTGCAGACCCAGGAGGGGTCGGGCTGGCTGGTGGTTGGGGGTCTCCAGGATATCAGCGGTGAGGTGCTGTTGGGGGGTGACTGTGTATCTTTGGGACAGGATCCAGGCCCTGGCCCTGTAACGGCCGAGGATTTGAATTTGAACTCAGGAAACCAATTGGCTAAGAGGGAAATGGTCAGTGAAAATGCAAATGACCTGGCTGGCAAGGGGGAGGAGCTGCCAGGCCCCGGTTACCTGCCTGCCTGTAACCAGACCCCTAGGGCGGGGTGGGACAGAGAGATGCTCCCCACCCCCCTGCACAATGGAGAGGTGGCTCAGGTAGTCTCTGATGCAGAGAGCAAAGCAGCGAGCTCGCTGCCTGGCCCCACAGGGACAGCCAGGGCAGCGCTGAGCACCGGGGGAGCAGAGACCCCAGCTGAGTGGGGGAACACACAGGCAGGGCAGGACAGCTGCTAGCCAGGCTTGCCTGGTCCAGAGGTGCTGCCGGGAAGTGATTCCACGGCAGGGAGGGAGCCACCAGGGACAGGGCTCAGTGGGGCGGTGACCCCAGGCCTGGCCAGTGAGCTGCAGAGGGATCCCGCCTTGGAGAAGCTAAGGGAACTTGCTGGCCACAGCGCTGCAAACCCCCTTGGGGAAGACTGCAGAGACAGATCCCTGTGGGAGAAGGGATTCCTGTGCCGGGAATGGGCTGCCCAAGGGGAAGTAGAACTGTGGGGAATCAGGAGGCAGCCGGTGAGGCCCCAGAAGTATCATCACCGGCTATTACACCTGGCCCAGGGTAAGGAAGAAGATCCCTGGAGGTCCCTGCCCATCAGAGAGGAACCTTTCCAGAAGGTGGCTATGAATAGGGTGGGCCCCCTCAGCAGGGCAACCCGGTCGGGGAAGAAATACATTCTGGTGGTGGTAGATTTCGCCACCCGCTACCCCGAGGCGGTGCCCTTATTCCCCATTGAAGGAGACACCGTGGCGAATGCGCTGCTGACCATTTTCAGCCAAGTGGGGTTCCCCAAGGAAGTCCTGATAGACCAAGGGTCCAACTTCATGTCGGCCCTGCTCCGGTGCTTGTGGGAGAAATGTGGGGTCCGGCACAGCTGGGCCTCAGCATATCATCCCCAGTCCAATGGGCTGGTGGAGAGGTTCCATGGGACGCTAAAGATGATGCTGAAAACTTTTATGAACCGGCACCCGCAGGACTGGGACAAGTACCTACCGCACCTACTGTTCGCCTACAGGGAAGTGCCCCAGGAGTCTACCGGATTCTCGCCCTTCGAACTGTTATACGGCAGGAGGGTACGGGGGCCCCTGGACCGGATGAGAGACGAATGGGAGGGGGAGGCGGCCCCCGAGGGAGAGTCAGTGGTGGAGTATGTCCTGACCTTCCGAGAGAGACTTACTGAGCTCATGGGCCTGGCCAAGGGAAATCTGGCCAGAGCCCAGAGGAAGCAAAAGGTCTGGTATGACCGCACGGCGCGGGCCCGCGCCTACGCCACGGGGGATCAGGTGATGGTTCTCATCCCCGTGAGGAAAAACAAGCTGCAGGCCGCTTGGGAAGGCCCTTTCAAGGTTGTCAAGCAGCTAAATGAGGTAAATTATGTGGTGGAGCTGTCTAACCGGGCACACCACTGCCGGGTGTACCATGGCAATATGATGAAGCCATATTATGACAGGGGGAATGTGGTGCTGGCCGTGTGTGGACATTGGGAGGAGCAGGGGAGTGACCCTCTAGTAGATCTATTCCCTGAGACAGGAGCTGGCTCCTCCCAAGAAACGATCCCCCTCTCTGATCAGCTAACCCCTGCCCAGCAAGCTGAGATCAGAGGGGTGCTGCATCTGTACCGACAGCTGTTTTCCAACCAGCCTGGTCGCACTAATCTGACTGTCCACCGGGTGCAGACAGGATCGCACCAACCTATAAGATGCTCCCCCTTCCGAGTCACAGGGAAGACAGCTCGGGACCTGGAAAGAGAGGTCAAGGACATGCTGGCTTTGGGGGTGATCCAGCCGTCGTCCAGCCCTTGGGCCTCGCCGGTGGTGCTGGTCCCCAAAAAGGATGGGTCGATCCGGTTCTGTGTGGACTATCGGAAGCTCAATGCCATCACTGTATCCGATGCCTACCCCATGCCCCGGCCGGACGAGCTCCTAGACAAGCTGGGAGGGGCTCGGTACCTTACCACCATGGATCTTACAAAGGGCTACTGGCAAGTGCCACTGGATGCAGATGCCCGGCTGAAATCTGCCTTCATTACCCCTCTGGGGCTCTATGAGTTCCTGACCCTGCCTTTCGGTCTCAAGGGAGCGCCAGCCACCTTCCAGCGCCTGGTGGATCAGCTACTGAAGGGGATGGAGAGCTTCGCTGTGGCATATATCGATGATATCTGTGTCTTTAGCCAGACCTGGGAGGACCATGTGTCCCAGGTTAAACAAGTGCTGGACCGACTCCGGGAGGCTGGGCTCACTGTAAAAGCGGAGAAGTGCAAGGTGGGGATGGCTGAAGTGTCCTACCTGGGACACCGGGTGGGGAGCGGCCGCCTAAAGCCAGAACCAGCCAAGGTGGAGGTGATCCGGGACTGGCCCGCTCCCCAAACCAAAAAGCAGGTCCAGGCCTTTATTGGGATGGCGGGGTACTATCGAAGATTTGTGCCCCACTTTAGCGCCATAGCCACCCCCATCACTGAGCTATGTAAGAAGGGGAAGCCAGACAAGGTGGTCTGGACCGAGGAGTGCCAGAGGGCTCTCTGTGCGCTGAAGGAGGCTTTGATCAGGGACCCGGTTCTGGCAAACCCAGACTTTGACAAGCCCTTTCTGGTGTTCACCGACGCCTCAGACATGGGACTGGGGGCGGTGTTAATGCAGGAGGATGAAACGGGGCAGACACACCCCATGGTGTACTTAAGCAAGAAGCTGCTACCCCGAGAGCAGAATTATGCAGCCATCGAGAAGGAATGCCTGGCCATGGTGTGGGCCCTCAAGAAACTAGAGCCGTATCTATTTGGGCGACACTTCACCGTGTACACCGACCACTCCCCCCTGACCTGGCTACACCAGATGAAAGGGGCCAACGCCAAGCTCCTGAGGTGGAGCCTGCTCCTGCAGGATTACGACATGGACGTGGTCCATGTGAAGGGAAGTGCCAACCTGATAGTGGATGCGTTGTCCCGGAGAGGGGGCCCTGAACTTCCCCAGGCCACTGGTCAGAGTGACCCCGCTCAGTTCAGTCTCGAAGGGGGGAGAGATGTGACGGAGTAGAGAGTGAGGTGGATTCAACCTGGGTGGTTTGTGGGGGAGGTTCCCTGGGACCTGCGGCATTGCATTAGGAAAGGGAGACTTTACCTGGGGCTGTAACATGAGCCAGGACGGGGGTTGGGAGGTGACACCTTTGGGTGGGAGAACGGACAAAAGGCGAGAGGAGGGGCCCCGGGGGGAGGGAAAGAGCCTCCTGGAGTTTTTGTCTGTGTGTTTTCAGTTTGGAGCTGGCTTGGGAAGAGGAGGGGAGGGGGGCAGACAGGGTCTGGCCTCCCTGCCCATTTGGAGCTGTGGGGCAAAATGCAGGGAGCCCCCAGGCTGGGGTCTAAGCTCCCTGCCCCCCGGGAGGACCCGACTGAGGGGTCCTGGATGTACTGACAAGCTCTGGTTGGACTGTGTTCCTGGCATCTCTAATAAACCTTCTGTTCTACTGGCTGGCTGAGACTCCCAGTGAATCCGGGGAAGAGGGGTGCAGGGCCGGACTCCCCCACACTCCGTGACACACAGACAATCCAGGAAGTTTTTGGAAAGTGTAGGGGACAATTTCCTGGTGCAAGTGCTGGAGGAACCAACTAGGGGAAAAGCTCTTCTTGACCTGCTGCTCACAAACAGGGAGGAAATAGTAGAGGAAGCAATAGTGGATGGGAACCTGGGAGGCAGTGACCATGAGATGGTTGAGTTCAGGATCCTGACACAAGGAAGAAAGGAGAGCAGTAGAACAGAGACCCTGGACTTCAGAAAAGCAGACTGACTCCCTCAGGGAACTGATGGGCAAGGTCCCCTGGGAGAATATCATGAGGGGGAAAGGAGTCGAGGAAAGCTGGCTGTATTTTAAAGAATCCTTATTGAGGTTGCAGGAACAAACCATCCCGAGGTGTAGAAAGAAAAGTAAATATGGCAGGCGACCAGCTTGGCTTAACAGTGAAATCCTTGCTCGTCTTAAACACAAAAAAGCAGCTTACAAGAAGTGGAAGATTGGACAAGTGACCAGGGAGGAGTATATAAATATTGTTCAGGCATGCAGGAGTGAAATTAGGAAGGCCAAATCACACTTGGAGTTGCAGCTAGCCGGAGATGTTAGGAGTAACAAGAAGGGTTTCTTCAGGTATGTGAGCAACAAGAAGAAAGTCAAGGAAAGTGTGGGCCCCTTGCTGAATGAGGGAGGGAACCTAGTGACAGAGGATGTGGAGAAAGCTAGTGTACTCAATGCTTTTTTTGCCTCTGTCTTCACAGACAAGGTCAGCTCCCAGGCGGCTGCACTCCGCAGCACGGTATGGGGAGGAGGTGACCAGCCCTCTGTGGAGAAAGAAGTAGTTTGGGACTATTTAGAAAAGCTGGACGAACACAAGTCCATGGGGCCGGATGCACTGCATCCGAGGGTGCTAAAGGAGTTGGCCGATGTGATTGCAGAGCCATTGGCCATTATCTTTGACAAATCATGGCAATCGGGGGAGGTCCCGGATGACTGGAAAAAAGCTAATGTAGTGCCCATCTTTAAAAAAGGGAAGAGGGAAGATCCGGGGAACTACAGGCCAGTCAGTCTCACCTCAGTCCCTGGAAAAATCATGGAACAGGTCCTCAAGGAATCAATTCTGAACCACTTAAAGGAGGGGAAAGTGATCAGGAACAGTCAGCATGGATTCACCAAGGCCAAGTCATGCCTGACTAACCTAATTGCCTTCTATGATGAGATAACTGGCTCTGTGGATGAGGGGAAAGCAGTGGATGTGCTATTTCTTGACTTTAGCAAAGCTTTTGATACAGTCTCCCACAGTGTTCTTGCCAGCAAGTTAAGGAAGTATGGGCTGGATGAATGGACGGTAAGGTGGATAGAAAACTGGCTGGATGGTCGAGCTCAACGGGTAGTGATCAATGGCTCCATGTCTAGTTGGCAGCCGGTATCAAGTGGAGTGCCCCAAGGGTCGGTGCTGGGGCCGGTTTTGTTCAATATCTTCATCAACGATCTGGAGGATGGTGTGGACTGCACCCTTAGCAAGTTTGCAGATGACACTAAACTGGGAGGAGTGGTTGATACGCTGGAGGGTAGGGACAGGATACAGAGGGACCTAGACAAATTAGAGGATTGGGCCAAAAGAAATCTGATGAGGTTCAACAAGGACAAGTGCAGAGTCCTGCACTTAGGACGGAAGAATCCCATGCACTGCTACAGACTAGGGACCGAATGGCTGGGCAGCAGTTCTGCAGAAAAGGACCTAGGAGTTACGGTGGACGAAAAGCTGAATATGAGTCAACAGTGTGCCCTTGTTGCCAAGAAGGCTAACGGCATTTTGGGCTGTATAAGTAGGGGCATTTCCAGCAGATGGAGGGACGTGATTATTCCCCTCTATTCGGCACTGGTGAGGCCTCATTTGGAGTACTGTGTCCAGTTTTGGGCCCCACGCTACAAGAAGGATGTGGATAAATTGGAAAGAGTCCAACGGAGGGCAACAAAAATGATTAGGGGGCTGGAGCACATGACTTATGAGGAGAGGCTGAGGGAACTGGGATTGTTTAGCCTGCAGAAGAGAAGAATGAGGGGGGATTTGATAGCTGCTTTCAACTACCTAAAAGGGGGTTCCAAAGAGGATGGATCTAGACTCTTCTCAGTGGTAGAAGATGACAGAACAAGGAGTAATGGTCTCAAGTTGCAGAGGGGGAGGTTTAGGTTGGATATTAGGAAAAACTTTTTCACTAGTAGGGTGGTGAAGCACTGGAATGGGTTACCTAGGGAGGTGGTGGAATCTCCTTCCTTCGAGGTTTTTAAGGTCAGGCTTGACAAAGCCCTGGCTGGGATGATCTAATTGGGTTTGGTCCTGCTTTGAGCAGGGGGTTGGACTAGATGACCTCCTGAGGTCCCTTCCAACCCTGAGATTCTATGATTCTATGAATCCTGTCAGACAAACAGAGCTAAACCAATTCTGTTTTTCAACCAGTTTATTCTCCCCGAGGGGAAGTGCACCATTCCCAGAAGTGCTGCGATATCAGGTGAATGTGTGGAGTGGACAGACCACGCTCCTCTTCCATCTCCCTGCTCCAACAATCCATTGAATACGGAGTTCTAAGATAGAGAAGGTGTCAGATATTAAACTGATCAGAACAGATTGAAAACTTTTATTAAAGCTAATGTTAAAATTATATAGTACACAGGTTGAGAAAAGTGTGTCTGTACATCTGGGTATAGCGCTTAGATTATCCACAAAGTTTGTTTTTAAAAGTCATATGATACATATAGTGCATAATCAGCAATAACCCAAATGTAGGTGAATAGATTTCATGATACAGTTTAAATATTTGGAGCCGAAAACTCGGGTACATCACTCATGAGAAGTTGTACAGAGAGTTGGTTGTGGAAAGCAAATAGACCCAGGAGTGGAGATTGCCCATCAGTAACTGAGAATTAGGCAGGTCGTGCATTAGAAAATACAGTCTATCGGGGAAGTATTTCAGTTACTTTCCCCACTGCGCTTCTCATCGGCCTCCAGCTCCTCTCTCCTGGTATTGCCAATGTCCGGTGATGTGTTCTGTGTAGATGTCCCTCCACCACCTGATGGCGTCCAACACCCTGAGTTGCATCAGCCGAGCGTAGCATTGACCGACTCCGCATTCTCTCAGCACTCGCTCGTTACTGGGGTCCCATGAGCCCAGGGCTCCGACGAGCATCGCGTGTGTCTGGACCTGGTAACCCCTAGCTCTCAGGGTGTCGGCCAGGGGGGCGTATTTCTCCAGCTTTCGAGTTCGGGCGTCATGGAAGGCCGGGGTCCTGTTCCAGTACCGCAGCCAGGTCCGGAGCGCAGGGGGAGTGGCCCTATAAAAAGGCGCCTCCCCCTGCACAGGTGCCAGCTTCCGGTGGCGCTGGTGGGGGCTGACGCCGGGTGACGTTGCGGGGCCCCACCCCCGACGCCGGGTGACGTTGCGGGGCCCCGCCCCCGCCACCGGGTGACGTTGCGGGGCCCAGCCCCTGACGCCGGGTGACATTGCGGGGCCCTGCCCCCAACGCCGGGTGACGTTGCGAGGCCCCGCCCCCGACACCAGGTGACATTGCGAGGCCCCGCCCCGGAGTGCCGCCGGGTGACGTTGCGGGGCCCTGCCCCCGACACCGGGTGACATTGCGGGGCCCTGCCCCCACGCCGGGTGACATTGCGGGGCCCCGCCCCCGACGCCGGGTGACGTTGAGGGGTCCCGTCCCCGACGCAGGGTGACGTTGCGGGGCCCCGTCCCCGACGCCGGGTGACGTTGAGGGGCCCCGTCCCCGACGCCGGGTGACGTTGCGGGGCCCCGCCCCCGACGCCGGGTGACATTGCGGGGCCCCGTCCCCGACGCCGGGTGACATTGCGGGGCCCCGTCCCCGACGCCGGGTGATGTTGCGGGGCCCCGCCCCGGAGCGCCGCCGGGTGACGTTGCGGGGCCCTGCCCCCGACACCGGGTGACATTGCGGGGCCCTGCCCCCGACGCTGGGTGACATTGCGGGGCCCCGCCCCCGACGCCGGGTGACATTGAGGGGCCCCGTCCCCGACGCCGGGTGATGTTGCGGGGCCCCGCCCCGGAGCGCCGCCGGGTGACGTTGCGGGGCCCCGCCCCCGCCGCCGGGTGACGTTGCGGGGCCCAGCCCCTGACGCCAGGTGACATTGCGGGGCCCCGCCCCCGACGCCGGGTGACGTTGAGGGGCCCCACCCCCGACGCCGGGTGACGTTGTGGGGCCCTGCCCCCGACGCTGGGTGACATTGCGGGGCCCCGCCCCCGACGCCAGGTGACATTGAGGTGCCCCGTCCCCGACGCCGGGTGACGTTGCGGGGCCCCGCCCCCGACGCCGGGTGACGTTGCGGGGCCCCGCCCCCGACGCCAGGTGACATTGCGGGGCCCCATCCCCGACGCCGGGTGATGTTGCGGGGCCCCGCCCCGGAGCGCCGCCGGGTGACATTGCGGGGCCCTGCCCACGACACCGGGTGACATTGCGGGGCCCCGCCCCCGACGCCGGGTGACGTTGAGGGGTCCCGTCCCCGACGCCGGGTGACGTTGCGGGGCCCCGTCCCCGACGCCGGGTGACGTTGAGGGGCCCCGTCCCCGACGCCGGGTGACGTTGCGGGGCCCCGCCCCCGATGCCGGGTGACGTTGCGGGGCCCCGTCCCCGACGCCGGGTGACATTGCGGGGCCCCGTCCCCGACGCCGGGTGACATTGCGGGGCCCCGTCCCCGACGCCGGGTGATGTTGCGGGGCCCCGCCCCGGAGCGCCGCCGGGTGACGTTGCGGGGCCCTGCCCCCGACACCGGGTGACATTGCGGGGCCCTGCCCCCGACGCTGGGTGACATTGCGGGGCCCCGCCCCCGACGCCGGGTGACATTGAGGGGCCCCGTCCCCGACGCCGGGTGATGTTGCGGGGCCCCGCCCCGGAGCGCCGCCGGGTGACGTTGCGGGGCCCCGCCCCCGCCGCCGGGTGACGTTGCGGGGCCCAGCCCCTGACGCCGGGTGACATTGCGGGGCCCTGCCCCCGACGCCGGGTGACGTTGTGAGGCCCCGCCCCCAACACCGGGTGACATTGCGAGGCCCCGCCCCGGAGTGCCGCCGGGTGACGTTGCGGGGCCCTGCCCCCGACACCGGGTGACATTGCGGGGCCCTGCCCCCGATGCTGGGTGACATTGCGGGGCCCCGCCCCCGATGCCGGGTGACATTGAGGGGCCCCATCCCCGACGCCGGGTGACGTTGAGGGGCCCCACCCCCGACGCCGGGTGACGTTGTGGGGCCCTGCCCCCGACGCTGGGTGACATTGCGGGGCCCCGCCCCCGACGCCAGGTGACATTGAGGTGCCCCGTCCCCGACGCCGGGTGACGTTGCGGGGCCCCGCCCCCGACGCCGGGTGACGTTGCGGGGCCCCGCCCCCGACGCCAGGTGACATTGCGGGGCCCCATCCCCGACGCCGGGTGATGTTGCGGGGCCCCGCCCCGGAGCGCCGCTGGGTGACATTGCGGGGCCCTGCCCACGACACCGGGTGACATTGCGGGGCCCTGCCCCCGACGCCGGGTGACATTGCGGGGCCCCGCCCCTGACGCTGAGTGACATTGAGGGGCCCCGTCCCCGACGCCGGGTGACGTTGCGGGGCCCAGCCCCTGATGCCGGTTGACTTTGCGGGGCCCTGCCCCCGACACCAGGTGACATTGTGAGGCCCCGCCCCCGCCACCGGGTGACGTTGTGAGGCCCCGCCCCCGACACCAGGTGACATTGCGAGGCCCCGCCCCGGAGTGCCGCCGGGTGACGTTGCGGGGCCCTGCCCCCAACGCCGGGTGACGTTGTGAGGCCCCGCCCCCGACACCAGGTGACATTGCGAGGCCCCGCCCCGGAGTGCCGCCGGGTGACGTTGCGGGGCCCTGCCCCGGAGCGCCGCCGGGTGAGTGCAAGAAGCGGCGCTTAAAAAGAAGCGGCGCCTTTTTTAGTGCTGCTAAAAAAAGGCGCCGCTTCCTCCACTTCTGCTCAAGGGGGAGCGGCCGCTCCCCCTGCTGCCCCCCCGGCTACGCTACTGTCCTGTTCCCAAAGGGCACTGTGACGTCCACCATGATGATCTTCTTCCGGTCTTCGCTGGTGATGACGCTGTGCGGTTCCAGTTGGCTGTCGGTTCCGGGGATGGCGGAGTTCACGGCAACGTTCCCCATGGGTGGTGGGATGGCTCTGACCAGGCGATCGTGGATTGTGTTGTGGCGCAGCTCCCAGGCTCTGGCATGGGTCTTGCAGCTACACAGGATGTGGGGCAGCGTCTCGTTGGCGTAGCCGCACTTCCTGCATCGCTTGTCCCGATTCCCGTTGTGACATTGCACTCCATGTGTTTTATGGAAATATGCTAATGAGTGTAAGTATAATGTAACTGGGATATGCTCCATACAAAAGGTCTCTTGTAAGGTATGATTACAAAGCTTATAATCTACTGACTGTGTTCGTCCTATTTGTATGAATGTATCATCCTTGTATCTGAAGCTAGAAATGTGAAGTATTACTCTAAAGTCCTATTGTAACTATGCAAAGTGTGGCCATTAATAATGGCTTGGAATCTTGATGGCTCCCAGTGACCAGGACAATCGGTTGTAAATAGCTCTGTTTACTTGTTGCCTTCTTGTGTTCCTGTGAGTCAGGCCGGGAAGAATGGAGGCTTGGGGTTTCACAGGACATGTGACCATGTCACCTGGTACTGGAATCCATCTTAAACCTGGTGCTTTTTCATTTAGAAGGCGAGAAGGGGCCTGAGAGAGACAAAAGATTCCCCCCTTGTGCCAAAGCTATAAAAGGGGGTGGAACAGAACAAAGGGGGCTGCCAGTCATGAGAAAACCCCAAGTTACCATAAGAGCTGGAACTAACAAGGACTGTATCAGGGGAAAGGACTGGGCCCAGACTAGAAAAGAGTCTAGTCTATGAAAGAAGTTTATTGGAACATCTCTGAGGGTGAGATATTACCTGTATTCAGTTTCTTAATGTATTAGGCTTAGACTTGTGTGTTTTGTTTTATTTTACTTGGTAACTTACTTTGTTCTGTCTGTTATTAATTGAAACCACTTACATTCTACTTTTTATACTTAATACAATCACTTTTGTTAATTAACAAACCCAGAGCAAGTGATTAATACCTGGGGGAGCAAACAGCTGTTCATATCTCTCTATCAGTGTTATAGAGGGCGAACAATTTATGAGGGTACCCTGTATAAGCTTTATACAGAATAAAACAGAATTATTTGGGGTTTGGATCCCACTGGGAGCTGGGTGTCTGGGTGCTGGAGATAGGTGACTTGCTGAGTGGTTTTCAGTTAAAGCCTGCAGCTTTGGGGGAGTGATTCAGACCTGGGTCTGTGTTCCAGCAGACTGGTGTGTCTGGCTCAACAAGACGGGGTTCTGAAGTCCCAAGCTGGCAGGGAAAACTGGCTCAGAGGTAATTCCAGCACATCAGGTGACAGTTCCAAGGGGGTCTCTGTGTCCCAACCTGTCACACCTGTGGCGGACGGCTCCGTTCAGCAGGACACAGTTGAGCCGGGCCCTGTGGATGAACCTGTAATTGGCAAATCGGGTGAAGCTGCCCCCGGGGAGGAAGTGGTACAAGACTTGCAGAACCATGTCACGGAGTGACCGTCACCGCCCCGCAGTGACTCCCAGGCCAGAATCCACAGCAAGGTCCCTGCACACAGAATCCGGATCAGAGACAGAAAACACTCTCCGCCCAGTTAGTTTGGTGCCTCTCGCTGGTCTCCCTGGTTGCCCAGACATGGCTGATGTGCGTAATCCCATCCACTTCCCTGTGATGTGCTCTGTCCCCAGGAGCTCTCACAGTGACACAGGGAGCAGACAGGCGTGCAAGGGGCACAGCAGCCCAGGGTGGTGTCTGCTCGCACACGCCTAGCTCAGGCACACACCAGACACGTCCCATGTCTCTGAGCGCCAGGCTCTCCTGTGTCTAACCAGGGCACGTCTGCCCTGTCCTGAGCTGGATCCCAGTTGTCAGGAAAGCAAGAGGGGGGAGATTACCCCGGGGGGAATTCTGCACCACTGCACATGCGCATAATTAATAAGCCACACATATTTTTAAATTATTGTGCAGAAAAAGCTTCTGCCAGAAAGTTGATGCAGTTCTGGGTTTTGCCCTCCAGAAGGCGCTGTGGTGCTAGAACAGAGCATTATCTCCTGGCCAGCTAGGGAAGAGAAAGAGCCTTCCTTCTTCACAGTGCCGGTCAGGTCAGGTCAGTAGACAGCGGCTATGGGGAGACAGACAACTTAGGGTGCTATGGGGTAAGACAGGGGCTCATAAAGGCTAGTGGGGGAGGACAGACTGGGGAAGGGGCTGAATGGGAGTGGAGGCACAGGGCCACAGGTGAGGGGAGATGCAGGGTCACATGGGGATGGTGGTGGGGGTGCAGGGTCACATGGGGATGGGGGGGAGTGGGTGTCTGAGTGGGGGTGGAGGGACACATGGGGACAGGGGTAGGTGTGCCTGACTGAATGGGAGAGACTAGGGGTCTGCCAGGGTCTGCATGGGGGAATACCTCCCCCACCAAAATACCTGTTCCCTTCTTTTCCTACCCTCACCCAACATCCCTCCAGGTTCACTCCCAGGCTCCTTCCCAGCAATTTACTTCCCTCTCCCTCCGCACCTCCATTGCCCCGACTCCCCCCAGCCTGTGCCCTGCTTCTGAGGGGGGTGGGAAATACGGTTCTGTATTGTAGTATAAACAAATTATTACTCAGAGTTCTAATATGCCTGGTAAGGAATCTATTTGTCAAAAAAACTTTCCTGAATCTTTTTTGTTGTGAGTATTGTTACGGACACTTGCTGACAGGTATTTTGCAATAAATGACCAAAACCAATTGAAACTGGAGTGATTCTAATGTGTTATTTTGACAAATAAAATATGCAGAATTTTGCAGCTTTTGAAAATATTGTGCGCAGAATTTTTATTTTTTTTGTGGCAGAGCCCAGGGTCCTGGGCTGTGCCCCTGTCTGTGACCCCCACCCCCTGCTCCTCCTCCAGCAAGTGCCAGCTCCGCCTCCTCCTCTGCCCCCTGAGGCCCCGCCCCCTGGCCAGGTCAGAGGCGGAGCCGGGCAGTGCAGGGGGCTGCTGTTCTGGCTGGTGCCATCGTGCAGGCGGCCGTGGCGCTCCCCCATCTCCTCCTGCTGCTGCTGGAGCCTGGGGCCCCAGGGCTGCAGCTGCTCCTCAGCTCCCCGTCGCCCTTCGACTGCTCGCAGCCCGTAAGATCTGCCCGGGTAAGGAACTCGGTTCTGGGGTCGGCAGAGCCCTCGGGAGAAACCCCTGTAGGGGGTGGGGCCCAGGAGCCCGGGTTAAAGCAGGTCAGTCCGGGCCGCTGTCGGGAGCCCTGGACGTTCCATCGGCCCTGTGCAGCGTGCCCCGGTGGGTGGGCTGCTCATACAGGCGCTGCCCATAGGCACTGGCTCCAGGGTGCTCTATGGCTGGAGCACCCACGGGGAAAAAATTAGTGGGTGCTTAGCACCCACCAGCAGCCAGCTCCCTCCCATGCCCCAACGCCTCTCCCCCGCCAGCAGATTAGGGGTTTGTGGGGCCCTGGGCAAGAGCAAGTGGGGGCCCCTCCCCACCTCTTCCGCCTGCAGCCCCCCACACCCCTGGTGCTCCTGTCAGGGAGCGGGGTCAGGGTGCAGGGGCTTCCTTTGCTCCCCGGTGGGAGCACCCCTGGACACGGTCCCCCTTGGCCCAGTGGCTAATCCACTACTGCTGATTAGCATCCCTTCCGAAATTGTGTGGTGTGTATGGTTCTTTCCCTTCTCTGGCCCCCCACAGGAGAGAGATTTTCCATCCCTCTCCCCTTGAGAAAATACCCCTGGTGTAACTTGGGGAACAGTCTCTGAATGGTCTCCCCAGAGTAGGGCTGCTTCATAGGCGCAGAAGAGGAGGAAGGTCGTGGCCCTTTAGGAACCACCAGATCAGCTGATCTGACTTCCTGCACATCCCAGGCCACTACGCCCCCACCCCTCCCAGTTACGCCCACAAAGGGCCCAATCACCTGGATTAGACCATCTGGGGACTAACTCTTGTCCTGCACAGGCAGAGAATCGGAGGGACTGAGGTGCACCGAGGCCCTGCAATGGCAGAGAACTGATTCGGTGACACCCCCGCAGATGAGTCTAGAAAGTGACCCAGGCCCCATGCTGCAGAGATCGGTGGGAAAAACCCAAGGTCCCTACAGTAAAATTCAGTTTGCCCCCGAGCACGTGAGCAAGACGCACCAGTTGTGAAGGACAATTCCATCCCGGTGGGGTCCCATCTCCAGCCATGGCCAATCGCTGACACGGAAAACATAATGCCCAGAATGCATCGGGGGGGAGGGGGGCTCTGTCTTTCCTGATGCCTGCAGGAGACCAGCTGAATCCCTGAAGCATGAGATTTGGGGGTCGCTGGGGCCCAGTCTCGGAGGCCACAGACCTGCCCCTGCAGAACTGTGGGGGTTCCTGGGGCCCGGCCCACAAAAGGGGTCACTCCCAAGGGACTGGTCACAGGCTGGCAAAGACCAGACCCTGTGGATCCACGACCGCTCCTCACCCCCCACTGTCCAGCCTGCCATGTGGCCCCTCCCCCCTCCCTAGCACTGTGACCCCCAACTGCTTCCCCCCTCTGTCCAGCCAGAGGGCAACAAGCCCCAAGCAACCAGCCAGGGGGCAGTGTCTCCCACTCCCCCCCAGCAGTGACACTGTGTATCCCGCTGCCAACTAAGGGGTACCTGCTCCCCCCACTAATTGGGGGTCAACAAGGGAGCACTGTGCTCCTCGTGCCCATCCAGGGGGCACCTACCCCCTTCCCCTGTCCCCCCCCCCATGTCCCTCACAACAAATCCTGGAGCTCACCAGAGTTACTATGCCAACCACCCCCACCACCCCATCTGCCATGCATAGGGGGCACATGCCCCCTCCCCCGCACCCCAGCTCCTCTCCCACTGGTCTCTTCACTCCCCCATGCTGCGCACCCCCTCGAGGGCTGCCCCGAAGGGGCGTGGCTCTTGCTGCCTTAGGGACTCGTGCAGCTTCGGGGACAGGACAGGGTCCCACCCCACTGCCGGGCGGGACCCCAGCACTGTCTGGGGGTGTGGCACTAGCTCTGTGGGCGGGGCCCCAGTGCTGGGGGTGAAAGGTGTGTTGGGTAGGGCGTCTCATTCCAGCCCTGGGGGCGGGGCTCTGGCTCTATGGGCGGAGTCTCAGCCGTGGGGGCGGGGCTCCGGCGCTATGGGCAGAGTCTCATCATTGGGGGCGGGGCACGGGGCGAGACTCCAGCAACGGGGGGCGGAGCTCTGGCTCTGTGGGAGGGGTCTCAGAGTTGGGGGCGGGGCTCGGGGCGGGGCTCCAGCAATGGGGGCGGAGCTCTGGCGGTAAGGCTTGTGGGCCGCGGCCGGGAGTTGCTTCGACTTAGGTGTGGGGCCGGTGCCGCGCCTCTGGTGCGGCTTCGCCTGGAGGGGACCGGGGACGTGAGTCCAGATGTAGGGGCGGAGCTTTGGCTGGGGAGGCGGGGCCCAGCCCCGGGGGCGGGGCTCTGCGGGCACGGCTGCCCGCACACACCTGGCCAGCAGCCGCGCCGCTCGCAGCCCCCCGGAGCTGGCGGGACCCGACCTGCGCTCCCAGGGCGCAGCCTCCGGAGCCGAGATGGACCCGGCGTCTGGGGCCGGGGACCCGGAGACCGCTCGCCTGGTGAGCGCCCGGGGCAGCCGCAGCACCGGCACCCGGCGCCTCAAGAGGTAAAGGAGCCGCCGGTCCTTCTGAGATCCGCCCCACAGCCTGCCCCCCGGGGCCTCCCCATCCCCCTCCTTCCAACCCCCCTCCCCCTCCCCTATCCCCCTCCATCCATCCCCGTCCCCCATCCCCCTCCTTCCAACCCCCCATCCCCCTCCCCTATCCCCCTCCATCCGTCCCCCCATCCCCCTCCTTCCAACCCCCCTCCCCCTCCCCTATCCCCCTCCATCCATCCCCGTCCCCCATCCCCCTCCTTCCAACCCCCCATCCCCCTCCCCTATCCCCCTCCATCCATCCCCGTCCCCCATCCCCCTCCTTCCAACCCCCATCCCCCTCCCCTATCCCCCTCCATCCATCCCCGTCCCCCATCCCCCTCCTTCCAACCCCCCTCCCCCTCCCCTATCCCCCTCCATCCATCCCCGTCCCCCATCCCCCTCCTTCCAACCCCCCATCCCCCTCCCCTATCCCCCTCCATCCGTCCCCCCATCCCCCTCCTTCCAACCCCCCTCCCCCTCCCCTATCCCCCTCCATCCATCCCCGTCCCCCATCCCCCTCCTTCCAACCCCCCATCCCCCTCCCCTATCCCCCTCCATCCGTCCCCCCATCCCCCTCCTTCCAACCCCCCTCCCCCTCCCCTATCCCCCTCCATCCATCCCCGTCCCCCATCCCCCTCCTTCCAACCCCCCATCCCCCTCCCCTATCCCCCTCCATCCATCCCCGTCCCCCATCCCCCTCCTTCCAACCCCCATCCCCCTCCCCTATCCCCCTCCATCCATCCCCGTCCCCCCATCCCCCTCCTTCCAACCCCCCTCCCCCTCCCCTATCCCCCTCCATCCATCCCCGTCCCCCATCCCCCTCCTTCCAACCCCCCATCCCCCTCCCCTATCCCCCTCCATCCGTCCCCCCATCCCCCTCCTTCCAACCCCCCTCCCCCTCCCCTATCCCCCTCCATCCATCCCCGTCCCCCATCCCCCTCCTTCCAACCCCCCATCCCCCTCCCCTATCCCCCTCCATCCGTCCCCCCATCCCCCTCCTTCCAACCCCCCTCCCCCTCCCCTATCCCCCTCCATCCATCCCCGTCCCCCATCCCCCTCCTTCCAACCCCCCATCCCCCTCCCCTATCCCCCTCCATCCATCCCCGTCCCCCATCCCCCTCCTTCCAACCCCCATCCCCCTCCCCTATCCCCCTCCATCCATCCCCGTCCCCCCATCCCCCTCCTTCCAACCCCCCTCCCCCTCCCCTATCCCCCTCCATCCATCCCCGTCCCCCATCCCCCTCCTTCCAACCCCCCATCCCCCTCCCCTATCCCCCTCCATCCGTCCCCCCATCCCCCTCCTTCCAACCCCCCTCCCCCTCCCCTATCCCCCTCCATCCATCCCCGTCCCCCATCCCCCTCCTTCCAACCCCCCATCCCCCTCCCCTATCCCCCTCCATCCGTCCCCCCATCCCCCTCCTTCCAACCCCCCTCCCCCTCCCCTATCCCCCTCCATCCATCCCGTCCCCCATCCCCCTCCTTCCAACCCCCATCCCCCTCCCCTATCCCCCTCCATCCATCCCCGTCCCCCCATCCCCCTCCTTCCAACCCCCCTCCCCCTCCCCTATCCCCCTCCATCCATCCCCGTCCCCCATCCCCCTCCTTCCAACCCCCCATCCCCCTCCCCTATCCCCCTCCATCCGTCCCCCCATCCCCCTCCTTCCAACCCCCCTCCCCCTCCCCTATCCCCCTCCATCCATCCCCGTCCCCCATCCCCCTCCTTCCAACCCCCCATCCCCCTCCCCTATCCCCCTCCATCCGTCCCCCCATCCCCCTCCTTCCAACCCCCCATCCCCCTCCCCTATCCCCCTCCATCCATCCCCGTCCCCCCATCCCCCTCCTTCCAACCCCCCTCCCCCTCCCCTATCCCCCTCCATCCATCCCCGTCCCCCATCCCCCTCCTTCCATCCCCCCCATCCCCCTCCCCTATCCCCCTCCATCCATCCATCCCCCGTCCCCCATCCCCCTCCTTCCAACCCCCCATCCCCGTCCCCCATCCCCCTCCTTCCAACCCCCCATCCCCCTCCCCTATCCCCCTCCATCCATCCCCGTCCCCCCATCCCCCTCCTTCCATCCCCCATCCCCCTCCCCTATCCCCCTCCATCCATCCCCGTCCCCCCATCCCCCTCCTTCCAACCCCCATCCCCCTCCCCTATCCCCCTCCATCCATCCCCGTCCCCCCATCCCCCTCCTTCCAACCCCCCTCCCCCTCCCCTATCCCCCTCCATCCATCCCCGTCCCCCATCCCCCTCCTTCCAACCCCCCATCCCCCTCCCCTATCCCCCTCCATCCGTCCCCCCATCCCCCTCCTTCCAACCCCCCTCCCCCTCCCCTATCCTCCATCCATCCCCGTCCCCCCATCCCCCTCCTTCCAACCCCCCATCCCCCTCCCCTATCCCCCTCCATCCGTCCCCCCATCCCCCTCCTTCCAACCCCCCTCCCCCTCCCCTATCCCCCTCCATCCATCCCCGTCCCCCATCCCCCTCCTTCCAACCCCCCATCCCCTCCCCTATCCCCCTCCATCCGTCCCCCCATCCCCCTCCTTCCAACCCCCCATCCCCCTCCCCTATCCCCCTCCATCCATCCCCGTCCCCCCATCCCCCTCCTTCCAACCCCCCTCCCCCCTCCCCTATCCCCCTCCATCCATCCCCGTCCCCCCATCCCCCTCCTTCCAACCCCCCATCCCCCTCCCCTATCCCCCTCCATCCGTCCCCCCATCCCCCTCCTTCCAACCCCCCTCCCCCTCCCCTATCCCCCTCCATCCATCCCCGTCCCCCATCCCCCTCCTTCCAACCCCCCATCCCCCTCCCCTATCCCCCTCCATCCGTCCCCCCCATCCCCCTCCTTCCAACCCCCCTCCCCCTCCCCTATCCCCCTCCATCCATCCCCGTCCCCCATCCCCCTCCTTCCAACCCCCCCATCCCCCTCCCCTATCCCCCTCCATCCATCCCCGTCCCCCATCCCCCTCCTTCCAACCCCCATCCCCCTCCCCTATCCCCCTCCATCCATCCCCGTCCCCCCATCCCCCTCCTTCCAACCCCCCTCCCCCTCCCCTATCCCCCTCCATCCATCCCCGTCCCCATCCCCCTCCTTCCAACCCCCCATCCCCCTCCCCTATCCCCCTCCATCCGTCCCCCCATCCCCCTCCTTCCAACCCCCCTCCCCCTCCCCTATCCCCCTCCATCCATCCCCGTCCCCCATCCCCCTCCTTCCAACCCCCCATCCCCCTCCCCTATCCCCCTCCATCCGTCCCCCCATCCCCCTCCTTCCAACCCCCCTCCCCCTCCCCTATCCCCCTCCATCCATCCCCGTCCCCCATCCCCCTCCTTCCAACCCCCCATCCCCCTCCCCTATCCCCCTCCATCCGTCCCCCCATCCCCCTCCTTCCAACCCCCCATCCCCCTCCCCTATCCCCCTCCATCCATCCCCGTCCCCCCATCCCCTCCTTCCAACCCCCCTCCCCCTCCCCTATCCCCCTCCATCCATCCCCGTCCCCCATCCCCCTCCTTCCATCCCCCCCATCCCCCTCCCCTATCCCCCTCCATCCATCCATCCCCCGTCCCCCATCCCCCTCCTTCCAACCCCCCATCCCCGTCCCCCATCCCCCTCCTTCCAACCCCCCATCCCCCTCCCCTATCCCCCTCCATCCATCCCCGTCCCCCATCCCCCTCCTTCCATCCCCCATCCCCCTCCCCTATCCCCCTCCATCCATCCCCGTCCCCCCATCCCCCTCCTTCCAACCCCCATCCCCCTCCCCTATCCCCCTCCATCCATCCCCGTCCCCCCATCCCCCTCCTTCCAACCCCCCTCCCCCTCCCCTATCCCCCTCCATCCATCCCCGTCCCCCATCCCCCTCCTTCCAACCCCCCATCCCCCTCCCCTATCCCCCTCCATCCGTCCCCCCATCCCCCTCCTTCCAACCCCCCTCCCCCTCCCCTATCCCCCTCCATCCATCCCCGTCCCCCATCCCCCTCCTTCCAACCCCCCATCCCCCTCCCCTATCCCCCTCCATCCGTCCCCCCATCCCCCTCCTTCCAACCCCCCTCCCCCTCCCCTATCCCCCTCCATCCATCCCCGTCCCCCATCCCCCTCCTTCCAACCCCCCATCCCCCTCCCCTATCCCCCTCCATCCGTCCCCCCATCCCCCTCCTTCCAACCCCCCATCCCCCTCCCCTATCCCCCTCCATCCATCCCCGTCCCCCCATCCCCCTCCTTCCAACCCCCCTCCCCCTCCCTATCCCCCTCCATCCATCCCCGTCCCCCATCCCCCTCCTTCCAACCCCCCATCCCCCTCCCCTATCCCCCTCCATCCGTCCCCCCATCCCCCTCCTTCCAACCCCCCTCCCCCTCCCCTATCCCCCTCCATCCATCCCCGTCCCCCATCCCCCTCCTTCCAACCCCCCATCCCCCTCCCCTATCCCCCTCCATCCGTCCCCCCATCCCCCTCCTTCCAACCCCCCTCCCCCTCCCCTATCCCCCTCCATCCATCCCCGTCCCCCATCCCCCTCCTTCCAACCCCCCATCCCCCTCCCCTATCCCCCTCCATCCGTCCCCCCATCCCCCTCCTTCCAACCCCCCATCCCCCTCCCCTATCCCCCTCCATCCATCCCCGTCCCCCCATCCCCCTCCTTCCAACCCCCCTCCCCCTCCCCTATCCCCCTCCATCCATCCCCGTCCCCCCATCCCCCTCCTTCCAACCCCCATCCCCCTCCCCTATCCCCCTCCATCCATCCCCGTCCCCCATCCCCCTCCTTCCATCCCCCCATCCCCCTCCCCTATCCCCCTCCATCCATCCCCGTCCCCCATCCCCCTCCTTCCAACCCCCATCCCCCTCCCCTATCCCCCTCCATCCATCCCCGTCCCCCATCCCCCTCCTTCCAACCCCCATCCCCCTCCCCTATCCCCCTCCATCCATCCCCGTCCCCCCATCCCCCTCCTTCCAACCCCCCATCCCCCTCCCCTATCCCCCTCCATCCATCCCCGTCCCCCATCCCCCTCCTTCCAACCCCCCATCCCCCTCCCCTATCCCCCTCCATCCATCCCCGTCCCCCCATCCCCCTCCTTCCATCCCCCCATCCCCCTCCCCTATCCCCCTCCATCCATCCCCGTCCCCCCATCCCCCTCCTTCCAACCCCCCTCCCCCTCCCCCTATCCCCCTCCATCCATCCCCGTCCCCCCATCCCCCTCCTTCCATCCCCCCCATCCCCCCTCCCCTATCCCCCTCCATCCATCCATCCCCCGTCCCCCATCCCCCTCCTTCCAACCCCCCATCCCCGTCCCCCATCCCCCTCCTTCCAACCCCCCATCCCCCTCCCCTATCCCCCTCCATCCATCCCCGTCCCCCCATCCCCCTCCTTCCATCCCCCATCCCCCTCCCCTATCCCCCTCCATCCATCCCCGTCCCCCCATCCCCCTCCTTCCAACCCCCATCCCCCTCCCCTATCCCCCTCCATCCATCCCCGTCCCCCCATCCCCCTCCTTCCAACCCCCCATCCCCCTCCCCTATCCCCCTCCATCCATCCCCGTCCCCCATCCCCCTCCTTCCAACCCCCCATCCCCCTCCCCTATCCCCCTCCATCCATCCCCGTCCCCCCATCCCCCTCCTTCCATCCCCCCATCCCCCTCCCCTATCCCCCTCCATCCATCCCCGTCCCCCCATCCCCCTCCTTCCAACCCCCATCCCCCTCCCCTATCCCCCTCCATCCATCCCCGTCCCCCATCCCCCTCCTTCCATCCCCCCATCCCCCTCCCCTATCCCCCTCCATCCATCCCCGTCCCCCATCCCCCTCCTTCCAACCCCCATCCCCCTCCCCTATCCCCCTCCATCCATCCCCGTCCCCCATCCCCCTCCTTCCAACCCCCATCCCCCTCCCCTATCCCCCTCCATCCATCCCCGTCCCCCATCCCCCTCCTTCCAACCCCCCATCCCCCTCCCCTATCCCCCTCCATCCATCCCCGTCCCCCATCCCCCTCCTTCCAACCCCCCATCCCCCTCCCCTATCCCCCTCCATCCATCCCCGTCCCCCCATCCCCCTCCTTCCATCCCCCCATCCCCCTCCCCTATCCCCCTCCATCCATCCCCGTCCCCCCATCCCCCTCCTTCCAACCCCCCTCCCCCTCCCCTATCCCCCTCCATCCATCCCCGTCCCCCATCCCCCTCCTTCCATCCCCCCCATCCCCCTCCCCTATCCCCCTCCATCCATCCATCCCCCGTCCCCCATCCCCCCTCCTTCCAACCCCCCATCCCCGTCCCCATCCCCCTCCTTCCAACCCCCCATCCCCCTCCCCTATCCCCCTCCATCCATCCCCGTCCCCCCATCCCCCTCCTTCCATCCCCCATCCCCCTCCCCTATCCCCCTCCATCCATCCCCGTCCCCCCATCCCCCTCCTTCCAACCCCCATCCCCCTCCCCTATCCCCCTCCATCCATCCCCGTCCCCCCATCCCCCTCCTTCCAACCCCCCATCCCCCTCCCCTATCCCCCTCCATCCATCCCCGTCCCCCATCCCCCTCCTTCCATCCCCCCATCCCCCTCCCCTATCCCCCTCCATCCATCCCCGTCCCCCATCCCCCTCCTTCCAACCCCCCATCCCCCTCCCTATCCCCCTCCATCCATCCCCGTCCCCCCATCCCCCTCCTTCCAACCCCCCATCCCCCTCCCCTATCCCCCTCCATCCATCCCCCGTCCCCCATCCCCCTCCTTCCAACCCCCATCCCCCTCCCCTATCCCCCTCCATCCATCCCCCGTCCCCCATCCCCCTCCTTCCAACCCCCCTCCCCCTCCCCTATCCCCCTCCATCCATCCCCCGTCCCCCATCCCCCTCCTTCCAACCCCCATCCCCCTCCCCTATCCCCCTCCATCCATCCCCCGTCCCCCATCCCCCTCCTTCCAACCCCCCATCCCCCTCCCCCATCCCCCTCCATCCATCCCCCGTCCCCCATCCCCCTCCTTCCAGACAGGAGCTCAGCTCCGCTCCAGCGCCCAGGACACGTTCCCTGCAGAGACCCGGAGCGCAGCGCGCCCCACGGGGGGGCCACCACCTACAGGGGCTGAAATGCCCAGGAGTATTGTGGGGGGGTCGGGCTCTCTGCCACCCCCCCGTGCATCTGGGGGGTTCAGTCCCTCTGCCCCCCTGTGTGTATTGTGGGGGGGGTCAGGCTCTCTGACACCCCCCCGTGCATCTGGGGGGTTCAGTCCCTCTGCCCCCCTGTGTGTATTGTGGGGGGGGTCAGGCTCTCTGACACCCCCCCGTGCATCTGGGGGGTTCAGTCCCTCTGCCCCCCTGTGTGTATTGTGGGGGGGTTGGGCTCTCTGCCACCCCCCCGTGCATCTGGGGGGTTCAGTCCCTCTGCCCCCCTGTGTGTATTGTGGGGGGGGTCAGGCTCTCTGACACCCCCCCGTGCATCTGGGGGGTTCAGTCCCTCTGCCCCCCTGTGTGTATTGTGGGGGGGGTCAGGCTCTCTGACACCCCCCCGTGCATCTGGGGGGTTCAGTCCCTCTGCCCCCCTGTGTGTATTGTGGAGGGGGTCAGGCTCTCAGCCACACACACCCCGGTGCATCTGGGGGGGGTCAGTTCCTCTGCCCCCCTGGTGTGTGTTGTGGGGGGAGGGTCCGTCTCTTTGCTGCTCTCCGCCCCCCCCCACCCCAGCGAGTGTCTGTGGGGTCCGGTCCCTCGGTCCCCTTTTCCCCATGGTAAATGGCTGTCGGCAGTTGGCGGGGGAGTGTCGGGGCTCCCAGGCTGTGAGGCCGTGGGGGGTTTTAGGGCTCTCTGAAGGCCCCAGTGCAGGGTCAGAGCCCTGCTCGCCGGAGTGGGGTGGGGGACGGCGCCGTGGGATCTCTGCAGGCGGCAGGAGCTGGGGACTGTCTGGGGGACCCGCCCCCCGCCCCGCACGACTCTGCTCTGAGCCTCGCGGCTGCGGTCGGCTTTGCTGGGCCCCTGCACCAAACGCAGGTGACTCCTGGCGCTGGGCTGAGAGCCGGATCCTGCGGGGTGGGAGCTGCGCCCTGGGGAGCAGCGGGCACATGCTGGGGGCCGGGGTCGAGGAGCCACATCCGTATCTGCAAAGAGACCAGGCTGCAGTGTCGGCGGGGGCGGGGGGGGGGGCATTAAGCAGGGAATGGGTGAGGTAAGAGCAGGCCAGGGGTGCATCCTGGGGCAGGAAGGGGTCTGCTGGGGCAGCGTGGGGGGCGCAGGGGATTTCCCCCACTGGATCCCACTGCAGGAGCAGAGTAGGGTGGGCGCCCCAGGCGGTCGGCAGTACCCGTCTGGGCACCTGATCTGCAGCCTCAGGGCATGGGGCCTCTGGCCCAGACCCCAAATCCCGCCCATGGTGAGAGCCACTGAAATCCTGGGCTGTGGGGCGACCCCGCGGGTGAGCCAATGGCCACCTGGCCCCCGCAGGGCCCTGTGCTGGCCCCACACAGACAGGCCGCTCCCAGCCCAGCCCGACTCCTCATCACTCTTCCCGTCCCCGCCAGGCCTGGGCCCAGAGATAAGCCCTGGGGGCGGGGGGGGGGCCGCGCTGCATTCCCCGCATAGGGAGATCAGGTCGATCCCCTGGGGGAGGGGGCTACAGCCTGTCTCTGCAGCACAAGGCGGCCCAGCCCCCACGAGCCGAGAACATGGCCAGGGCCTGGCGGGCTGCTCCGGAGACCCCGTTACCCACCCACGGGAGCTAGACCGGCCCCTGCCGCAGGCCCCCTCTGATGCCAGGCTGAGCCCCCAGGGGCTGCCCCCAGGCTGTGGGGGGTGCAGGGAGCTCCGTGCTAGGCCTGAGCAGGGCTCAGCACCAGCCCCCCCGCCCCTGCCCTGCCTACACGGGGGAGGGGGGGCAGGACAGCAGCACAGCTGAACGTCCCCTACCCCTAGCGAAGACAGGCTCCATCATCGCTGGCATCGTGTGAGCCCCGGCTAAGGCCCAGCCTGGGAACAGTGTCTGGGAGGGGCCCTTCAGTGACCCAGACCCCCAGCTGGTCCCACTCTTCCCCCAGGGTGAGCCCCGTGACCTCACCGCCTCCTTAGCCTGGGCCCCTGGGGCTGCAGCCCCCCTGCCCCACCCCAGGAGCTCCAGGCAGCGAGTCTGGGACCGACCCTGGGGGAGATGTGTCCTCTGCTCAGGGATCAGGGCCCCTCGCCCAGCGTCTGCGGGACTCACCCGGCGGGTTTGTTAGTCTCACGGCCCAGGCAGCCCCTGGGGGCCCCCGAGAACTGACGGTTCCAGCCCAGCTGCAGTGACCCCCTGGGTTCACGCTCTGTCTGTCTCACTGTCTGACCTCCTTGGTCAGACTCCTGGGGTGTCCCCAACTGCTCCCCACACCCCCGGCCTTCGTTCCGAGCTGGGGGATGGGGCTCAGCCCCCTGCGGAGAGGCAGGGAATCCACATCTCTCTGGGTTGCTGGTCGCCAGGTGTCCACGTCCCGGCCATGGATCTGCCCCTCTCTTCTCAAGAGCTGCCTGGAGATGGGACCTAAGGGCCCAGGCCGCCAGGCGCCATCCACAGCTGTGTGTCTGCCTGCCCCAGAGCCCCCAGACCTTCCCGCTTGCTGGGGAACAGTGCCCCACACAGGGGAAACTGAGGCACACACAGGACTCAAACATATTTCAGAAAATTCCCACTTGGTCACAAGCCCCTACTGAGAGCCGGGGCGGCCACACCCAGAGCTGAGCTTTCAGAGCAGCGCTGCCTCCGTTACGCCTGGCGCCTTTTGGTGGCGCCTTTTGGGAGAGCTGGAGACTAAAAACCCAGGAGAAGTGGAGGGACCTCCCCCCCAGTCCTTGATCCGTTTGCCCTGGGGCATAGCCCAGGCTTTGGGAGGTGCTGGTTTAAAGAGCAGGGGGGGAGGGGGGGGAGGGGCAGGGGGAAGCTTGGGGGCAGGCAATCGGTGGAGAACCATGTAGGGGGAGCCTGCAGACTCTGGGTGGGGCTGGGGATGAGGGGGTTGGGTGAAGGAAGGGGCTCTGGGCTGGGGCAGGGAGTTGGGGCATGGGTGGGTGACCGCTCTGGCTGGGGGTGTGGGGGGTGTGCAGGCTCTGGGAGGGAGTTTGGGTGCAGGAGGGGCTGGGGCAGGGGGTGTGACGGAGGAGGGAGCGAGTGGATTTGACCTGGGAGGCTTGCGGGGGAGGTTCCCTGGGACCTGCTGCTTTGGGAATGGGAGACTTTACCTGAGGACATACTTTACTGGGGACATTTCCACTGCATGCATCTGACGAAGTGGGTATTCACCCACGAAAGCTTATGCTGCAATACGTCTGTTAGTCTATAAAGGTGCCACAGGACCCTTTGTCGCTTCTACAGATCCAGACTAACACGGCTACCCCTCTGATACTTCTCCTGGCTCATGTTACAGCCCCAGGTAGAGGGTGGGGTGGTGACACCTTTGGCTGGGAGAATGGACACAGGCTAGAGGAGGGGCCCCGGGGGAGGGGAAGAGCCTGCTGGAGGGTTTGTCTGGTTGGTTTCAGTTTGGAGCTGTGGGGTGAAATGCAGGGAGCCCCGAGCTGGGGTCTAAGCTCCCTGCCCCCCGGAAGGGCCCGACTGAGGGGTCCTGGATGTACTGACAAGCTCTGGTTGGACTGTGTTCCTGGCAACTCTAATAAACCTTCTGTTCTACTGGCTGGCTGAGACTCCCAGTGAATCCGGGGAAGAGGGGTGCAGGGCCTGACTCCCCCACACTCCGTGACAGGGGGTTGGGGAGGTGAGGGCTCTGGCTGGGGGTCAGGAGTTTGGGATGGGGTTCGGGAGGAGTTTGGGGTGCAGGAGGGGCTGGGGCAGGGCATTGGGGTGTGGGGGGTGCAGGCTCAGGGAGGGAGTTGGGGTGCAGGAGGGGGCTCCGGGCTGAGGTGCAGGGGCCCCACAGCGCTTTCTGTGGCTCCCAGGAAGCAGCCGCCAGGTCTCGGCAGCCCCTGGACGGACGGGCGGCCAGGGAGTTGCCGCCTCAGGGAGCGTTGCCCAGCCATGCCCGGCCCCACAGTTCTACCCACTGGCCACAGCTGCCTTGAGCAGCCAGGCTGGGGCCCAGCCAGTGGGAAGTGACACATTGTTCTGCTGCCAGGATCCCTGGCTGCTTTACAGCTGCAGCCATTTGGGGGGTGCTGAGGCGTGAAATAACCAACCGCTCTCAGGGGAGCAGGAGCAAGATCAGCTGCCTCAAGACCCCTCTCCTGTCTGCGGTGCCCCTCACTCCCGACCCACAGCCCCTGCTAGCTCAGCCCCAAGCCCCCCATCGGCAGCTCTGCCGGTGCCCCTCACTCCCAAACTGCAGCCCCCCACCCCGCCCTGGGCCCCCCCATCCCCAGCTCTGCCAGTGCCCCTCACTCCCAACCCGCAGCCCCCCACCCTGGGCCCCTGTGACAGTGCAGGACTCACCCCTGCAGCACCTCCTGCTGGTTTCTCCAGGAATTAGCTTTTCTACCAGCCCAGAGCACCCTCTGCAGGCTGATGTCCCACTTGCCACTGGCCCCAGTGTCCCTCCCAGACCCCCATGCCCTTCTGTCTGGGGTGCTGCCCCCCAGCAGTACCCCCTTAATCTGGGTCTCCCCTCCCAGGGGGACCCCCACCCACTATCCATTGCCTCAGCCTCTAGGCTACTGCCAGTCACCACCTAGCCCCATTCCCTGGGGCAGTCTGCAATCTGTATTAGCCACTCATCATAGGCGAGGGGGGTTGGACCTGCTGCCTCTGCCCCCAGTACCTCTCTGGGCCCTATGCCAGGGCCTGCAGCCTGGGGCTTGCCAGCCTGGAGCCTCCCTGCTCCCCTGACCATTCCCCAGCCCTGTTCCAAGCTAGGTCCTTAATTCAGCCCCCCACAGCCAGGCCCTTCTCCCTCTGAGGGCAGAGAGAGACTCTGGCTGCTCCAGGCCCACTGCCCTCTTTATAAGGACCAGCTGGGCCCTGATTAAACTGGCCACAGCTGTGGCTGCTTACAATCAGCCAGCTTCCACCCTCAGCCCTCTCCCAGGGCAGGAGTGGGGTAGCCACCCAGCTACAGCCCCCCATCGCCAACTCTGCCAGTGCCCCTCCCTTCCGAACCACAGCCCCCCACCCTGCCCTGGGCCCCTCATTGCCAGCTCTGTCGGTGCCCCTCACTCTCGACCTGCAGCCCCCCACCCTGCCCTGGGCCCCCCATCGCCAGCTCTGTCGGTGCTCCTCACTCCCGACCCGCAGCCCCCCACCCTGCCCTGGGCCCCTCATCGCCAGCTCTGTCGGTGCCCCTCACTCTCGACCTGCAGCCCCCCACCCTGCCCTGGGCCCCCCATCGCCAGCTCTGTCGGTGCTCCTCACTCCCGACCCGCAGCCCCCCACCCTGCCCTGGGCCCCTCATCGCCAGCTCTGTCGGTGCCCCTCACTCTCGACCTGCAGCCCCCCACCCTGCCCTGGGCCCCCCATCGCCAGCTCTGTCGGTGCTCCTCACTCCTGACCCGCAGCCCCCCACCCTGCCCTGGGCCCCCCATCGCCAGCTCTGCTGGTGCCCCTCACTCCTGACCTGCAGCCCCTGCCCCCCCAGCTCTGCCCCCCATCAGCTCTGCTGGTGCCCTTCAATCCCAACGTGCCCCCATATCCCAGCCCTAGGCTGCCTCCCTCCCAGCTCTGCCCCTCAGGCCTGACCAGCAGTTGCCCCCAAACTGTCCCAGCTCTGGGCACCCCTGCAGAATCCAGGCTTGGGGTGATGTCCCAGGGCCAGCAGGTTCCACACTTGCCAAGTCTCCGTTCCCCGCGGCTCTCCCAGGAGCCAGCAGGGCACGGGGGCGAGGAGCCGGCCGGCTTGTCCCGGCCAGGTGTCCCGTGGGCTGTTGGCTCTGGGGTGGCCTTCGCACTGACCCCTTCGTGTCTCAGTCTCTTCGCAGGCTCCCAGAAGCCCATCCCCGGCCTGTCCCCGGAGACCAGCCCCGCGGCTCCGTCCCTGGAGCTGGAGCGGCGCCTGGCCAGGCACTGCCACCGCGGGCCCCCCAGCCAGAGCCGTGCGGAGCTGCCCGCCTGCCGGAAGCTGGGCATCGCCTGCGCCATCTGCTTCGTCTTCATGATCGGCGAGGTCGTGGGTAAGGGGCAGCGGGGCCCCAGCCCGGCTTGTTCCTGGCCCTGCACCTTGCTGCGGTGCTGGCGCAGCCCGGATCTCGGGGGGCCCGGAGTGAGGTGCCCGGGGGCCCAGCGCTCACTGCATGGCCTGGAGCAGCCCCGCGGGAAGGGGCAGCTCCCCTCCCCCGCTGCCAGGGCCCCCCCATTCAAGGGAGTCGCCGGGCTGGATCCCGCCCGCCATGGCAGGCCCCCTGGCAGCCCAAGGGGTCACCGTGTCAGTGGCCAGCGCGCCGGGGAAGGAGCCAGCCCGCGGCCGGACAGAGCGGGGGGCAGTGGGGGGGCCCTGCCGGGAGCTGGCGCTGAGCCGGCCAATCTCGACTGCAGGCGGGTACCTGGCGCACAGCCTGGCCATCATGACCGATGCTGCCCATCTGCTGGCGGACGTGGGCAGCATGGGGGTCAGCCTGTTCTCCCTGTGGGTCTCCGCCCGGCCGCCCACCAAAACCATGAGCTTCGGCTGGCACCGCTCAGGTAAGGGCCCCGCGCAGCGCCCGTGGCCCCCCCAGCCCTGCCACGCCCCCCATCCGCCTCCCTGCAGGGCCCAGCCTGTGTGTGGGGCAGGGGCTCCCCCTCCCTTCAGCCCGTGGGGAGCTGGGGGGGTGCAGAGCCCTCACCCCCGGGCCGCAGGTAGACCCTCTGCATGACATTACCCATGATGCTTTGCCCCACACAGGCTTCCCAGCCCCCCAGGTCTGTGCTATGCCCCGGCTAAGCGCCCGTCCGTGTGCCAGCCCCCCAGGGGGTCCCGCTCTCCCTCCAGGGTTGGCCTCACCGAGCCCCTGGGCTCCAGCCCCCGGCCTCAGCCCGTAGCTCTGCCCAGCCGAGCCAGGCGCCCGGGAGAGACTGGGCCGCTCTGCGGGGAGCCCTGCGCCCACCAGTGCCTGCAGCCGCCCCAGGCAGCCTTTCTCCCAGAGCAGGTCTCGGTCCCCTGGGCGCAGCCTGGGGGGCCCTCAGCTTGGCCCAGAGAAGTCGGGGTTCAGTCCCTGCTGGCCGAGGCCAGGGCCTCTGGAGCCAGGCGGCTGCGTGCGGGTTCCTGGCTCTGTCTGTCAGCCCCAGCCAGTGAGAGCTGCCGAGTCTCCGGCGAGCCGAGCTCTGGTCCCGGCTCCCGTCACCTCTGCCCCATGGCCCTTCTCCTGCCGAGTTCCCGGCTCCACAGTCAGGCCACCCGACGGGCGAGTTCTAGCCAGGCCTAACCACCCCCTGGGCTGGCCCAAGGCTGTCCTGGGACACGCCCGTGTGCACAGCAGCGCCAGGCACAGAGAGATAGCTCCTCTCCTGGGGCGGGGAGGGATAGCTCAGTGGTTTGAGCATTGGCCTGCTAAACCCAGGGTTGTGAGTTCAATGGCTGAGGGGGCCATTTAGGGATCTGGGGCAAAAATTGGGGTTGGTCCTGCTTTGAGCAGGGGGTTGGACTAGATGACCTCCTGAGGTCCCTTCCAACCCTGAGATTCTATGAAAGAGGGAAACTGAGGCACGCACATTGCCAGCGTCCCTGCAGCAACGGGCCCCGCAGGCAGGTCTTTAACCCTTTCCTCCCCAAGGGGCGTGGATGGGTCCCAGCCGGGCTGCCCCCGGCCGCTCCCCTCGCCCCCACAGCCGCGGGCAGCGCTGACTGGTGCCCCGTGCCTGCAGAGCCGCTGGGAGCCCTGGCCTCCGTGCTGTCCATCTGGGTCGTGACCGGAGTCCTGCTGTACCTGGCCTCAGCCCGCATCATCAGCAACGACTACGAGATTGACGCGCGCGTCATGCTGGTCACCTCCGCCTGCGCCGTGGGCATCAACGTCATGTACGTGGGCCCCCGGCCCCCCATGATCCCGGCCCCCCGGATCCCAGCAACCCGGATCCCTGCCCCCCAGATCCCAGCAACCCGGATCCCGGCCCCCATGATCTCTGCCTGCTGACTCCCCCACGGATCCCAACCCCCCGGATCCCAGCAACCTGGATCTCGGCCCCCATGATCCCTGCCTGCTCACCCCCCCGGATCCCTGCCCCCAGATCACAGCCCCCATGATCCCTGCCTGCCGCCTCCCCCCCCCGGATCCCAGCAACATGGATCCCGGCCCCCATGATCTCTGCCTGCTGACTCCCCCACGGATCCCTGCCCCCCGGATCCCAGCAACCTGGATCTCGGCCCCCATGATCCCTGCCTGCTCACCCCCCCGGATCCCTGCCCCCGGATCACAGCCCCCATGATCCCTGCCTGCCGCCTCCCCCCCCGGATCCCAGCCTCCTGGATCCCTGCCCACTGCCTCCCCACCCCCAGATCCCTGCCCCCCAGATCTCTATCCACCATTCCCCGGATCCCTGCCTCCAGATCCCTGTCTGCCACCCCTGGATCCCTGGCCCCCCGCAGATCAGTGCCCCCCGATCACTGTCCACCCTGCCTAGGTGACTGCCCCCCCTCCCCAGAATGCTGCCCCCCCAGCCTCCCTGGGTCACACTCCTCCGCAGCCCAGGCCTCCCAGATCCTCCCCCCACCCTCCCCACGGGAGTCAACATGGGGTAGGTGTGCAGCCCCTCGTGCCCTGCCAGCCTCACACCGCGGCCTGTCACGGGCGCCAGGCTCAGGGTGCTGGAATGGCTCTGAGTGAGGTTCAGGCAGGAGTCCGGGGCAGCGTCTCCCCGCAGGGCACCTGTCACCAGGGCGAGGAGCCTCCTGGGTCTGGGCTCGGAGCGTTCAGCCCCCGGCTCACCCCGGGAGCTCCCCGCAGCAAGACCCCCCTGGATGGGACCCCTGGGGAGCCTCATGCCCCCAAAGGGCCCTGCCCCCCCACCGCAGCCAGCTGTGACCCAGCCAGCGTGGGACACAGCCGGGTTATTAGTCGTTGGGAACCCTGCTGAGAACAGAGCTTGTTAGCACAGGGAGCAAGGACCTTCAGCAACGTCCATTGGGGGGATCCAGAGCCCTGCCCCCCCCCTCCGAATCCCAGACCAGGAGACTGACTGACTCACTTCCAGCAGCCCAGCCTCAGTCTCCCCAGCCTCTGCCCTTTGTCTCTTTCCCCGGCAAACAGGTCACCTGGTCGCTTTGTTTTCCATCACCTCTGCCTGGCTCCTTGCAGGGGCCGGGCTCTGGCCATCAGTTGCCAGGTACAGAGTGTCAGCCGGTCGCGGTGCCCAGGCAGCCAGTGACAGTCACACCTGCCCTGCAGGGGTCTCTGCCCCAATTCCCCCCCCGACCCCCCCACCTAGATACTCGAGTAACACATGGGGGAAACTGAGGCACGCACAGTATTCATACTCATCATTAAGAAAATCCCCACCTTGTCACACTCCCCTCCAGCTCACTGCCCAGGGCTCCCCGCTCACACCTGTCACCGATCTGCTGGGCAGCCTATGCCCAGCCTGTGACCAGTCCCTTGGGCGCGACCCCTTTGCACCCCCACCCTCACTTCCGCAGGGGCAGGCCCACCGCTTCCGAGATTGGGCCTTGGGCCCCAGCGACCCCTTTGGGCCCCCTCCTCACTTCCACAGGGGCAGGCCCACGGCCTCCATGATGCCGAGACTGGGCCTTGGGCCCCAGCAACCCCGGTCTGTCTGTGCGGCTCCTGCGGCGAGTCCAGCCCAGCCAGGTCCCGGCAGGAGGCTTGTCCCGAGCCCCGTCTGAGTACGATGCTCCCGGGGCGGATCTGCAGCAGCCCCGGCCGCCTGGCCAAACGGGAGCCGTGGATCAGCCACCTGGCTACAGCGTCTGCCAGCCCCTAGCAATGGGAGGCCAAGGCCAATCCAGGCCAGGGCTCCCCTGACCCAGGCGGCTGGCGCAGTTCTTGGCTCTAGGCTGAGGTGTGTCCATGTGAGCCTGGCACTTACCCTGTGTCACGGAGAGGGGGGGAGTCAGGGCCCTGCGCCCCCCCCTTCCTGCGACTCACCGAGACTCTCAGCCAGCCAGTAACACAGAAGGTTGATTAGACGACAGGAACAGGGTCTAAACCAGAGCTTGTAGGTACAGAGAACAGGACCCCTCAGTCAGGCCCATCTTGGGGGGCAGGGAGGCCAGATCCTCCCCCCGACCCCGTCTCCCCAGCCAGCTCCAAACTGAACCCCCCCCCCCCCCCAGCCATCTCACCCAGCCACACGCCCCGGCTCCTCCTCCTGCCTTTGTCCAGTTTCCCAGGCAGAAGGTGTCACCTGGCCCCAGCCCCCTCCTGGGCTCAGGTTACAAGTATCACCCCTCAGGGAAGTCACCCCCTTAGTTCCCATCCCCATCTCGTACCAATGCAGACAGTAAACTAGTCAAAGTCCCACACACCGTTCCCAGGTTCATACCCCCTCCTCCGTCACACCCGGCACCGGGCAGCTGGTGCCAGGCAGCGACCACGCGCTCTGCCCTCAGCCGGGTTCCCCTGGGCACTGCAGGGCCGGCCGTGCTGTGGGTTGGGTCTAGCCCCGACGTTCCAGGGAGCTCGGTTTCAAATCCCCGCCTGATGGCCCAGAGTCTAGGGAGAAAAATCCCTCCCTCCCCGGTCACGATGCCAAGGGGATCAGGCCAGTGCCAGGGGCGCTCGGAAACACATGAGCCAATCCCCACATTTCTCACCCCGCCCACCTGCTTAGCCCCCACTCACACTTCCTGCTGCTGCCACTAGAATAAACAAACACATTTATTAAGTACGCTAGAGAGACTGTAAGCGATTATACATCAAAGCACAACAAGTCGAATTTGGTCAAATGAAATGAAAGCAAAACCCATTCTAAGCCGATCTTACCAATGTAGATGCTTCTCACCACAGGCTGGTTGCCCTTCAGCCAGGCTCTCCCCTTTGATCAGCGCTTCAGTCGCTGGGTGGTGTCTGTAGATGGAGGTGGAAGAGAGAGGAAGAGCCTGGCAAACGTCTCTCCCTTTTATCCTGTTCTTTCTTCCCTCTGAGCTTTGTGGGGGGTGGGAGGAAGGAGCGGGGGTGACTCACTCGAGAGTCCAGCAGATCCTTTGTCGCTGCTCAGGCCAGTGTCCTTTGTTCCTGTGCGGCTGGGCTGGGTTTGTCCCATACATGCCTGATGAGGTGTGAACTGCCCCTCTGCTCCTGGGGAGTTTTGCCTGGGCTTGTTTTAAGCCATGAGGACACATTTCAGCCTCATAACTATAGACATGAAATTACAACCTATAACCTCACATCACTGTAACAACCATGCTCAGCGCATCGTCAGCCTTCCGAAGACACCCGACATGACAAACATTGCATGGGATACCCCGCAATCATAGTGTAAGGATCAACATGGGGGTGCTGGGTGTTCCCCTGCGGCACAGAGCGTCACTTCCCCCCCGATCACAGACCCCCGCCATGAACCTCACCCGTTCCCGCCTCTGCCCAGCCCCCATCGACACCCCCCACCTCTCCTGTTCCCGCCTCTGCCCACACCCCCGTCGACACCCCCCTACCTCTCCCGTTCCCGCCTCTGCCCAGCCCCCCATCGACACCCCCTACCTCTCCCGTTCCCACCTCTGCCCACCCCCCGTCAACACCCCCCTACCTCTCCCGTTCCCGCCTCTGCCCACCCCCCCCATTGACACCCCACACCTCTCCTGTTCCCGCCTCTGCCCACCCCCACCGTCGGCACCCCCCACCTCTCCCGTTCCCGCCTCTGCCCACCCCCCCGTCGACACCCCCCACCTCACCCATTCCCGCCTCTGCCCATCCCCCCCATCAACACCCCCCTACCTCTCCCGTTCCCGCCTCTGCCCCCCCCAATCAAAGCCCACCATCCTTGCCCGTTCCCTCCTGTGCCTGCCCTGGTGGTGCCACGCGTCTGGCCTGAGGTAGGGAGTGGGCGGGGGGGGCGTTGGGATATGCTGGCGCTGTGGCCCCCGGGGCTCTGTGCCCACCTGCTGCCGGCTCAGGCTCCCCACTTCCCTCCAGCATGGCCTACATCCTGCACCATTCGGTCACGGGCCACGGCCACGCCCGGGGCTACGAGAAGATGGAGGAGAGTCCTGGCTGCTGCACGCCCCCCGGGGGCCCCCCGCCCGGCAGCACCAGCCTGCGTGCTGCCTTCGTGCATGTGCTGGGGGACCTGCTGCAAAGCCTCGGGGTGCTGATGGCTGCCACCGTCATCTACGTGGAGGTAAGAGGCGAACGACCCCGGGCCTGCCTGGAATGCGGCCCTCCCTCCGCTGCCTCACGTCCCCCTAACCTCGTCCCTCCCTCCGCTGCCTCACATCCCCCTAACCTCGTCCCTCCCTCCGCTGCCTTGCGCCCGGCTAACTGCGGCCCTCTCTCCTCAGTTCAGGACAAATTGCTTAGAGCAGGGCAGTTACAGCCCCAGGCTGGGTTTCCTTTACTATTAAGGTACCAAAGCAGCCAGACAGAGAACACTTCGCTCTCACCCCACTGGCTAACCACAAGTCACACAAGCAATCCCCTTAGACACTCCAGTGTCCCAGTATCCCCACCAGTGCCACTCGTTATGGGGATGAATGGTTATGAAAACCAATGCCCCAGTAAAAGAAAAAAGGTTCTCCCGATCCCAAAGGACTGAGCCCCAGACCCAGGTCAATACACAAAACGGATCTGACCCACAAATCACGCTGTTGTCAATCCTTTAGAATCTAAAATCTAAAGGTTTATTCATAAAAGGGAAAAGGTCTAGGTGAGAGCTAGAATTGGTTAAATGGAATCAATTCCATACAGCGATGGCAAAGTTCATGGTTCAGGCTTGTAGCAGTGATAGAATAAACTGCAGGTTCAAATCAAGTCTCTGGAGAACATCCCCAGCTGGGATGGGTCCTTCAGGCCTTTGTTCAGAGCTTCAGTTTGTAGCAAAGTCCCTCCAGAGGTAAGAAGCAGGATTGAAGACAAGATGCAGATAAGGCATCTGCCTTTTATAGTCTCTTGCCATGCGGCCTGTGCTTCCTTTGTCCCAAAGACAAGGTACCCAGCACATGGCATGGAAACACCTCAGAGTTCTGTCCATAGGCAGGTCCCTGCCTGCCTTGCTGAGTCACCAGGCGTATCTGCCTTCTCTCAGTGGGTCAATTGTGTAGCTGATGGTCCTTGATGGGCCATCAAGCAGGCTGGGCAGAGCTGACACCAACTTGTCTGGGGTCCCAGAAGCCCAGCCCCAGTTTGAAATACAGACAGTATAGAGCCAATATTCATAACCAACTACAAAACTGATACATGCATAGAAATGGCATAATCATAACCAGCCCAGCATAACCCGGTCGTAGACACTGGAATGGGTTACCTAGGGAGGTGGTGGAATCTCCTTCCTTAGATGTTTTTAAGGTCAGGCTTGACAAAGCCCTGGCTGGGATGATCTAATTGGGTTTGGTCCTGCTTTGAGCAGGGGGTTGGACTAGATGACCTCCTGAGGTCCCTTCCAACCCTGAGATTCTATGATTCTATGACACCTCATTGGACCCCCTTGATATAAGATTTGGTGCCACTACAGGACCTTGGTTGCCACAATGATCTATAGGGTCCCAGTTCATGTCAATATGTCAGACACCTCCTGCGTGTCCCGGGCTCCCTGGGGCTCGGTGCTGTCTGGGGTCAGGGGAGTCAGGACCTGCGCAGGGGAAATAGACTGAGATCCCCACAGGCCCCTCGCTGGGACCCTGGTGCCCAGCCCCAAGGAAGAGCCATATGCCAGTTCCCCATGCTGGGCTCTGCCCACTGCTGCCATGTTCCCTCGGTGCCCCCCCACCCCCCCAGCTTGAGGGGACAGTGGGGCTGGTCCAGGGATCCACTCCTAGGCCTGACCCCTCCCTGGGTGGGGCTGTGAGGTCGTGGGGCTCTGGGGATTCACTGGCTGCCCGGGTGTAACCCTGCCCCTGCCCCTTGCAGCCCCGGTACAAGATCGCGGACCCCGTCAGCACCTTCCTCTTCTCCGTTTTCGTGCTGGGCTCCACCCTCACCATCCTCAGGGACGTCTTCCGGGTCCTCATGGAAGGTGAGCCGGGAGGGGGCACAGCGGGCATGGGGCAGAGGCGGCTGCTGCTGGTCCAGGGCAGGAGGCTTAGGCTGGGGGCCAGGGGTCACAGTGCAGGGCAGGCTGGGTGCAGAGCTGGGGGGCAGGGCCATAGTTGGGGGCCAGGAGCAGACCGGGGGGCAGGGCCAGGGGTCGCGGGGCATGGGAGTCTGGGTGCAGAGCTGGGGAGTAGGGCCAGGGGGGGCCAGGGAGCAGAGCCGGGGGGTCTGGCCTGAGTGCTGAGGACCCGGCCACCGCCAGGCTGGGCAAAGGGAGGAGGTGGGCAGCCCGGCCCTGGAATGCTCCCGCCAGTGCCGAGGGGTGGCGGGGGGGAGACATGCCTCACCCTTGCTCTGCCGGGGGGGGGCTGCCCCTGGTGCCAGGCCTCACCCTCCCTACTTGGCCCCAGGTGCGCCGCGGGGCGTCGAATTCAGCACCGTGAAGGACGTGCTGCTGGCCATTAAGGACGTGAAGGACGCCCACAACCTGCACCTCTGGGCCTTGACCCTCAGTCACCACGTGGTGTCTGTGCACGTGGCAGTTGGTGAGTGCCCCCCGTCCCACTTCCCCTACCGGGCGCCAGCTGTGGGGCACCCCTGCCCCTACCAGAATGGGGCCCCTGCCCCCCACCTCCACCAGGGACGGGGTCCTGGCATGTTCCACCCTGGCATGTGCTCCCTGCAGGCCCCGCCCCCCGTACATGGTCCCTGCAGGCTCCACCTCCTGATAGGTGGTCGCTGCAAGCTCCTCCCCCAGTAGGTGGTCCCTGCATGGCCCACCCACCCGGTATGTGGTCCCTACAGGCCCCACTCCCAGTCCATGGTCCCTGCAGGCCCCGCCTCGATAGATTGTCCCTTTAGGCCCCACTCCCAGTCCATGGTCCCTGTAGGCCCCACCCCCCATACATGGTCCCTGCAGGCCCTGCCTCGATAGGTTGTCCCTGTAGGCCCCACTCCCAGTCCATGGTCCCTACAGGCTCTGCCCCCGATAGGTGATCACTGCAGGCCCCGCCCCCATGGTCCCTGCAGGCCCCGCCCCTATATGTGATTCCTAAAGCCCCCGCCCCCAATAGGTGATCACTGCAGGCCCTGCCCCCAGCCCATGGTCCCTGCAGGACCCACCCCTGATAGGTTGCCCCTGTAGGCCCCGCCCCCCATACATGGTCCCTGTAGGCCCCGCCTCGATAGGTGATCACTGTAGGCCCCACTCCCAGTCCATGGTCCCTACAGGCTCCGCCCACGACAGGTTGTCCCTGTAGGCCCCGCCCCCCCATACATGGTCCCTGCAGGCCCCGCCCTCCGGAGATGCTCACCCCAGGCTGGGCTGTCCCCTTTGCCCGCAGATGCCGGCGCGGACATGGAGGACGTGCTGCAGGAAGCCACGGCCCAGCTGCAAAGCACCTTTGGCTTCGTCTCGTGCACGGTGCAGGTGGAGCGGTACCTGGAGGACATGGCCGCCTGCCGCCAGTGCCAGGACCCCCGGGACTGAGCACCGGGCCCCCCGCCCGAGATGGAGACACCCCAGCCCCCAGCCTCTGCTCTGCCCGGCTGGCCTTGGTCCTGGCTCTCTTCCTACTGCCAATGGGGCACAAGGGCCAAAAGCCCCAGCTCCACTGCCCCAGGGGCTGCCCCCTGCCGGGTGGGGGAGAGCCATGGGACCGCCGGGGCAGAGGGGCTATGCTGGGACCGTTCTCCCCATCTGCCGCTGCTGAGCGCTTGGGAAATGGGGGAGCCCCCATTCAGGGAGCCTGTCTTTGCGCCGTGGGGTGCGACGCAGGGTGCCCCCTGCAGGGTGAGAGTGTCACACTCCCTGCACCCCTGGCCTGGGGCTGGGGCAGCTCCGCTCTGGTGCTGCTCCCACAGCTGCTGTGCTGCTTCACCCTACAATGCAGGGGCCTGTGCCCCCGGTCACTGCCACAGGCCTGTTGTTCTCCATCCTGCTCCTCACAGAACAACGGCCACACGGGTCCGACCAACGGTCCCTCTGGCCCCGTGTCCTGTCTCCAGCCAGTGCCAGGTGCCCCAGAGGGAATGAACAGAACAGGGAATCAGCAAGTGACCCATCCCCTGCCACCCATTCCCAGCTCCTGGCAAACAGAGGCTAGGGACACCATCCCTGCCCATCCCGGCTAATAGCCATCGATGGACCTGTCCTCCATGGACGTGTCCTCCATGGACGTATCTAGTTCTTGTTTGAACCCTGTTCTAGTCTTGGCCTTCACAACATCCCCTGGCAAGGAGTTCCACAGGTTGACTGTGCGTTGTGTGAAGTACTTCCCGATGTTTGTTTTAAACCTGCTGCCTGTCAATTTCATTAGGTGCCCCCTCGTTCGTGTGTTATGTGACGGGTAAAAAGCACTTCGCTATTCACTCTCCCCACACCAGTCATGGTTTTATAGACCTCCATCATCCCCCCTTAGTCGCCTCCTTTCCAAGCTGAACAGTCCCAGTCTTGTTAATCTCTCCTCACACGGAAGCCGTTCCAGACCCCCAATCATTGTTGTTGCCCGTTTCTGACCCTTTTCCAATCCCAATGGAGCTTTTTTGAGACGGGCGCCCAAGCCTTGTCCCGAGCCTGCCGAGGGACCGGTCCAGGGGGTCAGGGCAGCTGACTCTGCTGCAGGGCCCCCCAGCTGTGTGGGGTGTTAGTGAGCCAGACGGCCCCATCCCGCCCCCAGCAGCCCAGCCCTGCCTTGGTGGCGGGAGGCTCCTGGGCTCAGGGTGAGCTTTGAAAGATCTTCAGCCCTCTAAGCAGCAGGAGCCTGGCCGGGGGGTGGGCCCTGGCCGGGGGGGCCCTAGCTCACAGTCCCCTGCAGGAGGCCTGCAGTGTCTGTCGTGCTCCTTGCCCCACCCAGCTGACTGCAGGGTGGGGGGCTGCCAGGACCCCGAGGGGTATTTGCCCCCACACAGGCTCCCTGCTTGGAACCCCTCCCTGGCAGCCCCCTGCCAGCAGCACGGCCGCAGCACTTATGGGGTGGGGCTGCAGCACCAGGCTAGGGCAGAGGGGCTGTGTCCTGTGGCTCCCCCACCCTGCAGTCCCTACCCAGCTGCCTCTCACAGGCAGGGCAAATGCAGCTCCTGGCCTTGCCCCCCTCCCCTTGCCTGATCCATGGCCCCTGTGTCCGCCCGCCCTCCGCCAAGCCCGCACTGAGCCGCTGTTGGGGCCAGGAGCCCTGGGTCATGGCAGCACGACCAGGGGGCCTGGATTCCCACAGAGCCCCTCGCTGAAGGCCCCCTGTGCTGCCAGAACAGGGCCGGGGGGCAGGAGCTGCAGCAGCCACCAGCCCCACTCGAGCTCCTTGGGGAGCAGGTGCGACGGTGCTGCCCAGATACATAGTGGAGAAGGGGAGTTTGTAGTTGCCAAAAGTCCTTTTAGAAATAGTCCAGAGGTTACAGTCCAATGTCCATATTCAGGGTGACTCCAGTCAGTGACTGGGGATCTCAATCCTTATGGCTCAGGGTTTCCCCTTCTTGAAACCCAAAGCAGATCTGAGATGAAGAAGGATCGTGTCCCAGGGTTTTTATACATTTCCAGCAGCCTTTTGGCCTGAGAAAACAATAGGCTGAACTGTCCTTCTTCCAAACATCCTGGCAATTAGCACAGGGTAATTTACCCATTAACAGTTCAGATACCCAGGTTTCAGTGTAGTAGCTGTGTTAGTCTGTGTCCGCAAAAAGAAAACAAGAAAAATCCCTGTGGCACCTTAGAGACTAACACATTTATTTCAGCATAAGCTTTCGTGGGTTAAGAACCCACTTCATCGGATGCATGGAATGGAACATACAGTGAACAGATATTTATACAGTCAGAGAAACATGAAAAGGCGGGAGTGTCTATATCAACGTTAAGAGGCTAATTAATTGAAAGGAACTGTTATCAGATAAGGTCACCACACCCTTCAAAGAGCCATAGAGACAATAATACTATTTCACTCCAGTGTCTTCCTAAATGTTAATCCTCCTTTTCTGAGCTTTCAATCAAAGCCGCAGACAAGACTTGTTCATAGAATCATAGAATCTCAGGGTTGGAAGGGACCTCAGGAGGTCATCTAGTCCAGCCCCCTGCTCAAAGCAGGACCAACCCCAGCTAGATCATCCCAGCCAGGGCTTTGTCAAGCCTGACCTTAAAAACCTCTAAGGAAGGAGATTCCACCACCTCCCTAGGGAACCCATTCCAGTGCTTCACCACCCTACTAGTGAAAAAGTTTTTCCTAATATCCAACCTAAACCTCCCCCTCTGCAACTTGAGACCATTACTCCTTGTTCTGTCATCTTCTACCACTGAGAACAGTCTAGATCCATCCTCTTTGGAACCCCCCTTCAGGTAGTTGAAAGCAGCTATCAAGTTCTGCTTCCTGGAACGAGCCAGGGAGGGGGCTGGCTCTGGAGCGCCCCTGCCCCCCCGCACGCTCCCGCTTTGCCCCCCTCCCCCGAGGTACTGCCGCTTGCAGAGCCCCGGCTGCGCTGCCCCTGCTCATTTCACGGCTGTCAGTGTCGCCCCACGTGGGTTGTGTGTTGATGTTCATCACCCCGCGCCGTCCGTCCGTCAGTCTGTCTGTGGGTCCGTCACCCCGCACCGTACGTGTGTCTGTGGATCCATCTGTGCCTGACTGTGCGTCTGTCTGTGGGTCTGTCACCCTGCGCCGTCCGTCCGTCAGTCTGTCTGTGTGTCTGTCACCCCGCGCCGTACGTCCGTCAGTGTCCGTCAGTGGGTCTCTCTGTGCCTGTGTGTCTGTCACCCCGTGCTGTACATCCACCAGTGTCCGTCTGTGGGTCCGTCTGGGGTGAGGAAACCGATGTCCAAACTTTAAGGCAGTGGAGACACTGCCAAGGACTCCAATAAACTGTCGCCCTCAGACAAGCCCCCCTGATCTTTGCTGCTGTTTGTGGGCTGGGCTGGCTACATGCAGCACGGGGGTCGGGGGGAGGTTAGGGGGCTCATGTGCCTTCACCTAGGGGAGTGGGGCACAAACTGCCCGGTCCCAGCCGGCTAGCTGGCCCCAGCTCCGTGACAGAGCGCCGGGGGCCCCGAGCCTTGCCCTTCGCTGGTGGACAAGGCCACTGGCCTCTCAGAGGACAAGGCAGGAAGTGGGGCAGAGCCGTGGGGCAGGGTCTCTGCAGGGCGCATTGCGCGCTTGGGGGGCGCCCGCCTGCCCTGGGAACAGACGCAGCCGGCCCAGCAGCCAATGCAAGACCCCCTGCCTAGGGCCAGGCCAGAGCCTCTAGTCAGGGGCCAAAGCAAGGACCAGGGCCTCCTGCAGTGGGACAGTGACCCGACCTGGGGCTGGCCCTGGAGCACCGGGACAGACTCCTGCCCTTCCCTGGGCCCCACGGCCGCCGTGAGCTGCTGGGCCCCACCGCAGGCCCCGCGGGGGCCCCACCGCAGGCCCCGCGGGGGCCTCTTCCGCCACCACCTGCTCACAAGTCAGACCCTGAACGTGCTGCCCACCCCTGCTCCCCACGGGCCCCATAGCGTCCAGCCTGCCCCCGCCTCCTCCCCACCAGCCCCGCCCAGAGCTCCCAACCAGCCCCATAGCGTCCAGCCTGCCCCCGCCTCCTCCCCACCAGCCCTGCCCGGAGCGCCCAACCAGCCCCATAGCGTCCAGCCTGCCCCCGCCTCCTCCCCACCAGCCCCACCCACCCCGTGCCCACCAGCCACACGTGCCCCACCTGCTCCCTAGCAGCCTCGCCTGGTGTCCCATCTGCCCCATGTCCCCACCTGCCGTGCCCCCTGCCTACCAGCCCCACATGGTGCCCTGCCTGCCCCGTGCCCCCCAACTGCTCCCTACCAGCCCCGCTTGGTGCCCTGCCCACCCCACCACTGCTCCGTTCCAGCCCCATAGCGCTTCGCCTGCTCTGTGCCCCCCGCCTTCTCCTTACCAGCCCTGCCCAGTCCCCCCGCCCACCCAGTGCCCCCCCCACCATTCCCTATCAGCCCCGCAAGGTGCCCCACCCGCACCGTGCCCCCCACCTGCTCCCTACCAATCCCGTCCGGTGCTCCCTGTTTCCTACCAGCTCTGCCTGGTGTCCAGCCCCCCTCAGTGTCACCCCACTGTTTCCTACCAGCACCCCCCCGCACCTGCTCCCTGCCTGCCCAGTCCCCCCTGGTGCCCCACCCACCCAGTGCCCCGCCTGCCCCGTGGCCCCCCGCCCGCTCCTACCAGTCCCCCGCGGCATCTGCCCACCCAGTGCCCCCGTCCTGCTTCCTATCAGCCCCACCTTGCACCCCATCCTCCCAGTGCCCCCCCCACTGCTCCCAACCAGCCCTGCCTGCCCAGTGCCCCACCCACCCAGAGCCCCCCCACTGCTCCCTACCAGCCCCGCTTGACTCCGCGCCAGCCCCACCCAGGCCCCCGTCCATCCTGCTCCAAGGAGAAGAAAAGCACGAGGACCCGTTAAAAAACAAACACTTTATTGAACAGTTAAGATCACAGCAGCTCAATGTGAGCAAGTTCTCGGCTCCTGGCCTGGGTGCAGGGCGCTGCCCGTACAGCCTGGGCCCAGCCCCACAGCTGCTCTGCAGCCTCTCCCCGGCGCCCCCAGGCGCCCCGCGCCCGGGCCTGCAGGAGGGGCCTGAGCCAGACGCTGGGAGCCAGGCGCACGACCAGACGGCAACAGGCACAAAACCACAACGCTACACACACACGGACCGGGTGAGAGCCCTGCACAGAGGGTCACACCCCCGCCCCCTCCAGGGCTGGGTGAAGGGCCTCTGCACAGAGCGTCAGCCCCCGCCCCACTCCCCTCCTCCCAGGGCCGGGTGAGGGGCCTCTGCACAGAGCGTCAGCGCCCCCACCCCCCAGGGCCGGGTGAGGGGCCTCTGCACAGAGCGTCAGCCCCCCCATCCCCTTCCCCCCAGGGCTGGGTGAGGGGCCTCTGCACAGAGTGTCAGCCCGCCCCCCCCCCTCCCCGGGCCGGGTGAGGGGCCTCTGCACAGAGCGTCAGCCCCCCCCCCCCAACTCCCCTCCTCCCAGGGCCGGGTGAGGGGCCTCTGCACAGAGCGTCAGCCCCCCCACTCCCCTCCCCCGAGGGCTGGGTGAGAGGTCCCTGCACAGAGGGTCAGCCCCCCCCCCGCCCCAGGCCAGGTGAAAGGCCCCTGCACAGGTCTCCCCGCCCCACTCCCCGCAGCCCCCCCCAGGCTCACAGGCTGGGTCCAGCGGACAGCCGAAGGGCCGATCGCCCGGCCAGCCAGCACGCCCAGGGCTCTCAGGCCCATCCCGCGGGGGACAGATGGGAAGGGGGCTGGCAGCCGCGTGATGCACTGAACCGGTCCCTGGGTCACGGGCCAGGAGCCCGAGCAGCTGGAGGCAGGACCCAGGCTGGGCTGCTCGACGTCTCCTCCCGGCCTGGTGACCCCGGGAGGCGCTGCGGCATGGAGCGTCCGGGGCAGTTCCCTGTGCAGGGCTCCAGCCGGGCGGGCAGCCGGCAGGTTACTGTCCCTGCGGGAGGCTGTGCCCGGCGGGGCTGGCGCCGGGGCTCTCCGGCCGGTCCCCGTACATGGCGCTGAACTGGGCCCGGCACTCCTGGAGCAGCTTGTGACCCACGGGGGAGGTGAGCCCCACCAGGCAGTGTGCCCGCACGATGCCCGACTGCCCGCCCGACACCAGCCAGCCGTGAGAGTCCAGGTTGGGGCTGAAGCGAACCTGCCGGGAGAGGAGAGTCAGGCAGGGCCTGCAAGGGGGCAGAGCTCATAGGGGTGGGGGGTCCCCAGCTCTTCCTTCAGACTGAGGGGCTGCTCACAGGGGCCCAGGGCCTGCTCACAGGGGCCCAGGGCCTGCTCACAGGGGCCCAGGGCCTGCTCACAGGGGCCCAGGGCCTGCTCACAGGGGCCCAGGGCCTGCTCACAGGGGCCCAGGGCCTGCTCACAGGGGCCCAGGGGCTGCCCCGCTGCACTGCCGCCTTCCGCGGGCTGCCCCCTGGCGAATCACTGCAGCATGCCCTGGGCCCCCCTGTGCTGCCCTTGGTGTGTGGGGTGGGGTGAGGTGGGGTGGGGGGCGGGACTCAACAACCCAGAGGCTTCAGGTCTCCTGCCCGCTTCCCGGCCCCCACCCCACATGCTCTTCATCTCCACCGCAGCACTGCGGACCGGCTCTGAGAGGAGGGAGGGCAGGCAGCGGGTGGCAAGGGCTAGCCTGCACAGGTCTCCCTCCACACCAGGGATGAAGGGGGACCGGCGGGGGGACTGGGCCCCTCCAGCACAGCAGGGGTGAAGGGGGACCGGTGGGGGGACCGGGCCCCCCCAGCACAGCAGGGGTGATGGGGGACTGGCGGGGGGACTGACGGGGGGAGGGGCGACCAGGCTGACCGGGAGGGCCTTGGGCCGGCGCTCACCTTGTGGATGGACTCCAGCTGCATGCGGTCCAGGCTCAGCTCGGCCTTCACCTCCTGCTCGTGCATCCTGCGCATGGGCTCCCGGCTGAAGAAGTTTTCGAAGCTGCGCTGGGGGGGCAGGGTACAGAGTGAGCCGGGCGCCAGGGTGGGGAAGGGTACAGGGTGAGCCGAGCGCCGGGGGGAGGGGGGGGGGGTGGAGGGTACAGAGTGAGCTGAGCGCCGGGGGTGGGGCAGGGTACAGGGTGAGCTGGGCGCTGGGGGGGGGACAGGGTACAGTGAGCCGAGTGCCGGGGGGGCAAGGTACAGAGTGAGCTGAGTGCCGGGGGGGGGGGGGGGGGGGGGGGCAGGGTACAGAGTGAGCCGAGTGCCGGGGAGGGGGCAGGGTACAGAGTGAGCCGGGCACCGGGGGGGCAGGGTACAGGGTGAGCTGGGGGGCCAGGGTACAGAGTGAGCCGAGCGCCGGGGGGGGACAGGGTACAGAGTGAGCCGGGCGCCGGGGGGGGACAGGGTGAGCCCGGTGCCGGGGGGGGACAGGGTACAGAGTGAGCCGAGCGCCGGGGGGGGGACAGGGTACAGAGTGAGCCGGGCGCCGGCAGGGGACAGGGTGAGCCCGGTGCCGGGGGGGGGCAGGGTACAGGGTGAGCCGGGCGCTGGGGGGGGGGCAGGGTACAGGGTGAGCCGGGCGCCGGCAGGGTACAGGGTGAGCCGGGCGCCGGGGGGCGGCAGGGTACAGAGTGAGCCGGGCGCTGGGGGGGGCAGGGTACAGAGTGAGCCGGGCGCTGGGGGGGGCAGGGTACAGAGTGAGCCCGGTGCCGTGGGGGGCAGGGTACAGGGTGAGCCGGGCGCTGGGGGGGCAGAGTACAGAGTGAGCCAGGCACCGGCAGGGTACAGGGTGAGCCGGGCGCCGGCAGGGTACAGGGTGAGCCGGGCGCCGGCAGGGTACAGGGTGAGCCCGGTGCCGGGGGGGGCAGGGTACAGGGTGAGCCGGGCGCTGGGGGGGCGGCAGGGTACAGGGTGAGCCGGGCGCTGGGGGGGCAGGGTACAGAGTGAGCCGGGCGCCGGCAGGGTACAGGGTGAGCCGGGCGCCGGCAGGGTACAGGGTGAGCCGGGCGCCGGGGGGGGCAGGGTACAGAGTGAGCCGGGAGCCGGGGAGGGGGCAGGGTACAGAGTGAGCCGGGTGCTGGGGGGGCAGGGTACAGAGTGAGCCGGGCGCTGGGGTCAGGGCAAACCGGGGCCAGGTGAGTGTCTGCCCATGGGCGCAGCCACTCCCTCAGCTCTTGGGCCCCTGCTAGCCATGAACACCGCGGCCTGACCTCTCTCAGCCCCCTTGGCATCAGAGACCCACAGCTCAGAGCACTGTGGGGCACCCAGCCAGCCCGCGCAGCCCGGCAGGCCCGTGGGCGAGGGGCCAGTCCGCAGGCCATGTGGGTAGCGCTCTGGACTCGCACTCGGCAGAGCTGGACTCTGCTCACAACTCTGCCATGGGCCTGCTGGCCCCAGCTTCCCTGTCTGCACAGAGCCCCCCACACACACACAGGGGAGGGGCAGGGGAGCAGAAAGCCCCCCCACACACACACACGGGTGGGAGAAGGGGAGCAGAGAGCCCCCCCACACACACACAGGGGTGGGAGAAGGGGAGCAGAGAGCCCCCCCCACACACACAGGGGTGGGAGAAGGGGAGCAGAGAGCCCCCCCCCCACACACACACACGGGGGTGGGAGAAGGGGAGCAGAGAGCCCCTCCCCACACACACACACACACAGGGGTGGGAGAAGGGGAGCAGCTAGGCCCCCCCCACACACACACAGGGGTGGGAGAAGGGGAGCAGCTAGGCCCCACACACACACACACAGGGTTGGGCGAAGGGGAGCAGAGAGCCCCCCCCCCCCCCACACACACACAGGGTTGGGCGAAAGGGAGCAGAGAGCCCCCCCCCCCCCCCCACACAGGGTTGGGCGAAGGGGAGCAGAGAGCCCCCCCCACACACACACAGGGGTGGGAGAAGGGGAGCAGAGAGCCCCCCCACACACACACACAGGGGTGGGAGAAGGGGAGAAGAGAGCCCCCCCCCACAGGGTTGGGCGAAGGGGAGCAGAGAGCCCCCCCACACACACACAGAGGGGTGGGAGAAGGGGAGCAGAGAGCCCCCCCCACACACACACGGGGGTGGGAGAAGGGGAGCAGAGAGCCCCCCCCCACACACACACAGGGGTGGGAGAAGGGGAGCAGAGAGCCCACACACACACACACACAGGGGTGGGAGAAGGGGAGCAGCTAGGCCCCCCCCACACACACACAGGGGTGGGAGAAGGGGAGCAGAGAGCCCCCCACACACAGGGTTGGGCGAAGGGGAGCAGAGAGCCCCCCCCACACACACACAGAGTTGGGCGAAGGGGAGCAGAGAGCCCCCCACACACAGGGTTGGGCGAAGGGGAGCAGAGAGCCCCCCACACACATACACAGGGTTGGGCGAAGGGGAGCAGAGAGCCACCCCCCCACAGGGTTGGGCGAAGGGGAGCAGAGAGCCCCACACACACACACAGGGGTGGGCAAAGGGGAGCAGAGAGCCACCCCCCCCCCAGGGTTGGGCGAAGGGGAGCAGAGAGCCCCCCCACACACACACAGAGGGTTGGGCGAAGGGGAGCAGAGAGCCCCCCCCCCACACACACAGGGTTGGGAGAAGGGGAGCAGAGAGCCCCCCCCACACACACACACACGGGGGTGGGAGAAGGGGAGCAGAGAGCCCCCCCACACACACACACACGGGGGTGGGCGAAGGGGAGCAGAGAGCCCCCCCACACACACACACAGGGGTGGGCGAAGGGGAGCAGAGAGCCCCCCCACACACACACACACAGGGTTGGGCGAAGGGGAGCAGAGAGCCCCCCCCACACACACACAGGGGTGGGAGAAGGGGAGCAGAGAGCCCCCCCACACACACACACACAGGGGTGGGAGAAGGGGAGCAGAGAGCCCCCCCCACACATACACACGAGGGTGGGAGAAGGGGAGCAGAGAGCCCCCCCCACACATACACACGAGGGTGGGAGAAGGGGAGCAGAGAGCCCCCCCACACACACACAGGGTTGGGCGAAGGGGAGCAGAGAGCCCCCCCACACACACACAGGGGTGGGAGAAGGGGAGCAGAGAGCCCCCCCCCCACACACACACAGGGTTGGGCGAAGGGGAGCAGAGAGCCCCCCCCACACACACACGGGGGTGGGAGAAGGGGAGCAGAGAGCCCCCCCACACACACACACAGGGGTGGGAGAAGGGGAGCAGAGAGCCCACACACACACACACACAGGGGTGGGAGAAGGGGAGCAGAGAGCCCCCCCACACACACACACACGGGGGTGGGAGAAGGGGAGCAGAGAGCCCCCCCCCCACACACACACACAGGGTTGGGCGAAGGGGAGCAGAGAGCCCCCCCCACACACACACACACAGGGTTGGGCGAAGGGGAGCAGAGAGCCCCCCCACACACACACACAGGGGTGGGAGAAGGGGAGAAGAGAGCCCCCCCCCACAGGGTTGGGCGAAGGGGAGCAGAGAGCCCCCCCACACACACACAGAGGGGTGGGAGAAGGGGAGCAGAGAGCCCCCCCACACACACACACAGGGGTGGGAGAAGGAGAGCAGAGAGCCCCCCCCCCCCACACACAGGGGTGGGAGAAGGGGAGCAGAGAGCCCCCCCACACACACACAGGGGTGGGAGAAGGGGAGCAGAGAGCCCCTCCCCACACACACACACAGGGTTGGGCGAAGGGGAGCAGAGAGCCCCCCCACACACACACAGGGGTGGGAGAAGGGGAGCAGAGAGCCCCCCCACACACACACACAGGGGTGGGAGAAGGGGAGAAGAGAGCCCCCCCCCACAGGGTTGGGCGAAGGGGAGCAGAGAGCCCCCCCACACACACACAGAGGGGTGGGAGAAGGGGAGCAGAGAGCCCCCACACACACACACACAGGGGTGGGAGAAGGAGAGCAGAGAGCCCCCCACACACACACACAGGGGTGGGAGAAGGGGAGCAGAGAGCCCCCCCACACACACACAGGGGTGGGAGAAGGGGAGCAGAGAGCCCCCCCCCCACACACACACAGGGTTGGGCGAAGGGGAGCAGAGAGCCCCCCACACACACACACGGGGGTGGGAGAAGGGGAGCAGAGAGCCCCCCCACACACACACACAGGGGTGGGAGAAGGGGAGCAGAGAGCCCACACACACACACACACAGGGGTGGGAGAAGGGGAGCAGAGAGCCCCCCCCCACACACACACACGGGGGTGGGAGAAGGGGAGCAGAGAGCCCCCCCCCCACACACACACACAGGGTTGGGCGAAGGGGAGCAGAGAGCCCCCCCCCCACACACACACACAGGGTTGGGCGAAGGGGAGCAGAGAGCCCCCCCACACACACACACAGGGGTGGGAGAAGGGGAGAAGAGAGCCCCCCCCCACAGGGTTGGGCGAAGGGGAGCAGAGAGCCCCCCCACACACACACAGAGGGGTGGGAGAAGGGGAGCAGAGAGCCCCCCCACACACACACACAGGGGTGGGAGAAGGAGAGCAGAGAGCCCCCCCCCCCCACACACAGGGGTGGGAGAAGGGGAGCAGAGAGCCCCCCCACACACACACAGGGGTGGGAGAAGGGGAGCAGAGAGCCCCTCCCCACACACACACACAGGGTTGGGCGAAGGGGAGCAGAGAGCCCCCCCACACACACACAGGGGTGGGAGAAGGGGAGCAGAGAGCCCCCCCACACACACACACAGGGGTGGGAGAAGGGGAGAAGAGAGCCCCCCCCCACAGGGTTGGGCGAAGGGGAGCAGAGAGCCCCCCCACACACACACAGAGGGGTGGGAGAAGGGGAGCAGAGAGCCCCCCCACACACACACACAGGGGTGGGAGAAGGAGAGCAGAGAGCCCCCCACACACACACACAGGGGTGGGAGAAGGGGAGCAGAGAGCCCCCCCACACACACACAGGGGTGGGAGAAGGGGAGCAGAGAGCCCCTCCCCACACACACACACAGGGTTGGGCGAAGGGGAGCAGAGAGCCCCCCCCACACACACACAGGGGTGGGAGAAGGGGAGCAGAGAGCCCCCCCACACACACACGGGGGAGACAAAGGGGCTCCGGGGTGTCCCGCGGGTGCCTGTACCAGGTCCGTATCCTGGAAGCGTAGGCAGTGCTCCTTCGTCAGCTCGCTGTAGATCCGGGTCTTCGGCCTCGGCTCCCCCTCGCCGCCCGCAGAGCTGCAGGGCACCAGATCCGCTTTGTAGATGGGCTGGGGGAGGAGACAGGTCCTGAGGGCAGGGCCACACTGCTCCCACACCAGGGGCTTGGCTGGGGCCGGCTGTCCCCCATGGGAGCAGGGCCCGGGGTGACTGGGCCAAACCAAGGGCTGGGGCGGTGCTGACAGAGCCGGGGCGCCGGAAGGTAACGACACTGGGCTCAGTGACGAGCTGCTCCCCCAGCACTGGGGAGAACCAGAGCAGCCGTAGGAATGGGGGAGCTACTGGAGAGAGCGGCACCGTCCTTGCTGCCCCGGTTCCTGAGCAGGGCAGCCAGAGAGGGGCCGAGAGGACACTGCCACCCCACAAGCTGAACCCCGGCCCCACACCACGGCACCTCTGGCTCTGAGACAGCCAAGGGACCGTCCCTTCCCAAGCCCTCCAAGGGCCAGCAGATGGATACCGAGCCCCGGCCCGTGTTCCCCCCAGGCCAGGGCTGGACGGGGGCCGGCTCACGTTAACATGTCTGGCCCCTTTATTCCCTCAGGCCCCGCAGCCCTGCCCAAGCACACCCCTGCAGGCACCCGGCTCCCATGGGCTGCTGTACCCAGAGCCCCTCGCTCCCAGGGCCGTGGCTGAGGCGGGCAGGGACACAGTCCTGTACTTGCCTTGTGCCCCGTAGCCCCACGCACCACTGCCCCCAGCCACATGGTCCTCCCAGCAGCTCGCCCCCCTCCATCCCACTCGCCCCAGCCCCATGGACCCATGCTGTCAAGCCACTTTCCCACCCAACTCTAGGGTCCCCCCACCCGGTTCAGCCCTTGAGCCCCATGGCCCCCAACCCCCCTCGCATGCCATTCACCCCCCAGCCGTGCCCTCAGCCCACTGGGCTGCTCCCCCAAGGAGAGACACTTACAAATCTGCGCTCTGAGGGCCGCTTGATGTTGAGCGGGTTCAGGGCCAGGTCGGGCAGCACCGCCACCAGCAGCTCCCCGGTGATGTCCCCGGCCGCCACCACGTTCAGCCAGTCGGAGCTGGAGATGCTCTGCCGAGGGAGGGGGAGCAAAGCTGCTAGCGCAGGCCCCGCTTGGAGACAGAGGGGCCCCGCGGGCCCCAGCCGGGTGCCCACGGGGCAGGCCAGGAAAGGGGAACGGGAAACCCCATGGGCAGCCGGGTCCCAGCTCCACCCCAGCGCAGGCTCGGAACCGAGTGGGGGACGTGGGAGCCAGGGGCCTTGCTCCAGGCAGCACCGCGTGTCCCCGAGAGCCAAACCCAGCAGAGCGCAGGAGCCGGCAGCCCTCCAAGGGCTACGGGACACAGCTGCCCCAAGCACCCCGGACCCTGCCCCTCTCCCCACCAGCTCTTACCCACACAGTCCCCTTGCGAGGGGCCACGAAATAGGCCTTGAAGCCCAGGTAGCCGGCGTCAATATAGTGGATTCCACACAGTCCGTACCTGCAAGAGAGCGCGAGTGAGAGCCTGGCGCTGGCAGGCTGCCCTCTCCCCAGGGCTCAGCCAGGGAGCCCCCAGGCCCAGCCCCAGGGGAGGAGCCAGGCACCCAGCTGCGGCACGGGGAGGGTCACTCACGAGGCGTAGCAGTTGTCCTGGGCCACAGTGACGCCGTTGTAGGGCAGCAGCCAGGTGATCTCGGTGGTCAGGAAACGCTTGATGCTGTTGATGGGCTCATAGAGCCGCCGCAGGTCCCAGAACTTGATCTTCCGGTCATTCCCCGCCGTAACCAGAAAGTTGCTGAGCCAGAAGAGGAGCAGCGCTCAGAGCCCCGCGCCCCCACACCCCAAGAGCCCTGGGCCACCTCCCCATCCCCCCTGGGAGCCAGCACCTCAGGGCCAGCTCAAACGCCTGGCCCACACGCCCTCCCCCACAGGGAACCGGGTGAGCAATACTTCTCCCCCCACCCCAGGGGGGGTAGGGCCTTCCCTAGCCAGGCTGGGCCCCGCTGCCCCCACCCGGCCCACTGCTCACCTGTTGACTTTGCACCACTCGATGCTCCTGACGGCGTGGTCGTGGGCGAGGAAGCACCTGAAGGGGTAGAGCTTGAGGGAGCCATCGGGCTGGCGCACACGCTGCAGCAGGGACTTGGTGGGCAGGTTCCAGATGGCCACGGTGCCTAGGGGAACGTACCGAGATGTCCCTGAGCCCAGCACCGGCAGCCCACCCCACCCTGCCAAGGGGCAGCATCGGGGCTAGGGGGCTGTGGGAATGGGCCGATTTCTATGAGCTGTCTGTATGGCTCCGCACAGATCCACTTGGCACTGCAGTGACACCGACAGACCAGGTGCCAGCTCACGCCAAGGCCCCGAGAGCTCACCTGAACACTGACCAATAGACAGCCGGAACCCGCCCGACTCACCTGCGCTAGTGCTGCTAACACAGGGGGTAAGTTTATACCAAGGGGTTCAGAGTCTGAGACGCCTGCAGGATGCTGCCCGTGGGCCTCTCCCTTCTGACATCTGCGCCCCGGTAGTACGTGCTTGCGGTGCCAGAAAAGCAGCATTCATTCGTGGAAAATGCTGGCTTCCTACAGAAGGCACCATCCTGTCCACCAAGGCGGCCCACTGAGCACTGTGAACTATCCACGAGCAAAGCCTTTGTTAACTGCCTCCCCTAGCCCCACGCAGGAGAACTCCTGGCCTCACCTTGAGCTCTGCAGGGAGGGGATAAAAATCCCTGACCAGAAGAAACTGTCTTTGCGAGGGCAAGGATGTCCCAGCACAAGCCAGGGTTCCCCTGCTGCTCAGCCTGGGCTAGCCCTACAGGACGTAGAGAGCTGGCTTGTTACAGCCGCTTCCACCACCTTTTGAGACCTAAGACTAACTCGCTGGGGTTTGCCTGCTCTAACCTTGTACATAACCCTCATGACTTCTTCTTCTTCTTCTTCTTAGCGAACCTCAATCTGCAGTTCATGATAGGATTGGCTACAAGCAGATCGAAGCCTGGGGTAAGTGACTGGTGCTTTGGGGCTGGGAGTAACCTGGAGATCAGTGTGATTATTGGTGTAAGGGACCAGCTATCTCAAAGGCAGGCTTCCGAGGGGTACAAGATAGAGCGGAGTGCCCCAGGCACGGGCTGTGACTCCGTGCTGAAGCTGGGATCGTGCCTGAGGAGTTCACACTGATAATGGGTGGGTGAATCTAAGCACAGAACTCCCAGCCAGCGTGGGACGTGTGCCCTGGAGCCACCCCAGACAGCCACCCAGTGGCAGGGGAGCAGGGCAGAGAGACTGATTTTCTCCCTAGGCCCTGGCCCATCAGGTGGGGATTTGACACTCAGCTGTCAGGAGGGTCTGGGCTAGAACCAACCCACCCACTGGCACGGCCGGCCCTGCAGTGCCCAAGAGAACCCCGCTGAGCGCAGAGCCACACCTGAGCTTGTTACCACGGCATGGCTGGGTGTGGAGAAGACGGACAAGAGCTGTCTGGTGGCTGTGTTGAGCTCTGGACTCTCAGAGACAGCACACACACCTCAGACAACAGACAAGGAGACAGAGAGAGACAAGTCAGCAAGCCCTGGCCTGGCATTGGCCGGTCCGGTCCACGGCTCCACCTTGGCCTCCCATCGCTAGGGGCTGGCAGACACTGTAGCCAGGTGGCTGATCCATGGCTCCCGTTTGGCCAGGCGGCCGGGGCTGCTGCAGATCCGCCCCGGGAGCATCGCACTCAGACAGGGCTCGGGACAAGCCTCCTGCCAGGACCTGGCTGGGCTGGACTCGCCGCAGGAGCCACACAGACAAGAACTAGTAAGCTCACGGAGGACAGGTCCATCAATGGCTATTAGCCAAGATGATCAGGACGCAGCCCCGGGCTCTGGGTGTCGCCTAAGTCTCTGACTGCCAGATGCCGGGACTGATGAGATGGGATGGATCCTATGCTAATTGCCCCGTTCTGTTCATTCCCTCTGAAGCACCTGGCACTGGCCACTGTCGGAAGACAGGACACTGGGTTAACATGGACCATTGGGTCTGACCCTGTATGGCCCCTCTTATGTTCTCATAATCCGCAGCCCCCCGCTATCCCAGCCCTCCCTCTGACCCACCTCAGCCCCTCAATCCCGACCTGCAGCCTCTGGCACTACTGCAGAATCGGGCTCTGACAGGCAGAGGCAGAACGGGCCGAGGGTGCTGCCCTGCTGGGGCTGGGACACCCCAGCATTCTGGGTCTGGACTCGGGGGCCCAGGAAGACTCAGGACCCTGCCACACCACATGCTGGGCAGGCAGCTGCTGGCTCCTTAGCAGGCCGTCTAAGGTAGGTATTTCCGGGGGCCCTGTGCCAGCCCCGTCCAACCCCTCCAGTGCCCACCCCACCCAATCGCCCTCCTGTAAGGTCTGAGGCCTGTCTGCAGCCATGTTAGAAGAGCAGCAGCCATGAGCTAAGAAGCCACATCCCATCTAAATGACATGAAAACAACGTAATATCGGGCTGGTAAGAAGGAGACCCTGGTCTAATAGCGCCACTGTCACCAGAGACAGAAACAGAGCTTAAGATGGTTAAAGAAAACTTAGTTTGACGGTGTCCTGTCTGGCAAGAAATCACTTATCAATAGTTGTGGTTGTGAAATCCTCATTTCTTTGTTTTCTCATTATCGTCCCCACTCCCTATTGTTTGTCTGTATGATCTCTGGTTCTTCGATTGTTTCGGTCTATTACATATTTAATTTTGCTAGGTGTAAATTAAGGTGGTGGGGTATAACTGGCTAGAGAATTTTGTTACAGTATATTAGGATAGGTTAGTAAAATGATTGGTTAAGGTCTAGCTAAGCAGGACTTAAGTTTCACTATATAAACTGGGGTCCGAAAGGAAGTTCTTTGGGAACAACTCCAGGACACAGCCCCATCAGAGCTGCCAGACCTCAACCCTGTGCCAATGACACCGGGCAGAAACTGGAGTCCCCCGGATGACCTGATCCTGACTGGCCAGCAAGAACAGTTCATCTGATTGGGAGCGGTGAGCATTGCATGTGTAGTGTGTGCAGTCTTGTTCTGATGATTGTTAATAAATAGAGGATAAGGATATTACTGTGTAAGACTCTTTCACTGGTAAAAGGTCCTGCAAACTCACAGGGTTACACCTGGAGCCCTAGGAACAGGGTAGGGGCGGGGGCCCTAGAGTGTAGGGTGACACCGGAGCCCTAGGAACGGGGTAGGGGTGGGTCCCCAGAGTGTGTAACAGAGAATTTTGTGCGGGTAACACTCCCACCCTGCGGCCACACCCTGTCCCCTTCCACCCCTGCTCCCACCCACCCTGTCCAGTGCCCATCCTGTCACCTGCCGGCCCATCCTCCTGCCCCGCCAAGCATCCCACCGAGCCCCTCTGGCACCCTGGCCCTGCGCATCCTAGTGCCAAGCAGGAGGCTGACTCACCATCATAGAAGCCGGCGGCCAGGTGCTGGTGGGGCTTGGAAGGCATCCAGGAGAGGCTGAAGCACTGGCCACACTCAGATGAGTTCCCTGCCTGGATGGAGCCAACCTGCAGGGTGGCGATACACTGCACCTGCGGGTGCCGAGGTCATGGCCTGGGTTAGCAGGGTCCTGGTGCTAGCCGGCCCCTCTAGGCCCCCTCGCCAGCACCCACACCCATGGCACCGGCACCATGAGCTGCAAGCCACCAGAGCTAGTGCCGTGCGGGACCCAACTCCCATCCCCCTTCTAGTCTGGGCCCCCCACAGGGGGAAATGCCCTGTGCTGCTCCCATTCCACCTCCTGGCCCCACGCTCCCCAGGGGCCAGGAGCCCTGCTGGGGCTCAGCACTGGTGCTCCCTAGCGACCCAGATTCCACTTGCAGTCCTGGGCCATAGGGGCGGTGGGTGTGGTGGAAGGGCTGCCAGGAATGGGGGCACGGGCTGGGCCCGGCATGCCAGCACCAGCAGACACTCACCTTGCAGATGGTGTGCTTTGGGAAGGGCCCGCCTAGGAGAAAGGAGAGAGCAGGACAGTCAGAAAGGGCAGGAGCTGTGCCAAGGGCTAGCTGGGTGAGGCTGCCCCACAGCCCGGGTGAACAGTCCCAGTCCCTAAGGCTCCACACACTGTCCTGGGGCCCCTGCGGCCTGGCAGCTTGGCTGACCTGGAGGAAGTGCTGTGCAGTGAGACGGACGGAGTCCAATCTGGTCGCCGAGCAAAGACGGAGAGGGGAGTTGATCGGGGGGTCCTAGCCCCTACCCACAGAGAGAATCCCAGCTACAAGGGGCTGTTCAATGCAGCTGAGAAGAGCCAAAGAACCCACAGCAGAACGCAGACGCATTCCCAATGAAAATACGGCCCGAGGTCTGACCAGGGAGGGTGTTGAACTGTCCGGACAAGCTCTTAAGGGCAGGGGTGGATTCTCCACCCAGTGAAGGCGTCACATCGAGCCTGGCTGCCCTGCCGGAAGGTGCTTTGGCCAAGAACCAGTAGCTGGGCTCAATGCAGGGGAAAGCGGGTGAGGTTCCCCGGCCCATGTTATCTAGCTGGTCACACTACATGTTCCCTCTGGCCATAGAGTCTATGTATCTAGGAGCTCTGCCTTCATTATTAGTCGTTAGGCAGCCCCATTAGACAGGTAAGTGGCCAATCAGGCCAGTTACTCCAGGGCTGCGCAGGGCCTCTCACTGATCTGGGCACAGTGCGGGGCAAGCCGGCTGCGGGCAAGCCAGCCAGAGTACTCGCAGGGCCTGCCTGCCCCTTTGGCAGGTTTATGCATGCCCTTGGTGGGGCAGCGGGACCCCCAATGCTGGGGCAGCTGCCCAGGGAGCTGCTAATGCAGGGCACACAGGTTGGCACGGACCCTGCTCCTGAGACAGGGCTGGCTGACTGGCTCCAACACATGCTGCAGTGGGGACCCCTAACTGAAGCCCCACCTTTGTGTCAGGAGCCTCTGCCCGCCCCCCCCCCCCCGCCCACCAGCTCTGAGAGACAACAGCTGGTAAGGATAGCGGGGCTCTCAGGGCTTCCCCTCCGTGGGACTCCTGGTGGCCCTGGGCTCATCCTGCCGGCCAGCACAAGGGCACTGTGGGCACTCAGGCGAGGCACTCTGCTTGGAAGGACCCCGTACCTTCTGGGACTAGTGGTGGAGGAGGTGTCCTGGATCTCCAGGATCTGTGCCATACCCAGCTTTTAACAGTTCCTCAGAGGAACCCCTTCCACATGCTGGATCAGCTGGGGGGAGGGGGTCCCACTCTTCCTTGCAGATGGGCCACGCAGCCTCCAAACCTCTGAGACAGCCTCTGGGCTCCAGCCCTCCTGTTTTACCCCAGGAGCTCTGCCCAGCGAGCCCAGCTGAGCCAGACGCCTGGTCAGAGACTTTCACACTCTTCAGGGACTCATGCACCCAGCAAGTACCTGCAGCGACAGCAGGCAGCCTTTTCCAGACAGAGCAGGTCTATCAGTCCCCTGGCACAGCATGGGGAAGCCCTTCCGTTGGTCAGAGAACCAAAGGTGAAGACATAGAACCATAGAACTGGAAGGGACCTCGAGGGGTCTCTAGTCCAGTCCCCTGCACTCAAGGCAGGACTAAGTATTATCTAGACACTCCCTGACAGGTGTTTGTCCAACCTGCTCTTAAAAACCCCCCAATGATGGAGATTCCACAACCTCCCTAGACAATTTATTTCAGTGCTTAACCACCCTGACAGCTAGGGAGTTTTTCCTAATGTCCAACCTAAACCGCCCTTGCTGCAATTTAACATGGTCAAGCCTGGCCAGTTCCAGGGTTCCCTTGAGCCAGGCTGCGGGGGACTGCCTTAGTTTATTGTGTCTGTCCCTTTTCCTAGATCCCAAGGCCCGAAAGGCCCTTGTGAGCAGTGAATCTGACCCCGTGTCCCATAGGCCAGGGATCTGCCACACAAGGATTCCTAGAGCAGAGCTTATAGAAAAACAGCCAATCCGGACTGAAACATTCGCAGTGATGGAGCATAGGTCAGGACCTTGGTCAGTTGTTCCAAGGGTTAATGACTCTCCCTGTTAAATATTTACACCTTATTGCCAGTCTGAATATGTCTGGCTTCAGCTTCCTTGCTCTGCTAGCCTGAGCAGCCCATCATTAAATCTTTGTTCCCCGTGTAGGGGCATAGTCTGTAATCACGGCACCCCTTGACCGTGTCTTTAGAGACTCCAGAAGCTCACTCACTCTAAGGCAGGCTTTCGAATCCTTCCGTCATTCTCATGCCTGTTCTCTCCAATTTATCAACATCCTTCCTGAACTGTGGGCACCAGGCCTGGATACAGGATCCCAGCAGCAGTCACACCAGGGCCAAACAGAGGCACAATAACCTCTCTGCTCCTACTCGAGATTCCCGTTTATGCTCCCAGGATGGCATTAGCCCTTTTGGCCACAGTGTTACACTGGGAGCTCATGTCCAGCTATTGTCCACCACGACACCCAGGGTAGAGTCCCTCAGCCTGTAAGTCTGGCCTGCCTCCTTTGTTCCTAGCTGTACATGTAGCCGTACTGAAATGTATACTGCTTGCTCGTGCCCCAAGGGATCCAGATCTCTCGGTATCACTGACTTGTCCTCTTCATTATTCACCACTCCCCCAGTCTTTGGGGCATCTGAAAACTTTATCAATGCTTGGGTTTGTTTTCTTCCAGGTCATTGATAAAACTATTAAATAGCGTAGGGCCAAGACCCCTGTGGGGCCTCACTGGAAACAAACCCGCTTGATGAGAACCCCCATTTACAATTACCTTTTGATCCATTTTTTAATCCATTTAATGTGGGACAGGTTCATTTTATATCGTTCTAGTTTTTTAATCAAAATGTCGTGTGATACCAAGCCAAACGCCTTAGAGAACCCTAAGTTTATCAGGTTAACACTATTACCATTATCAGCCAAGCGTGTAAGCGCCTAATATCTATAGATCAAGGTAGTTGGACAGAATCTATTTCCCATAAACCCAGATGATCGCCATGAATTACATCACCCTCCATTAATTCTTTATTAAGCTGTGTCTGTCAGTCCCGGGGAGGGCGGCTGTGTCTGAGCTGAGCTCCTCCCAGCCTCCTCTCACCTCTCAGTCCATTGTCCTCCTCCTGCAGAGCCCTGCTGAGTTCACCCATCCTGCCACCAGAACTTCCCCTGGATAGGTTCAGTCCTTGGGCCGCTCACTGCCTGTATGGATCCTCCATTGCAGGGGGCTGGCTCTAGCCAGTCCGTAACGCCCAGTCCTGTGACACAAACACCTAGTCTCTGGCTCTGTCCCCGCGGGGCAGCAGTCCCTAGGCCAGGGAGTCACTGCCATGCGCATTATTCACAAATTCCCAACTTTGTGGGTGAGGCGGGGATGGGCCTGGGCACAGGGCACTCAGCTACCTGCAGGGCAAACTGGGGCCAGGGGTGGGAGTCTGATGATGTGGGGCCGGGCCTATGGCTTTCCTCACACCGTGGCAGCCCTCGTGCAGCTCGTCCTGCCAACAGCCACCCGGCGACTTAACTGAGGTGCCACCCCCCAAATATGCCTCCATGACCCCTACCCCATCACAGCCTGTCCACTGAGCCCAGCCATGCTCCAACCTGCCCACCAGACAACATTCCCGCCCCCACAACTCACCCAGTGGGCTGGGTGCCCTGTGCCTCTCTCCCAACCCACCCATGCGCCCCTCCCCGGCCTGTCCGGTACAGCAGGAAACCCCCGGCATGGGTAATGAAGCCACCCCACAATACAGGGCTTGTCAAACCACCCCAGTGTTCCAGATACAGCAGCCCACCCCAGGGAGCCAGGGGGAGCAGATCCCCGGAGATCAGCAGGTCTAGCAACCCCTCCCTGCCCCACATGCCCCCCATTCCTCCTGCTCAGACATGACAGGCAGGGCAGGCAGCAGACAGGCACTTCAATTACTGCGTGGAGCGGAGCAGTCATGCATCTTCTCCGGTGCTTCAATTACAGATGGCCAGCTTGTTAATTCCCTTCTCCAGGCGGTGGGGAGGGGAGCAGCGCCTATGGAGACACTGGTGGGGGGTTGGAGGGCAGCCCCGGGACGGGGGGGCGCATGGAACAGAGGGAGGGCAGTTCACGTTGACCTGGGCATCTCCAGCACCAGCAGCCCTTAGGCCATGGCGGCGGGGCTGAGGCCAGCGAGAGGCCAGCGGGGATAGCTCCCCCACGCTGATCCCAGAGCCGTCTGCACTGCGCTCCGGCAGCACCAGGCCAGCGGGCAGGAGGAGAGCCCCCACCTCACAAAGAGGGCACTGTGCCGGCAGGGATTAACCCGCCAGCCCAGGGGGATCAAACCAGGAGGCTGGTGGGGAGGCTCCAAACTACAGGGGCTTTGCCAGGGGAGCGGGGCCTGCTGCAGAGCCTGGTTCCCAGAGCGGTTTCAGGGGGTGGGGCTGCAGACGCTGATTAGCGCCCTGGCACAGGCCTGCCCCATGGAGGAGCGACTGGGCTGGGCTTCACATCGTTTCAACGCCAGCACAGGAGACACTGGCCAAGGCTGAACGAGCGCAGGCACTGGCCATCCATCACACCCAGCCCCCGCAGACCAGCCTCGTTTCAAGCATCGTTAGCTGCCAGACTTGGCTGAGAGCACCGAGGCCCCTCCCAGCCCAAAGAGCCCCCCAGCTCTCCCATCCCCTAAGGCAGGCCTCCCATTCCCCCACCCAGCTCAGGCTTCCACGACTCCCCAGGCAGCAGCTGGGGCCCTGGCCCATGGGCAGCTCCGAGTGGGGCCGCCCCGCAGCGGGAGCATGGGGAGCCAAGAAGCCGCAGAGCCTGGGCCCCTTTCCTGCAGACGGCAACACCCTCTGGTGGCCACAAGGACTAGCTGCACCTCACCAGCACTATCCCAGGAGCTCAGTGTGCGGGGGGCCTGCTCCCCGACCCAGCCAGGTGGGGACGTCGGTGGGAAGCCCAGCTCCCCGTCAGCCTGTTCACCTTGGTAGCCCCCTCGGCAGGCAGGCTCAGAGCCCTCGCCCTGCCCATGTGGGGTGGGCACTGCCTTATCTGCAGCAGGGCTCCCAAGCATGTCCTAAGCCCGCCGCTGGCTCTCACTCTCTGGCAGGGAGGCCTCGGCCAGGCTGCAGCATGTCCAGGGGGCGCAATGCAGGCACAGTGCTTCGAACGAGGGGCCCTGGTGCACAAAACCGTGCTAACATGACCAGCGCACCACCGAGACCCCTGCCACGGGCAGAGCCTCCCAGGGGCACGCCCCTCTACCACCTGGCCTGGCCCAGCTTCTCTCTGGGCAGCACCCAGCCTGACATTTGGAGAGGGAACCCCCATGAACAAGTGAGCATGGCCAGGCTGGGGGAGAGTCTGCCAGGCCAGGAGGGGAGGAGACGCCCCCAGACAGCCGAGGGGCATAGACAGGCTGGGCTAGCTCATGGAGAAGCAGCAGACAGCCCTAGAGGTGCTGATGGATGGCTCCCGCCTGTCAGCCGACAGAGGCCAGACACCCAGCCTTGGCCTGCGTCCCCTCGGCAGCACTCGACCTGCTGACCAGGGCATGCTTGGCTCGCCCGAGAGAGCTGGATGGGTCCAAGGGAAGGCGCTGAAGTGGGCTGAGTCCTTGCTGGAAGGATGCACCCAAAGAGCAGCGCTGGGAAGGGCCCCCCCCAAAACCGCTCCCTGGCTGTGCCACAAGGACCAGGTCTCCCTCGGGCCCCTGCAGCCGCTAGGTGAGCTGGTCAGACGCTGGGGCCCCAGCACCGCTCCCTGGTGTCTGCCCTTCGCCACGTTCCCGTCCCCCCCACACACACACACACCGAGATGGCCCCGGGCCTGGAGAAGAGCTGGCTGGCAGCACCCCCGAGCCAGGCTGAGGCCATCTGGCCCCGGTGCCATCTCCATGGGTGAGGGTCAGGTCAGTCCCCGGCCTGGGAGATGGCTGGATTCCTCGCTGAGCTCTCACGCAGCAGCACCCGGGGGTAACGCCGACGACCAGCTCCAGCCGGCTCGGAGCCTTGCCCCATCCCGGCAGATGAAGACTCTGCCTCAGTCACCCCTCTCGGGTGGGCTACAGCAGCGCAATGGACCTGGGCATGGAGCTGCCAACCCCTTCAGAATGCTGCAGCAGGTCCCCTGAGCGCCACGGCTACCGCCGATCTGTCAGCCCTGTCTCTGCCCTACGCTGCCTCCCAGGCTTTTCAAATCATGCCCCAAGGCTCAGCCCTTCTCTTCAAAGCACTGCAGGGCCTGGGCTCTGGGGAGCTGAGAGACTGAAGCTCCGGACACAGACAGCGGACGACAGCTTTGCTCCTCTGGCCCAACGGAGATCTAAGGCCAGCTGGTCTGTGCCGGGGGTGGGCCCAGACTGTGGAGTGAACTCGCCCAGAAGCAGCCTCCCACTTCCACTGCAAGGGCGGAGTGCGTTGCTTTAACCTCCCTTCTCCGATACACACCCCACAGCAGGGACGTCTAGACCCCAACCATCACCAAACCCAGTGCTGCATGCACACGAACAAACCTGGGGCTGCTGTGTAGTCACACTGCTCAACGCACAACCGGCAGGCGAGGCGCTCTGATACCAGTGCAGAGCGCGGTGCGAGAACCTCGCTAGAACAGCCGGGCCCCATCAGGGATTAGTCTGCCAGCAGAGCGCGGTGCGAGAACTCGCTAGAACAGCCGGGCCCCACCAGGGATTAGTCTACCAACACAGCGCGGTGCGAGAACTCGCTAGAACAGCCGGGCCCCACCAGGGATTAGTCTGCCAGCAGAGCGCGGTGCGAGAACTCGCTAGAACAGCCGGGCCCCATCAGGGATTAGTCTGCCAGCACAGCGCGGTGCGAGAACTCGCTAGAACAGCCGGGCCCCACCAGGGATTAGTCTACCAACACAGCGCGGTGCGAGAACTCGCTAGAACAGCCGGGCCCCACCAGGGATTAGTCTGCCAGCACAGCGCGGTGTGAGAACCTCGCTAGAACAGCCGGGCCCCACCAGGGATTAGTCTGCCAGCACAGCGCGGTGCGAGAACTCGCTAGAACAGCCGGGCCCCACCAGGGATTAGTCTGCCAGCACAGCGCGGTGCGAGAATTCGCTAGAACAGCCGGGCCCCACCAGGGATTAGTCTGCCAGCAGAGCGCGGTGTGAGAACCTCGCTAGAACAGCCGGGCCCCACCAGGGATGTCTGCCAGCACAGCGCGGTGTGAGAACCTCGCTAGAACTTCCGGGCCCCACCAGGGATTAGTCTGCCAGCAGAGCGCGGTGCGAGAACTCGCTAGAACAGCCGGGCCCCACCAGGGATTAGTCTGCCAGCAGAGCGCGGTGCGAGAACTCGCTAGAACAGCCGGGCCCCACCAGGGATTAGTCTGCCAGCACAGCGCGGTGCGAGAACTCGCTAGAACAGCCGGGCCCCACCAGGGATTAGTCTGCCAGCACAGCGCGGTGCGAGAACTCGCTAGAACAGCCGGGCCCCACCAGGGATTAGTCTGCCAGCAGAGCGCGGTGCGAGAACTCGCTAGAACAGCCGGGCCCCACCAGGGATTAGTCTGCCAGCAGAGCGCGGTGCGAGAACTCGCTAGAACAGCCGGGCCCCACCAGGGATTAGTCTGCCAGCAGAGCGCGGTGCGAGAACTCGCTAGAACAGCTGGGCCCCACCAGGGATTAGTCTGCCAGCAGAGCGCGGTGCGAGAACTCGCTAGAACAGCCGGGCCCCATCAGGGATTAGTCGGCCAGCACAGCGCGGTGCGAGAACTCGCTAGAACAGCCGGGCCCCATCAGGGATTAGTCGGCCAGCACAGCGCGGTGCGAGAACTCGCTAGAACAGCCGGGCCCCATCAGGGATTAGTCGGCCAGCACAGCGCGGTGCGAGAACTCGCTAGAACAGCCGGGCCCCATCAGGGATTAGTCTGCCAGCACAGCGCGGTGCGAGAACTCGCTAGAACAGCCGGGCCCCACCAGGGATTAGTCTGCCAGCACAGCGCGGTGCGAGAACTCGCTAGAACAGCCGGGCCCCACCAGGGATTAGTCTGCCAGCACAGCGCGGTGCGAGAACTCGCTAGAACAGCCGGGCCCCACCAGGGATTAGTCTGCCAGCACAGCGCGGTGCGAGAACCTCGCTAGAACAGCCGGGCCCCACCAGGGATTAGTCTGCCAGCACAGCGCGGTGCGAGAATACACTGCCAGCAGAGCACGGTGCGAGAACTCGCTAGAACAGCCGGGCCCCATCAGGGATTAGTCTGCCAGCACAGCGCGGTGCGAGAACCTCGCTAGAACAGCCGGGCCCCACCAGGGATTAGTCTGCCAGCACAGCGCGGTGCGAGAACCTCGCTAGAACAGCCGGGCCCCACCAGGGATTAGTCTGCCAGCACAGCGCGGTGTGAGAACCTCGCTAGAACAGCCGGGCCCCACCAGGGATTAGTCTGCCAGCACAGCGCGGTGCGAGAATACACTGCCAGCAGAGCACGGTGCGAGAACTCGCTAGAACAGCCGGGCCCCATCAGGGATTAGTCTGCCAGCACAGCGCGGTGCGAGAACCTCGCTAGAACAGCCGGGCCCCACCAGGGATTAGTCTGCCAGCACAGCGCGGTGCGAGAACCTCGCTAGAACAGCCGGGCCCCACCAGGGATTAGTCTGCCAGCACAGCGCGGTGCGAGAATACACTGCCAGCAGAACGAGGTGCACAGTGGGGTGAGAGAACCTCGCTGGGCCCCACCAGGGCTGGGAAAACTCCAGCGTCAGGCCACGTAACTGAGGTGGGCTGACAGGGAGCCGCATGGCTGCTTTGGGGGCGTCCTGAGGCTCACACCAGGCCCAGGATCCATGGGTGGGGCCCTGGGCATTGCATTTCTCAGGGTTTTCCCAGAGCCCCATGCGCTGCCCCCCCAGGGTTTCAGTATTGTCACCCCTCCCCCCTCCACCCCGCGGCACAGCTCTTCCTACCTTTTACCTGGGCTCTCTTGTGAGCGAGCAGGCCCTCGGGGTGCGGGAGGCTGTACACGAGCACTTTGCCGTCGGAAAAGGCTGCCGCCAGGAGGCCCAGCCGGCTCATCTGAGGGGGCTGGAGGGACAGACACACAGGCTGAGGGGCCAGGCTCCGGCTCCTGGGGAGACTCACCCAGGGCAGCCCCCGCCCCGCCCGCCAGGTCATGCCGAGCGCTGCAGTGCAATGGTTCCATTCTGTGCCCGGGGCGGGTGCAATCTGTGGGCATAGCTCTATGCTGGGGCTGCTGCAGCCACCCCACAGGCTGCTCGGAGTGGGGCAGGATCCAGGTCTGTGGGGCCCACTGCAGGGGCCGTCCCCAGAGCCTTCGTGCAGGCAGAGTCAGCCTCCCCCCTGCCCCGCCACACCCCTACCTTCCTGCAGGTGGTGGGCAGCTCCCAGGCTCCGCTGGGGCAGAACTTCATGTCCCAGATGCAGCCGTGGTCGGCGGCGATGGCATAGGCCAGGCTGGCTTTGGTGGAAGAGCTGCAGGCACAGGTAAGTTAGGGGGGGCCTGGCTGGTGGGTGTCAGGAGCCCCCCTCCACCTGCATAGGGCAGAGGGGCAGAGCTCCAGCTCAGCCCTGGGCACATGCAGCAGGCAGGGAGAGCCCAGCAGAGCTCTGAAGACCCCCCAGCCTGGGCACGGGCCAAGCCTCCAGCCAGGACCAAGGTAAGTCTTGCCCCGCCCTGCAGAGCGGCTCCCGGGTGCCTGGGCCGTGCTTTCCCAGAGCGCTCAGCCTTGGCCTCTGCCCAGGCCTGGGCCACTGAGCTCCAGGGTCCTGGAGTAACTCTCCCGCCCCCGCCCCCAGGGCTCTGCACTTCCCACCCCCGCAGGCTGTGGGCTCACCACCCCAACTCTCCCGCCCCCGCCCCCAGGGCTCGCCTGCCCGCCCCCCCGCACAAGGGCTCTGGGCTTGTTTGCCTACTCTGTCCCCCAGGGCTCTGCACTTCCCACCCCCGCAGGCTGTGGGCTCACCACCCCAACTCTCCCGCCCCCGCCCCCAGGGCTCTGCACTTCCCACCCCTCGCACATGGGCTCTGAGCTTGTCCGCCTACTCTGTCCCCCAGGGCTCTGCACTTCCCACCCCCGCAGGCTGTGGGCTCACCACCCCAACTCTCCCGCCCCCGCCCCCAGGGCTCGCCTGCCCGCCCCCCCGCACATGGGCTCTGGGCTTGTCTGCCTACTCTGTCCCCCAGGGCTCTGCACTTCCCACCCCCGCAGGCTGTGGGTTCACCACCCCAACTCTCCCGCCCCCGCCCCCAGGGCTCGCCTGCCCGCCCCCCCGCACATGGGCTCTGGGCTTGTCCGCCTACTCTGTCCCCCAGGGCTCTGTAACCCCCACACCCTGCACCCCCCGCCCCCCAGGCTCTGCGCTGGCCAGAGCCTCTCCTGTACACACGACTCACCCTGCCTCCGGCTGCAGGACGCCCAGAGCCCAGAGCTGCAGCAGTGCAGGGCCTGTGTGGAGCTCGGCCAGGCTGTGCTTCTCGTCCATGCCCTTGTTACAGTAGAGCGCCACGTACTGGGGGGTGGCAGAGCCCTCTGGACACGGGCACCACTCCATGGCCCACACCGGGCCACCCACAAAGAAGGACACGTCCAGGCGCTCCTCGTGGGGCTGCAGGGAGTTGAACCTGCCGGGAGGAATGGGAGCCGTGGGTACCAGGCAGGCAGCGGGGCAGGGGCGTGGCCAGCTAAGGGCTCTGCTGCCCAGGGGAACATGCAGAGCAATGCCTGTGCCATAATCGAGCCGTGCTCCGTGGGTGGGAGCCCTGCCTGGACCTGAACCCAGGGCCTGGTACAGTGCAAAGGGAGAGGGACAGAGCACACCGCAGGCTCAGCTGTCCCTGCAGGCCTCGATTCCCATCAGCACCGGGGGGTGGCTGCGCTTGATCTCAGGGGAGAAGCCACTCTGGGGGTTGCCAAGGCCCAGCAAGCCATTCTGGAGTAGGCACGGGCCAGGCCCGGCTCCGGACAGCGACCTTGGGGCTGGGCCATACCTGTTGATGCGGTACAGGACACCGTCTTCTTCGATGCCCTCCCGCTGGATGGAGAAGAGCGGAGACTTCATCTCCCCCGGCAGGTACTGGGCACATTCGCTGAAGGGGCAGAAGCAGAGCAGTGAGCAGGCACTGTCTCCTCTCTCAGGGACTTGACTTGGGAAACAAACCCGGCTTGGGGCCCCGGCACCCTCCTCCCCGGGGCTCCGGCCCGGCCCTCGGCACCCCCCACCCCGGGGCTCCGGCCCGGCCCTCGGCACCCCCCACCCCGGGGCTCCGGCCCGGCCCTCGGCACCCCCCACCCCGGGGCTCCGGCCCGGCCCTCGGCACCCCCCACCCCGGGGCTCCGGCCCAGCCCTCGGCACTCTCAGCATCTCTCCCTGGGGAACCAGTCCAGCCCTCTGATATTATCGGACACCTGCCAACCACCGAGGTCAGTCTAGGGAACTGCCCCTATGTTGTGCATTCACCCCTTACCCACTGCTCCATTGCCAGCCCCAAGGCAGGGGCTGCCCCATGCCCAGACTCGCCCAGCCTGTGGAGGGCCATTCACCTACCTCTCCGAGAGAAACGTCCACTTGCGCGTGGAAGGGAGCCAGTCGGGGAATTCCCAGGGGGAGTAGTGCTGGTCCCGCCTGTGGAGCACAAGGCATCAGAACCCCACATGCCCCCCGCCTGGCTGCTACAAGCCCAGGCTAGAGGCGGAAGCTGCAGGCTGGGGCATGAAGACAGTGGGGAATTCAAGCCCAGCCTGGCCCCAGTCCCTCACTCCTGAAACTCACCACTCCCAGGGCTCCTTGCCCCTCTCGAGTCACCTGTGCTGCAAAGGATCCTGCAGGCCTCTACCCACGGGACAGCCCTGAGAGAGGCTGATGTGCCCAGCCCCGCCACCCCAGACTAAGGGGCAAGGGAGCCTTAGCCATGCCACCCAAAGGGCCCTTGGGACCGACTGCCTGCAGCCCCTCCAGCCCGGAGGGTCACCCAGCCTGTCGCAGCCCCAGGGCCAGGCGCTCACCTCTCAGCACCCGCCCTAGACCCGCACAAGTGTGGCCATACTCACAGGCTGTGGGTGATGCTGGGACACTTCCACACGGGGGCCATGATGGAGTTGTGGAAGCCATTGGGAGCAAGCCCTCGGCACTGGGGCTTGGACCTCTGAGCATAAGAGAAAGCAGCGTTAGAGCCAGGCGCTAGGTATCCAGCCACGCCAAAGAGATGCCCCAGCCCAGGCCAGCTCTCGAGACACCCATGCCCCTAGCCACAGCTAATTCCTTGCCCTCAGCCCAACCCACCCACGCCCCCAGACGCAGCCCCCCAACACACCTTCCATCCAGCCCCAGAACGGCAGGGGGATGCAGCCATTCCATGGAGCCCCTACCCTCCCTCCCTCTCCAGAGCTGTGTCTGCCGTGAGCCCCTGTTCAGCCCACTGGCTCGGTCGGAGCACAAAGGCTGCTGCAGGCTGGAGAAGCGTAGCCCGTTTTGGCCACCTGTAGGGACCAGCAGGTGTGTGCCCACCCCCCAGCCTCAGACCTGGCCAGCGTCAGTCCCAGAACCTCCAACCCAGTAGATGGCAAGAACTGGCCCAGTGCAAACCAGCAAGTCTGGTAGCAAGGGTCTGTAATTAACATATCAGCTCCAGGCCAGCCAGAACCCCTGAACGGCAGGGGGATGCAGCCAGCCAGCACCAGACCTAGATTTATAAAACGGGAAAAGGTGACCTGGGCACGTCCAGCCCCATTTCTGAGCTCGGGAAATGCAAGGTGGGTGTTGGTAAATTGGAGACGGGTCACAGAAGAGCCTGGGACAGGCCCCCCCTGCACTACAGTCCCAGTGCAGACCAGCTTTCTGGTTAACGCTGACTCCTGCAAGTGTTCTAGAATTGCAGCTCCTCAGACTGCCTGGAAAGTCAGGGTGCTTCCTGGGGGCGGGAGCAGGTGTAGTGCCACATCTGGGATCACTGGAAAAAGGGGCTCCTGAGACTCAGCCCTCCCAGGACAAGGGCTTTTCTTAGGGTTGCATCATTCTGCCAACCTCTAGCCCTGGCAAAGAGTTACCCCTGGGAGCTCCTGGCACCACTGCTCCGAGGAGCCGCAGTCCCCAGCCTGTTTAGCTCTCAGAGCGACACAGGTCACACTGAGCAATTGTGGACAGAGGAACAGGAGGGCTTGCAGCCTCACCAGTCTCTCGGTAGCTGCAGAGCTCCAGAAGCCTCTGATCCTGACCCAGCCACCCAAGGTCAGGTCTAATCCCAGAGGGCAGAACGCTGGAAGAGGCCAAGAAGACGGCATGTAGCTTACACCTTTCTTTCCAGGGACGTAAGCAAAGTACTCTGGAAAAAACCAGACTCACATCTGCTTGCTGGGAAAGGGAGTGGGGGAAATGTCAGAGGGCTCAGGTGAGGGGGTGAAGATTTGGGAGGGACGGCCTGGGACATGGGAAAGGGGTGAGAGGCTGGGGGACAATAGGAGCAGGGTACCTGTCAGTCCCACATTCTCCCCTCCTGTGTGTGCATCAGGATCCAAGGGTCCTGTGCCCTTCTACAGGGTCCCAACCCCTACCCCCCCCCCCTCACATGAGCCAGTATCTGGGGGGCCTGAAGCCCTCTCCCTAATCTCGCATGTGTGTGCTGCGATCTGGGGAGAGGGGCTTCTCCCCCCAACCTTATACGAGCAGGGGAACACTGTCACTCTGAGGATGTCCCTGCCTCCCCCTTGGGATCTGGTGGCCTTGGCTTCCTGAAGGATGGCAGCCCCTCTCCCTGCTCCACATGAGCCAGCATGTAGGGAGGTCCTGGTCCCCGGGCTGGGGAGCTCCCAAGAGCCATGGCGGGCGCATGAGCCTAGAGTACACTGCTGAGACCAGAGTGAGAGCGGAGACTGGGAGTACTTGCTGCACACCACAGGTTTCTGAAGCAGGAGGCGTGGGGATGGGAACAGCCACTGAGATGAATGTGATGGCCAGTCAGGATCAGGTCATCTGGGGAACTCCAGCTTCTGCACCTGTGGTTGGCAGGGTGCTGAGGTCTGGCAGCTCTGATCTGGGGCCTGTGTCCTGGAGTTGGTTCCAAAGAACTTCCAAAAACGGAGCAGTGCACAGCAGAGCTATGCGTTTAGGCTTTACTTGTCTCCATTCAGCTGAGCCCATCACACTGGGACGAATGGGCCACTTCACACCACTCAGAGCCTCCTACGCTCTCAGGCTTCTCCAGTGCTGGGAATCTGGATTTAGCAAAGCTGCTGCTGACTGATTAATGCTTTTTTGTACACCACGGGCCTCTCATGCACTAATGGCTTAAAGGGATGGGAAGGGGAGAAGGGTGAACTGGGAAGTGGGGGGATTCTTACTTGGGGGATGGAGAGACACACACCAGTCTTCCCTCACATGCTTAGTTCCTGTAACCACCATGTAATAAAGCTGTCAGATTCCTGGGACATGGGCTTTCTCCTCACAGCCCTGCTGGGAACTACACATTACAAACATTTCAAAGTATGACCATTACACCTGGTCCACTGTAACAAAGTGCGAGGGGGGGGGCGCTCATGAATCACATAGCAACCGTGTAGGCCAGTGGTGAGAACAGTGGACTGTGACTCAAAGCTTGGGCTCTATTCCCAGCTCTGCCACTGACCTGATGAGTGACTTTGGCCAAATCTCCATGCCTCAGTTTCCCCATCTGTATAATGGGGATAATGATTTTCCCCTCCTTGAAATATAATGATAAACACCATGAAAGACTTAGGTTATCCCCTTTATTACCGGGCCACGGCAGCGTCTGGATTGCACACCTACGTAATGACCACTACTTAAATGACCATTAACTCCTACCCACATCACTTCTCCTCCTGATTAAAAAAAACTAGGAAATTCACTGACCAAAGCCTTCATGCATGCAGAGCTGCAGTTGCCGGTGGTATATCTTGCCTTTCTAGAACATAGAGTTCAGCAAAACTCAAACTTGTGAAAACCAGGAAAGAGAGGGTTATGGGACATGGCCTCACAACCAGACTCTGCCCTCTGAGCGCTGCCCCAATAGGTTCATCATACACACACTCACACTCCCCCTTTACACTTTGCTGCATAGGAATGACCCACACTTACCTACTGTCACACACTTGGCCTAGTCCACAGAAACATCTTCTACATTTTATAACCCTTTATCCTCTTTTATGGGTTGTGCTGAAAGGAGAACAGTTAGGCTAGAGGGAGGGTACTAGGGGAGTTCCTCAAGGATCAGTCTTGGAACTAATCTTTGTAATCTTTTCATTAATGACTTTCGCACAAAACCAGGAACGTGCTAATGAACTTTGCTGATGAGACAAAGTTAGGAGGCATTGTCAATGCAGTGGAGGATCAGAAATATTACACAGGAAGAACTGGATGACCTTGACAACCGGAGCGACCAAACTGGAATGAAATTCAATCGTACCAAGTGCAAGGGGGGATAAACAACAAGAGTTTATGCCATAAAATGGGGGCTCAGCAAAGACGTGGATGTGTGGGTGGATCACAGGATGACCGTGAGCCATCAATGCGACATGGCTGTACGACCCTAGGACTTCAGAGGGGAGGTACCACTAGCAAAGACAGGGAAGCAATAATGCTCTTGTGCAAGGCACTCAAAGACCCCATCTGGAACACCACGCATAGCTTTGGTCACCCGTGTGCAAGACAGGAACTCAGACAGGAGCAGGCACAGAGAAGAGCTGCTAGGCTGCTGAGCAGAACGCAGGGCCTGTCTTATGGGAGCAGGCTGGCAGAGCTTTGACTACCCTAGCAAAACGCAGGCTGGGGGGAGTGGGGATCTGACTGCTCCCTGGGAATACAGCGCGGGTAACGCCCAAGGCAGGGGAGAGCTGCTGAAGCTAACGGCCAATGCTGGCACAAGAGCACACAGGGATAAGCTGACCATGAACACGCTGAGGCTGGAGAGGAGAAAGTTTTGGACCATCAGAGGAGGGAGGGTCAGGAACAGCTTCCCAACAGGAGCTGTGGGAGCAAACCACCTCTCTGGCTCGACAAACTCCCAAGGGGCTGCCTACGACCTCAGGGGACCAGGAGCTCCCTGCCAATCCTAGGCCCTGTGTTCAAACAGGGAGTTTGAGTCACTTTAAGCCGACTGCTCTGCCTCCATGCCATGTCCCAGCACCGCCTCCCCCTGCACCCGGGAGGGACTGCTTCCCTCCCCCACAGCCATGCTCTATAGCTCAGGGCGAGGGTGTCCGCTTTAGGGCTCAGAGCTCAGGAGCTGACTGACCCCCTCCCTCTCTGCCTCCTACAAACATTAACCCAGGGCTGGTGTGACAAGGGGGCAACGTGAAGAGGATGCTGTTACCCCTGCTGACGGCATCCTCGGGGTGTGGCCCTGGACAGCCTCTGGCTCTGACTCAGAGACCTCGCTGAGCAGGACATCGCTCTCCTCTTCCTCCTCCTCTGCTGCCTGCAGCAGCACCTCCTCCGAGGGCACAAAGTCCACATCCCGGGAGAGGTCATCGTCACCAGCCTGCTCCTCGTTCCTCCTCCTGCTTCGGCGCTTCTTCCTCGAGCTGCCGGACTCTGGTTCCTGGGGGCCCTCGTTGGGAGCCAGGGGCTGGTACACCGATGTCAGCTCCTCGGCCAGCTCCTGCAGGTAAAGCAAGGCCCTGGGGGCACCAAAGGTATCACTGATAAGAGAGCTGCCCTTCCCCCTCAGGGCATCTCCCTGGGCTACAGTCATCGGGCCTGGTGCTCTGGGAAGAAGCATTTCTGCCACTGGTGCCCAGAGGGACCAGGCTGCACCGGGACTGGAGACCCAAACCTTACCAGCAACTTCCCGCACCCCAGCCAAGCTCTGCATGCAGGAAACACGGCTCGCCCCTCTGGGGAAAAGCATAGCTTCCCCCATAGGAGCGCCAACAGAGCCCAGCAATGCTCCTCTGAGTCAGCCAGGGCCACTAGAGAATGGGAGCACCACTGCCCTCCTCGGCCGTTTCCCTGATCTCCATGGTGTTGTCATTCAAGCTGAGACCATCACACCCCACAGACCGTCCCAAGCTTTCCGGGTTCTCCTGTGCTGGGAATCTGGATATAGAAGAACTGTGGCTACTTTTCTCAAAGTGTTTTTGTTCACAACTGGCTTCTGTGCTTGTTATACATTGCAGGGGATGGAGACACCGGCACCAGCCTTGTTTCACAGGTTTAAAGTTCCTGTAACCATCACGTCATAAAACTGTCACACTCTTGGTAGCTAGACCCGCCGTGTTTGAGATCTCGCTCTGTAGCCCTGGTGGGAACTGAACACTGCAAATATTCCAATCATGGCCATTATTCCCAGTCCACGATAACAAAGGGCAAGGGGTGAACCACTTAGGGAATGTCTACACTGCAACGTAAGTCTGGGCTCTAGCCTAGCCTCCCCTTGTGTCTACACTGCATTTGCTTGAGCCGGGTCCCAGGATTCAGCAAGAAGTATCCCACAATTCCATGGGACAACCTCCTTAGTCCTCTCTATCCCAACAATCTGCAATCCATTCTATTGAAAATGGAAGCCCCCCACCCTTGGTGAACAGCAGCAACTCAGGTCAGCATTAACCCATTCTCTACTGATCACCAATCTGCAAGCGCACTGTCAGAGGCTTCTGGGTCTGCAGTGGAGAGCAAACAGATCAAACCTTTTGCAAAGTGAGCAGCTTCAACTTTCCTGTAATGTTCAGGACGGGAAATAAAGTTTTCCCCGCAGTGCATCATGGCCCTAGTGCTAGAGCGGACACATTTTGGGGGGATGAGGGTGCTAGGGAGTCTGGGATAGGATTACTTTGGCGAGGGTCTGTGCACTGCGGCGTGGACACTAGAGCCCTAGGATCAAGCACAAATTAGAAAAGTCTTAATGTAGGGTTAAAATAGTGTAGATGCTCAAGCCCAGGGTTCCCTAGCTCGGGTCAGCTGACTTGAGTCCCACTAACCTTGAGCTTACATTGCGGTGTAGACACACCCTCTGGCATCACATCACTAGTCCACGCGGTTGCTGACGGGGACTCAGGAGCCCTGGGCTCTATTCCCAGCTCTGCCACTCGCCTGCTGGGTGACCTGGGCCAAATCTGAGGTGTACTGCTGCAAAGTGCTATGTCAGGACTAGGTGTTATCATTACCCAGTGTCTGAGCTGCACTCGCACAGAACTACATCTGCCTACGTGACCTGAACTACCAACACCACACTAGAAGAAACTAGGAAGTTCACTGACTAAAACGTCATCAATGCAGAGGCACGGTTGCCTGGTGGTATCTTGCGCCTTTCTAGAATGTTGAGTTCACCAAAACATGTCCCAGCAGACTCACTGCATGCTTACTCTCCCTCTCCCTCTGCACTGTACTGAACAGGAGATCATTCAACCACGGCTTGCTCCTTGGAAAGACCACCACCCTGCCACATTTCACAGCGCCTTCACCCCTACGCACATGGTACCATCCAGCACTCTGCTTTCACTCACCCACAGCCACACTCACCTCCCACAAATTGCTGGCAATCCCCATTGCAAGACGACCCGTGCCCTGCTCCCGACAAAGCCTACACAATGCAATACTGACATGAGGGCTGCTGAATCTCCTAAGACACACAAGTACCTCTTTCCTTTGATCACACACACAGGGGTCAGGGAGAGGCTCACAAACAGCCCCCCAAATCACCTCAGATTACACACTCAGCTCAGCCAAGCTGCTCCAACGAATGTATCCATCATTCAATACAGCTATACCTAACGCAGCAGCTCCCCGTGGCTAGTGCCAGCTCCGGGGTGGGGGGCAGAGTTAAGGTTACGTAGGCATGCACCGTCATTCTATTTCCTGGGTTTGAGTTTTACCCAACTCGATGATGTGGAAGGGCATCAGATGTCGCCGGGCAACCTTATCTCTGGGCTAACGACTGTTTTGTCAGTGAATTTTCAGATGAGTTGCTGAACTGGCAGGTGTCCAGCCCCTCGAGCTCTCCCACCCCAAGCCCGGAATGTCAGCATCCCATGACCATTTCCTCTTCAGCACTGCCCTCCCAGGGGCCCCTCTGGGGACAGGGCAGTGAAGTCAGCTCCACACTTAGCCAATACCACCCCACGTCCAGTGTGACTCTGTGCTCTGCAGGGAACGTGCATGTGGGGGGTGAAGATAGTGAGTAACTGCAGCTCATGGGAACGGATTCCCCGGTCAGTCTGCTGACCGCAGCCCAGCGCACAGCATGGCAATCCCATCAGACAGTGTATTGCATTGAAAACCAGCCCTCCCAGAGCACAGTCAGAGCTGGCCCCTTGCTGCTGCAGATACACAAGGAGCAGAGCCTTCCCCAGCTCGGAGTGCTTCACTGGGCAGCCCAAACCACCTCCACAGCAGTTTTATGACCATTCTTGTGACTTTCCCAGGCACCTTCCCAAGACAGCAGTGTGACGGAATGGGACTGTTCTTAATGTTGCTATGCCTCAGTTTCCCCGAGGCATGTGTTAAGTCTCTAGGTGGTGGGCTAAAGGTGTGTGATTGCAGAACCCTAGAGGGCCAGTGTGATGACAGATGAAGCCATGCATCCGATGAAGTGGGTTCTAACCCACAAAAGCTTATGCTGAAATAAATTTGTTAGTCCCTAAGGTGCCACAAGTATTTGATTTTCTTTTTACTGACACAGACTAACACGGCTACTACACTGTAACCTGTGATGACAGAGAATGGCCGACACTCTGTCTCCTGGCAACTGATGATCTGGGCCCCTCCCCCACAAAGGTGGGAGCTGAAGGTGTTGGAACAAAGGGATCAGGTGACCTCCTGGCCCGGGAAGGAGACAAAGGGAGAGGAGGGGCTGGACAGTTTCAGTTGGGAGCTGGCTAAGGAAGAGGGGGGGAAGGGCAGACAGGGTCTGGCCTCCCTGCCCCCCCCCTTCCCCCCGTTGGGAGCTGTGGGGTGAAATGCAGGGAGCCCCGGGCTGGGGGTCTAAGCTCCCTCCCCCCCGGAAGGGCCCGACTGAGGGTTCCTGGATGTATTGACAAGCTCTGGTTGGACTGTGTTCCTGGCATCTCTAATAAACCTTCTGTTCTACTGGCTGGCTGAGACTCCCAGTGAATCCGGGGAAGAGGGGTACAGGGTCTGACTCCCCCACACTCCGTGACAAGCAGACAGAGGAGTTCTAGGGTGAGGTGGAGATGAACCTCACAAGGTCACCAAGGAGCAGTTGAGCGGGCTGGGGGGCCAGACACTTTCAGAAAGGGCAGCAGAGAGCCATGGGGGAGCCCCACAAGGAGCCACTCCTGCACCACAGACTGCAAGTCAGCAGCTATCCCCTCTCTGCCCCACACAAGGCCTCCATGGGCTGCAGCCCCTTAAGGGCTCACACCAGAGAGATAAATCCACAGACTGCAGGATCCCCACTGGATCCCAGCACGCTAGGCTCAAACCAATCCCTTTTCTTCCAGGCAGACACATGCTGACCTGGCCCAGGCATGGCAGACTACAGGGAATCTGCATCCCCCAGCTCAAAATTCCCCAAGAGTCACTGTTGGGCAGAGACCAGAGCTGCCCACATCAAGTCAATGAGCAGCATGCTGGCAGATCTAACCCTCTTCCCCAGCCCCAGCGGCTGAGAACGCCTGCAGGCCCGCCAGGTGCCCGAATGCTGCATGGGAGGGTAGTTCCCCGGAAGGGCCTTGCAGGGACCCAGTCAGGACAAAAGTCTCAAGTGCAGCCCACCAAGTTAACAGCACACAGTCCACAACGGCACCCACTAGGCCTTGCCTGCGGCACCCACAACGGCAGTGATGCCCCCGCAAGGAACAGAACCTGCCCCAAGAGCACCATGTCCAGCTGGGCAGCCTCACCTTCTCCTATTGATTCTTTGTAGTACCGTAGGACCTAGGAGCCCAGAGCCATATTGCGCTAGGAGCTGCATAAACCCAGGACAAAGAAATGATGCCTGCTCTGCCCCTGCTCTTACACTGGCACTAGCACCCTTGCCCCGGTGCACTTCTACGCTAGGAGCCCCCCTCCCCCCACACCCGCTCTTACACTTTAGCCGCCCGCCTCTTGGGGCGCCCGCTGGGCGTGGCCTCCAAGCCATCAGGTGCCTCGTTGCTCCCCAGTATCTTCTGCACACAGATGGGCTCCGGCGCTTGGCAGTCCAGACCCCGTGACAGCTTCAGCAGGAGCAGCTCTGCTTTGGACTTACGGCCTCGTTTCTTTGGCACTTTCACGGGCGAGGTGGGCCCATTCTCCGAGGTCCCGGCGGCCTCCCCATGCGCCTCAGCCTCCGCCCGGGCTGGACGCTTGCGGGCAGGCGGTTTCCTTTTGGATTTTCGGCTTCGGACAGGCTTCCTCCTGGGCATGGCAGCTGCCAATCCCCCTTCGGGGTGGGCTGAGACCTCCAAGCCCACCAGCGCTGGAAGCTCACCTGGTCAAAGAGAAGAGGGGCAGATGTCAGTGATGTGCAGCTCAGCTCACCATTCTCCTCTCCCCACCCAAAGCTGCCTTGTTGCCCACAAGTAAACCAGCGTGGGGGTGACAGGCCACCACTCCCCAGCTTTGCAGACACAAAGGCCTTTGCTTTGGAGCAGTCAGGCACTGACCCGCTCTGGTTAAGCCCAGGTTCCAGCAGCAAGCAAGGCAAGCTCACCCACTCTGCCCCTTCCCAGGGGCACTCCTCAGACACAGGGACCCCTCCGGCGAGAGGGGCTCTCTCCAAGGCCGGGCGCCAGATAACAAGCTGGCTTGGATCATTTCCTGTTTGACAGGGCCTTGCAGGACGAAGGAGCCCTGGGTTATTTGAAAGAGAAGACAGTCCCTGTGTCGAATGGCTGGGCTGGAGGGCACCAGCAGAGCACACAAGGTGAGGGACGGGTGAGGTCAACAGGCCTGCAGAACTTGGAGCGATAGCGTAAGAGCCAAGACTAGAAGCCACGTCACTTCATCCACAGCCACAGCACCTCCTGGCCCAGCTGCTGCCCATGCCCTGTGCCCTCACTCTCCAGTGCCAATGCTTTGCACCTGCCTGGCCTTTCTGCAGCTGCCAACTGCAAGGTACTCAACTAGAGGGGAACCAGAATCAGCCGCATGGGCAGGCAGCGCCAAGTTCACCTACCGGGTTCAGCACTGGGATGGGGTGACTGGGGTGGCGGCTGGAGAGCTGTGTCGGGCCCCAGCGCTGGGACGGGATCACTGGGGGGGGAGGCGGCAAAGCTGTGTCAGGGTGACTGTGTGTGTGTGGGGGGGGGGGGGGAGAGTGACAGAGCTGTGTCAGGATGACTTAGGAGGGAGATAGCTGTCTGGACTCCAGCGCTGGCGGGGTGACTGGGGGGGCAGAGCTGTGTCGGGGTGACTGGGGGGGGAGCAGAGCTGTGTCGGGGTGACTGGGGGGGGCAGAGCTGTGTCGGGGTGACTGTGGGGGGGCTGAGCTGTGTCGGGGTGACTGGGGGGGAGCAGAGCTGTGTCGGGGTGACTGGGGCGGGGCAGAGCTGTGTCGGGGTGACTGGGGGGGAGCAGAGCTGTGTCGGGGTGACTGGGGGGGGGCAGAGCTGTGTCGGGGTGACTGGGGCGGGGCAGAGCTGTGTCGGGGTGACTGGGGCGGGGCAGAGCTGTGTCGGGGTGACTGGGGCGGGGCAGAGCTGTGTCGGGGTGACTGGGGGGGGCTGAGCTGTGTCGGGGTGACTGGGGGGGGCTGAGCTGTGTCGGGGTGACTGGGGGGGAGCAGAGCTGTGTCGGGGTGACTGGGGGGGAGCAGAGCTGTGTCGGGGTGACTGGGGGGGAGCAGAGCTGTGTCGGGGTGACTGGGGGGGGCTGAGCTGTCCGGGCCCCAATGCTGGGTTGGGGGCGGGGTCTGACAGGGCAGTGTCGGGGTGACAGGGGGGTGTTGGGGTGACGTGGGGGCTGAGCTGTCTGGACCCTAGTGCTGGGTTGAGAGAGCGGGGTCTGACAGGGCAGTATCGGGGTGACAGGGGGGTGTTGGGGGGCAGAGCTGTCCGGGCCCCAGTGCTGGGACATGGTCACTGCGGGGAAGGAGTTATGTCGGGGTGACTGTGGGGGGGGCTGAGCTGTCCGGGCCCCAGTGCTGGGTTGGGGGCGGGGTCTGGCAGGGCAGTGTCGGGGGGTGTCGGGGTGACGGGGCGGTGTCGGGGTGACGGGGGGGTGTCGGGGTGACGGGGGGGGTCTCGGGGGGCGCAGCGCTGTGCGGGGGGGAGCCCAGGCTGCCGGCGCGGGGTGACGGGCGCAGAGGCCGGGCCGGGGACGCGGAGGCGCGGGTACGTACGGGCGGCAGCCTGCGAGGAGCTCGGCTCCGGCCGCTCGCTCCCTGATGACCCGCGTCCTCTCGTGCGGCGGCGGCTCGGCTCGTCCCGCAGCGCGCCCGGGCCCCCCGGGGCGGACGGTCCCGCGGCGGCCTCCGCGGCGCAGGGCGGCTCCGACCGCAGGGACCCGCGGGGGCCCGCGGCCGCCACCCCCATGGCCGCGGCACGAGCCGCCATCAGCGCCCGCGGGCCTCAGGCCGGCACCGCCCGCATGGCTCCGGGGGTCACGCGGGGCCGAGTGCGGCCCCGCCGCCCTCACCTCAGCTCCCCTGTGGCGCGCGCGGAACCCGGCTCTCCAAGATGGCCGCTACGCAGGCGCGCGGCGAACGACGCGCGCCGCTCCCTGACGTCACTTCCTGCGGCGTCCCCAGCAGCCCGTGGGAACGGACGTTACCACGCTCCCACAATGCCCCGCCCGTCGCACCCAGATCTGCATGTGCGGCCCCGCCCCTCCCCAGCTCCCACAATGCCCCGCGCCTCGAGCCCCGCCCTGTCCTCGCGCCCTGGAGGCGCTGCCCGGATCCGTGTCCTGGCACAGAGCTCGGGGGCGGGGCTGGTTCCCCCGGGGGCGGGGCTCGGCCCCCTGAGAGGAGCCCGTGGGGGCGGGGCTGGCTCCCCCGGGGGCGGGGCTCGGCCCCCTGAGAGGAGCCCGTGGGGGCGGGGCTGGTTCCCCCGGGGGTGGGGCTCAGCCCCCTGAGAGGAGCCCGTGGGGGCGGGGCGCGGCCCCCTGAGAGGAGCCCGTGGGGGCGGGGCTGGCTCCCCCGGGGGCGGGGCTCGGCCCCCTGAGAGGAGCCCGTGGGGGCGGGGCTGGTTCCCCCGGGGGCGGGGCTCGGCCCCCTGAGAGGAGCCCGTGGGGGCGGGGCGCGGCCCCCTGAGAGGAGCCCGTGGGGGCAGGGCTGGTTCCCCCAGAGGCGGGGCTCAGTACCCTGAGAGGAGCCCGTGGGGGCGGGGCTCGGCCCCCTGAGGGGAGCCCATGGGGGCGGGGCTGGTTCCCCCGGGGGCGGGGCTCGGCCCCCTGAGGGGAGCCTGTGGGGGCGGGGCTGGTTCCCCCGGGGGCGGGGCTCAGTATCCTGAGAGGAGCCCGTGGGGGCGGGGCTGGTTCCCCCAGAGGCGGGGCTCAGTACCCTGAGAGGAGCCCGTGGGGGCAGGGCTCGGTACCCTGAGGGGAGCCCATGGGGGCGGGGCTCAGTACCTTGAGGGGAGCCCGTCGGGGCAGGGCTGGTTCCCCCGGGGGCGGGGCTCGGCCCCCTGAGAGGAGCCCGTGGGGGCGGGGCTGGTTCCCCCGGGGGCGGGGCTCAGTATCCTGAGAGGAGCCCGTGGGGGCGGGGCTCGGTACCCTGAGAGGAGCCCGTGGGGGCACGGCTCAGCCCCCTCAGGGGAGCCCATGGGGGCAGGGCTCGGTACCCTGAGGGGAGCCCATGGGGGCAGGGCTCAGTACCCTGAGAGGAGCCCGTGGGGGCAGGGCTCAGCCCCCTCAGGGGAGCCCATGGGGGCAGGGCTCGGTACCCTGAGGGGAGCCTGTGGGGGCGCAGCAGGTTCCCCTGGGGGCAAGCAGGCGGGGAGAGAGCTGGGTATCCTGAAAGGAGCCTATGGGGCAGGGCAGGTTACTCTGGGGACAGGTGAAGCGGGGGGCTGGGTACCCTGAGAGGAGCCCATGGGGCAGGGCTGGTTCCCCTGGGGCGGGGCGGGGTACCGTGTGAGGAACCCATGGGCTAGGGCAGGTTTCTCTGGGGGCAGGCAGAGGGAGCTGGGTACCCTGAGAGGAATGTGTGGGGTGGGGCTGGTTCCCCTGGGGATAGGCGGGGGCGGGGGGGGGGGGGGGGGCTAGGTACCCTGAGAGGAACGCGTAGGCCAGGGCTGGTTCCCATGGGGACAGGTGGGGGCCTATGCACTGCAGCTCTGGCCCTGTCCCCCACCAATCATGCAGTCCCAGCAGGCAGCCATGAGAACTGGGTTTATTGAGGGTCCGTGCAGCCCCCATCCCCCCCACTACTGCTCCACGTTCTTGACACGCAGCACGACAGGCACCGAGGTGCACGGGATCATGCCCAAGTCCGTGATCACCAGGTCCACCAGCTCGGGGGGGGTCACGTCATAGACCAGGTTGAGAAGGCGCAGGGACGAGTTCTCCTTCCAGCCATGCAGCTGGGCTCCTCCCTTCCCGGGCACGATCAGGTCATCGGGGTCATCTATAGAGACATGCTACAGGGTCAGGCACTGGGGTGCACCTGCCAGGAGCTGCCGGAGGAACTGGCTGGCACCGGGACAGCCCCACCCCCCAGCCAAAGGAGCTGGCTGGCATCGGCACAGCCCCTCCCTGCCCCCCATGACTACCCTGACTGGCCGGAGGAGGGCGCAGTGCTGGGACATGGCATACGTTGGCCAGTCTGGCTGCACTGAGGGGAGCGGAGCCCGCGACCCGGGAGGACGCAGGGCACATACCCAGCTCGTTGGAGACAAAGGAGTCGGTCTGCACCCGCTCACAGAACTTGTAGGTCTCGCAGCACACCAGCACAGGCACGTTGTAGGCCTTGGACACCAGCGCGATCTGGGACGTCCCCACCTGGGACATGACGGAGCCGTTGGCCAGCAGCGCGTGAGCCCCCAGCAGCACCTTGGAGACCTGCGGGGGGGGACACGGACCACGTCAACCAGCACCAATCTACGGCTGTAGCAGGCCCTGCCTCCATCACCCCAGCAACGCTGTCACGGAGTGTGGGGGTGTCCGGCCCTGCACCCCTCTTCCCCGGATTCACTGGGAGTCTCAGCCAGCCAGTAGAACAGAAGGTTTATTAGAGATGCCAGGAACACAGTCCAAACAGAGCTTGTCAGTACATCCAGGACCCCTCAGTCGGGTCCTTCTGGGGGGCAGGGAGCTTAGACCCCAGCTTGGGGGCTCCCTGCATTTCACCCCACAGCTCCAAACGGGGCAGGGAGGCCAGACCCTGTCTGCCTCTCTCCCCTCTTCTCCGGCCAGCTCCAAACGGAAACTGACCAGCCCCTCCTCTCCCTTTGTCTCCTTCCCGGGCCAGGAGGTCACCTGATCCCTTTGTTCCAACACCTTCATCTCTCACCTTTGCAGGGGAGGGGCCGGGCCATCTGTTGCCAGGAGACAGGGCCATTCTCTGTGTCCAGGCCTCTGCCCACCCCTGCCTTCTAGGGCTTTGTAACACTGCATAGGGGAAACCGAGGCACCCACACAGTACTCAGGGAAACCTTAACAACAGTCCTAGTTCGTCACAAACGCCCGCTCACCTCAGGCAGCACGTAGGAGATGGCAGTGATCATGACGTAGGTGCAGCGGATGCCCTCGCGCACCAGCCTGCGTAGTGTGTCCCGGCCCTCCAGCCGCGGCCGGCTGTCCACCACAATCACCCGGAAGGCGCGACCGTTGGCATGGGCCTCACACAGTGTGCGGTTCACTAAGGAGGAGCTGACAGGACACCACAAGTGAATTCATGGAGCTTAAGGCAGGAAGGGACCATCTAGTCTAATTGGCATATCACAGGTCGGAGATCCTCATCCAGTTACCCTGACACTGAGCCTAATAACGTGGGTTAGGCTAACGCACACTCAGAATGGCAGCCAGTCTGGATCCGACCCCACCGACAAAGGGAGACTCCACCCCTGCCCTTGGCAGTTTGTCCCAAGAGTTCATCACCCTCCTGGTGAGAATTTTGTGCCTTCTTTCTAGTTTGGATTCGTTGGGCTCCAGCTCCCAGCCATGGATTTCTGTTCTGCCTTTCTGCACCAGACTGAAGAGCCCTCACTGTTCTCCCCATGAAGGTGCTGTAATGACACTGTAACCAAGTCACCTCTCACTTTTCTTACTGAACTAAACAGATCAACCTCTTTAAAGCTCATCCTGCTTCATTCCAAATACTGAACAGAAATATTTACTGAACAGTTCTGCCTTTTCCACTTCAACATTACCAAAATCTCTGTCTAGTAATGGGCCTACACCATTGCTAGGATTTCTTTTGTTCCCGATATATTTGAACTCCTTATTGTTCTTAGCCCTGACAGCACATGGATTTTTCCCTGAAGTCTTTAGCCTCCCTTAACAATTTTCTACACTTCTTAGCGTCTAGTTTATATCAATTACTATCTATTTCCCATTTGTTATATATTGCTTTTTTATTTCTTACTGCTGCCATCACTTCCCCACTGACCCAGGATGGGCTTTTAGGCACAGCTGTCCTCTTCTGTGATTGTGGAATTATGGATTTTTAGCTGTCTAATGAATTTCTCTTAAAGAACAAATGATTTCCATTCACATTTTTCTGTCTAAATTTTCCTTCCAGTCAACTTTGCTCATGGGAAATTAGCCTTTTGAAGCATCTGTATTTTTGGTTGGGACTGTCCAGTTTGCCCACAGTGAACATAAGAAAGGCTCCTCCACCCTGGGCCAGATTCTCTGCACAGGGAAGCCCCCTCCTCCGTACCATCCATACACCAGGATGACATCACAGTCACTGATCTTCTCGAAGGCATATTTGGAGATAGCTTCAGCTGCCAGATGGATCTTCTCCCTCACGTATCCGTCGATGCTGCCCTGCAGTTTCCCCTTCGCCTGGGGAGAGGCAGTGCCAGTCACACTGGGGCCTGAGAGCCCTGACATCCTTCCCTCCCGCTCACCCCACAGCTGGCCATGCTCCACTTCCTTCTAAAACCCTCTCCAGCTACAGGGCAAGGGATCAAGGGATGCGGTTGGAAGGAAAGCCTGATTTAATGCTTTACATTTCAAACACTTTAACTCTTTGCCCTTCTTTTCTGTAGCTGTAATAGCAGGTGAACAGGCTGTTGAATGGGGTGTTTGCCCTGGTGCTGGGCAGGCTGAGGTCTCTGGATACCAACCCCGCCTTGCCCCTTGTTCAGCACTGTTTAATGTTGGACAGTGGCTGGGTTCTGTTACCACCTTTGGACCATTTGCTCCATCTAAATTAATACAACAGGGGCGTGAGGGAACTGAGGGAGGGCTGCTGACTTGGCAACCAATCGAAAGCCACTTTGATGTCGATATGTGTCATGTGAAGGCCCAGCCCCCATGGCCCCAGCTCTCCAGACGACCCGACTGGACCTTGGGGTCTCTCACCACATGGAACGTGTTAACACTGAACAGCACTGGGTACAAGACGGCCTCACGCTACAAAATCACAATCCCTGGCACCACAAAGTGATCATCACAGTGGAAGAGGTACCCTTCCTCCACTCCAGTGCTTCACACCCAATCCAGATGTGTCACTTCTTATCAGACACCACAAGCGCAGTCCTTACCCACCCGGAACCCCCTTTCTCCAGCCAGACACAAACCCCAAAGGTTTTAGTTCAACTACAGCACTTCAGCCCTCAGGAGACAGCAGTTGTGGTTACAGGCAGAGAACTGGAGAGTCCGAGGTGCCGCTAGGGCTGTGGCCCCTGCAATGGCAGGGAATTGATCAGGTGAGACCTGCCCAGATGATCCCAGCAGGCGATCCAAGCCCCACACTGCAGAGGGAGATGAAAAATCCCCAAGGCCCCTCCCAATCTGACATGGGGAAAATTCCTTCCCAACCCCGAATCTGTCCATCAATTTGACCCTGAGCCTGTGAGCAAGACCAGCAGCTGGGCATGTAGAAAGGATTCTCTGCACCACCCCAGAGCGATGGGCCACCCCGCGTAGTGTCCCATCTCCAGCAGTGGCCAGTCTCTGGTGCTTCAGAGGAAGGCAAAAAAACCAGAATCCATCCTGCCCCTTGAGCACTGGGGGGGAAATTCCTTCCTGACCCCCTGCAGGTGAGCGGCCAAAGGCCCAACGCATGAGATTTTATAGTCACGGCCACAATGCAGAGCTCCGGGAGTGCCGAGCACACGGAAATCACTGCAGGCAATCCTGTTCTACTGCCTTCCCGAGGCTGCGCCTCCACTGCACCACTCCTGTGGCAGCACGTGCGGTAGGTGTAGGGACACGCCGGCTGCGTCCACACTGGGATGTGGTGCTGCATGTATCGGTAAAAGGCCCTGGCAGGTGGGAGGCAGCTGGGAGCTGCGGGAAACATTCCCCACTGTAGGGAAAGATTCCTGCAACAGGGACCCTTCCCCGCTGCCGGAGCCTTCCCCTGCGGCAGGGTCAGCGTCCAGCGGTGGGACACTACGATGCTAAGAACAGCAGTGTGGATGGGGTGCTGTGTGGGCGAGCAGAGCCACGTAGAGTACATGCCCCCGGGGTCAGCAGTGTCTGTACTCACCTGAGCAGAGCTCCCCAGGTGCAGGGCTGTTTAGACCAGTGCTGGGGGCTGGCTGGGGCTGTATTCTACACACCAAAGCAGTGTAGCTGTACCCTGAAGTTCCTCACAACCCTCTGGTCCCGACGACCCTACAAACTCAGTGTCGCCGGCACGTTTCCCCCCGTCACTGCTCCCCCGTTTCCCATCATCAGTAAATACAGTAACGAGATCTAGTCCAGCACCTTGAGGCCCCCGTTTGCCTTCAGCCGGGATGGAAGGTGACCATTTACTCTACCCCATGTCCGGTCGTCTAACCGGTTTCTGATCCCTGACCGGATCTGCCTCACCCCACAGCAACTTAGCGTCTTTACAGCCACCTGAGCAGGCCCCTCCTGTAGCCTGGTGAGCCCACAGACCCTGCTGCCGGCTTCCTCCTGCTGAAATGGGGTACAGCCCGTGTCCTGCGCTCAGGCGCCTGCTCACCTCCTCCTCTCTCAGGGTGCTGGGCAGGGCCGAGATCTCCTTCTTGAGGTACTTAATGGCGTTGCCCATGCTGGCGGAGAGGGGCCGGCACTGGGTCAGGAAGCTGCAGAGAGGAGACAAACACTGAGGGGCACGGACTGGAGCCGGCCCTGGGGGGCAGGGAGCACCCAGTGCTGGGTGGAGCAGGCAGCACCTCCAGAGCAGGGGTGCGCCTGGGCTCATGGATCAGCAGAGAAGCCCCTGGCCAGTAACACAGTGCCTGGGCCTGGGCGGGGGAGCGGGAACAGCAGCGCCAGCGGTGATGGGAGCCCAGCCTGGGAGGGGCGGGGAGAACGGCAGCGCCAGCGGTGATGGGCAGCCCAGGCTGGGAGGGGCGGGAGGAGAACGGCAGCGCCAGCAGTGATGGGCAGCCCAGGCTGGGAGGGGCGGGGGAGAACGGCAGCGCCAGCGGTGATGGGCAGCCCAGGCTGGGAGGGGCGGGGGAGAACGGCAGCGCCAGCGGTGATGGGCAGCCCAGGCCGGGAGGGGCAGGGGGAGAATGGCAGCGCCAGCGGTGATGGGAGCCCAGGCTGGGAGGGGCGGGGGGGAGAACGGCAGCGCCAGCGGTGATGGGCAGCCCAGGCTGGGAGGGGCGGGGGGAGAACGGCAGCGCCAGCGGTGATGGGCAGCCCAGGCTGGGAGGGGCGGGGGAGAACGGCAGCGCCAGCGGTGATGGGAGCCCAGGCTGGGAGGGGCGGGGGGAGAACGGCAGCGCCAGCGGTGATGGGAGCCCAGGCTGGGAGGGGCGGGGGGAGAACGTCAGTGCCAGCGGTGATGGGCAGCCCAGGCTGGGAGGGGCGGGGGAGAACGGCAGCGCCAGCGGTGATGGGCAGCCCAGGCTGGGAGGGGCAGGGAGAACGGCAGCGCCAGCGGTGATGGGAGCCCAGCCTGGGAGGGGCAGGGGGAGAACGGCAGCGCCAGCAGAGGTGACTAGCCCGGACTGGGGGAGCCAGGAGACAAGCACAGGCCTGGTACCCGTATGAACTGCAGCCCCAAGGGCCCCTCCCTGGGAAGATCCTGCCGGCCCGTCTCTCTCGGCCTCACCTGATGTAGGGCTTCAGCCTGGCCACTAGGTCTCGTGAGAGCTCCTCGTTGGGCGGCGTTGAGTAATCCCGGATCACCTGGAACAAGCAGGGCGAGAGACCGTGACCCCCAGGCAGCGGGACAGGGTGTCCCGGCCGGGCAGAGGAGTGGGGGGGGGACGGGACATGGAGAGAGATTGGGCTGGTGGGGGGCGGAGGTGTCGTAACCGACCCCACCGTGCTGTCATGGGGAGAGGGGCAGGGCGAGCTGGGGGGGCTCAGAATCCCCCGAAGGGGCAGCTGGAAAAGGCTGTGAGGAGGCGCTGAGCTAGCGGTGAACGGAGCTGGGGTGGGAGGCGAGGTGAGCAAAGAAAGGAAGACCAGACGGAGGAGCTGGCGGAGAAAAGGAGGGAAGGTTTCAGGGCCCGAGGAGCAGACAAAAGCAGAGCTGGGTACGGGACCAGGCACTACCAGAGACGGGCAGGCGAGGGACTAAAAGCTACAGACGTGCTGGAGAGAGTAGCAGGGAGACGCTTGGTGAAAAGGGAAGCGATCACTAAGCAGCAAAGAGAAGCCCAGCCAGGGCCTGCAGCGTATGGACTGAGCGTGGCAGGTACTGACGGAAAGCAGCTCGCTGCGCCCAATGGGCAGGTGAGGGCCCCCCAGGCGCGGAGAGCCCGCTTGTGGATACAGGCCGTGGTACAGCCGCAGGACAGCGACTCTAAGGCCCACAGCAAGCGAAGAGAGGCAGGACAGCAGGCGTGGAGGGGAGGGAAAGTTCATTCTCTGGAGTGCTGCGTCTGCTGCTGATCCAGCTCCGTGTTCTTGGACGGAGCGAGGATGCGCAGCGTGGGTGAGGCTAGAGAGTGGGGACCTAGAGCGTATCGTCACAAGCAGCAAGTATCGGTAACGGTCTAGGTTATGGATGCGCCTGGCACAGTGGGGGGGTTTCCCTTTAAAACTGTAAATGATCCCTTTTGTCTTGGTTTGCCTCTGCCCAGTTAGCACAGCCTGCCTCGCCGGTCACTGCAGAGGGGCATTGGCAGAGCAAGTCTTCCAGACAGCTGGGGGGGCAGGGCAGTGGAGGGTTGGGGTGTTTGGGGCTGGGGGCACCAGCAGAGCTGGGCACGGGCAGAACTGGGGGTGGGGCAGAGGGCACCAGTAGCACTGGGGGGTGGGGCAAGGGGCACCGGCAGCGCTGGGGGGGTGGGGCACCGGCAGCGCTGGGGGCGGGGCAAGGGGCACCGGCAGCGCTGGGGGGGTGGGGCACCAGCAGCGCTGGGGGCGGGGCAAGGGGCACCGGCAGAGCTGGGGGCGGGGCAGGGGGCACCGGCAGAGCTGGGGGCGGGGCAGGGGGCACCGGCAGCGCTGGGACAGGGGGCACCGGCAGCGCTGGGGGTGGGGCAAGGGGCACCGGCAGCGCTGGGGGCGGGGCAAGGGGCACCGGCAGCGCTGGGGGCAGGGCAGGGGGGGCACCGGCAGCGCTGGGGGCAGGGCAGGGGCACCGGCAGCGCTGGGGGCGGGGCAGGGGGCACCGGCAGCGCTGGGGGCGGGGCAGGGGGCACCGGCAGCGCTGGGGGGGCAGGGCAGTTCGTCAGGCTCCACAGCGGGCGGGTGCCAGCAGCCCAACCCATTCGGCACCCAGGCTGGGCTGCGGCACCGCACAGGGCCTGGCCTCACCGGCACGTGACAGACCGGCGCAGCCCGAGGGAGCGAGGGGCCCGGGCCCAGGCCCCGAACCGGGGCAGGACGCCGCGTTGCAGCCTGCGCCCCAGGGGGGAGCCGGCGCCGGCGCAGCAGGGGCTCCGCGGTACCTGTCTGAAGACTTGCAGCAGGGCGAGGCAGCGCGCGTTGGAGCCGTTCAGCAGCCCCTGGGAGTACTGCAGGCCGAGCCGCACCACGGCCGGATGGATCGCCGTGGAGGGGATGCTGGGGGCACACGCAGGGCACAGATGAGAGGCAGTGCACAGGGGGAAGGACCCTACGGCCGCCCCCCCAGAGCTTCCATGGTGAGCCCCGGCCAGTGAGAGGCACATGTGCCCTTCATGAACCAAGACACCCCACCCACCCACCCAGGGTATCCCCGTCAGCCCCACACACCCACCCAGCGCTTCCCTGTCACCTCCCCAGGGCATTCCCCGTCACCCCGTAACTCCCCCAAACCCCCCCAGGGCATCCCATCAGCCCCACACCCACCCAGCGCTTCCCTGTCACCTCCCCAGGGCATCCCCGTCAGCCCCACACCCACCCAGGGCATTCTTCGTCACCCCGTAACTCCCCCAAACCCACCCAGGGCATCTCCGTTAGCCCCACACACTGATACAGGGCATCCCCATCACCTCCCACCCAGCGCATCCCCGTCACCCTGTAACTCCTACACCCCCCCACCAGGGCGTTCCTGACACCCTGTAACCCCCACGCACACCCAGGGCATCGCCATCACCACCCCTCAGCGCATCCCCATCAACCCCACACCTGCCCACCGCATCCCTGTCACCCTGTCACCCCCACGCACGCCCAGGGCATCCCCGTCACCCCATAACCCACCCAGGGCATCCTTGTCACCCCGCCATGCACACACCTGGGGCATCACCCTTTGCCCCACACTCATCCCAGGCCAGGGCTCCCTATTTGTCACATACTCCCCTAACCATCCAGGTTACCCCCTCCCCCAGACACCCCTACACACAGTCATAGGGTGCCCTCCTCACCCCATACCTCTCCAACACACACTGGGTGCCCCCTTCAGTCCATACCCCCACACACTCAGCCAGTATGCCCCCTGGCCCCATACCCTCCCCAAATGCGGCAAATGGGATGTCCTGGCCACCCTCCCTCCACCCCAACTGGCCAGGGCTCACCCTTCGCCCCATAGCCCACCAGGGCAGCAAGCCCTGCCCCTGGGATGGGCACACAGAGTTGGGCAGCCCATTGCAACAGGGCGTCGCCCCAGCCGGGCTCGCCAGCTTCCCCACATCCAGGAAGGACACATGGAGGCCAGCCCCAGAGCGCAGGCTGCAGCAGACATCTTCACCCGCCGCAGGGCACAAACCTCATCTGCTCGGTCAGCGGCATCTTCCGGCTGTACTGGTGCAAGTGGGAGAAGAGATTGACTTTGGCGCCATAGTCTGGCCTCAGAGGAACCTGGCGTGGTGTT